>VWPW01029509.1:0-68561 GCA_013389825.1 Crypturellus undulatus
TACAGCACTGGAGTAAAGCTTGGCTGTGCTCTATGATGAATGCTCAGTTCCCAGTGCACAAACGATATTACGGCAAATGGGAGGCTTTTCTGGCATCCAAAGAAACAAGAGCTGCAGTCTCAGATTTGATCTTTTTCTTCCAAAAAAATCAAAAACAACAAAAAAAATCCAAGTTAGTGGTTCCTTCACAGCCATGCACAAAGGTGAAGTCTAGAACCAAGAGTTTCAGAGTACATTTGTAAACATCAAGTCTTGCCAGAGGCAGCAGAGGATGGGCACTTCACATTTCCGTATTAAAACAGGGACCGAGTGGAAGGTTTGCTTTGAACACGTTTACCAAGTCTTGTTCAAGTCCGAGAAATTGGAACGATCCATCTCAAGTCTTGGATTTGAAGACCATATTTCAAATGTCACAAAACGAACAAACAAACAAACAACAGAAAAACCTACAACAACAACCAAAAAGAAAACAAAACAGAAAACCACGGTGCAATGAAATTTTCGTACTGTTCCTTCGAGGCTCAGTCACTGCTGTGCTTTGCATATTCAGGGATCCAAACAAAACCCAGCTGAGGCTTATGCATATTGCTCTATGTTCAGATCTTGCAGTTAAAAAAAACCCGTCAGGTTCAAACTTCTGTCAAAGGAAAACCGGGAAATAAATAATGCTGGCATCACGTTACCACGTCAGCGAAACCTCGGGCGGACGGGGCCGCGTGGCGCGCGGGCCGAGGTCAGGACGAGGGCCCTTCCTGAGGTAAACGGCAGCCGTCGGCGCGGCGCGCGGCGGCCTCGGCGGCGCCCGCGGGCTGCTCCCGCTGCAGCGCCTGCCAGCTCGCCTTGTTGAGGCCCAGGTGGCCCAGCATGGTCTGCGAGAGGCGCGTGTTGGAGAAGCGGGCCCACTCGGCGAAGAGCGGCTCCACCAGGTACGTCATGAAGCCTGCGGGAGGAGCAGACGCGCGTGAGGAGCGCGCGGGAAGCAGCCGCGCGGCGACAGGGAGCGGCACGCGCTGAGCAGCGCCCACAGGAGCCAGCGGCGATGGTGACACTGCACAGGGCGCCCTCCGCTTTGCGCCGGAAATTCATTTCAATGTGTGCAGTATATTTATAAAACAATCTCTCAAAACATAGAAGATTTTATAGTTAAAAGAGCAGCATTATACTGGCTGTAAATTAACGCCCTTAAATTTCGGAACAATCACCAAATGAGGGGAAATACTGGAGAATGTGAGGGAAAATCTCGACATCAGAAACAAAGCCAAAGGAGTCTAGAAAACCTAAATCTCTAAAAGAAAAAGACTTCCTAACAAACTACCCCACATATAAGCTGAAATACATTACACAGGCAAAAAAAATACAGATTGTTTCACAACTTTAAGCTCATTAAAAGTACTGAAAAAACAATCTGACAAGCTAGTCCCTTCTAAAGCCTTTATAGTCTTTTATATAAGAGTACGCGTGTACGTGTGTGGGGGTTCGCCTATTTATAAAACCTATTTCCATGAACCAAATTCAATGGTAAAACTATGAAAACCATGCTTGCTTTAAACTGTCAATTACAAAAATGTATGATTAACAGCTTCTAATTTAAAACGGTGCAGCTGATAGAAACAAAAAATCTCATCTCTTTGGATTAATTTGAAGCACTAATTCATACTATGTGGGAGGTTAAATTTCTTATTTTATGTTTTTTTTTTTTTTGTTTGTTTTTTTTTTTATCGCACATACAGTCATTTAATCTATTAAAAAATGTGTAAAAAATAACTCCAGTAAATAATCAACCCTTGCACTGGTGTAAATCCAACTCAAGAGAGCAAAAAGCAGAAGATACTATAACAGTGGTCCTGCAGCAAATCTCTGCCCCAGCTCCTTTTTCGGGCTGCATTTAAAATGAACACTGGCATTCCAGAAAGTCAAAAATCATCCAGAACCCCTTTTCTGTCAAGTTCGTTACAAAAGACCCCAGAGCCTGAGGGAAAGGAGGACGCCTTCTCTCGCCAGCAGGGCCGGTCCGGATGAGGCAAGTGCTAAGCAGGAGCATGGGAAAAGCTACATACTGGATTCCCATTCCTGTTTGGTGAGAGCCTTGGTGAGTCTCCACCACTGTCAGTGCACCTTTCATAACCACTATAGCCAAGAGCAAAAAGTCACAACAAAGAAAGAAAAACTGTTCTTCGCACAGTTAAGTGCTGCTTAACACAGACAAACTAGGTACAAGTTCTAGGAAACATACGTAAAATATATATTTTTAAACTATTTTTCAAATTGCATCCTGAAAGAAATCCCATGAAATAGATTTAAGTGCAGTTACCAATCTGGATGTTGGCAATAGTTTCTGTCTGTCGATCACACAGCGGACTCACACCCAAGTGGTACTTTTTTTCAATGTCTCCTGCAGGAACAAAAGCACAACAGCACTGTTAGGTGGCTAAGCCCAAGCACGAATTGCCCAACACTAACAGAGGCGGGTTATCCAACATCAGTATCTTCACAGGGCGTTTTGATCCCTGGTTATGTAACAAGGGCGGTATTACACGGTCAGCAATGATTTACCTTCCTCTCCCCTCCCAAGAACACAAACAGCCCAGTCAATGAGACTAACAGCTCTGTGTGTCTTCCATGAGACAGGCAATTACTGATAAGGACAACATCAATCACAGACTTTCAGAGCATTAACACACTTCTTTACAAAAACTCCTAATTTCTTATTTCTATGGCAATTTAACATTTCCCCTTTAGCAACACAGAAGGGAACAACTGATCCTTGAAAAATTTCCCATTGCAGGTATTTATTTGTTGTCCTGTTTACACACTGTTGATACTGAATAATAAACTTCACATGATCAGCACCACATAGACTATGTTCTCCACATATCACAGTGTTCCTCAAACCAGTGATGTATAATTAGAAAAGACACAATAATTAACATGCAATTCATGTCGCAGATTTCCAACTACTTGATCACCCTGCAACTTCCTATTTCACCATTAAGTGGCAATTCCACAAGTAAATTCTCCTCCAACTACATCCTGTTGCCAAGAGATAGACTTTAAAATAAAAATATTACAAATTGCTCTAAGCTCTCAAGACGGATTTTGCTTGAATAGAGATGAAGGAACAAGAGTATGAAGAAGTGTTTCATAATTTACTGAAACCCAATAGGTAAATGAGAAGCTAACTGCCCACGTGAAGGCCCAGTCAGGTTAAAGGATCTACTGAACCAGCCACACTGGACTCAGATGCTGCGCAGATTCTTCACCAGGTGTTAGCACCACCAACCTTTTGCAAGAAATACCACCACTGAAAAAAAAAAAAAAATCGCACATACAGTCTTGTAAATCTCTATTAGTCCTAAATATAATCCCTTTAATTGCAAGCAGTTATGATTCATGAGGGCTCTTTTCACAACGTGTATCTATATACATATATATCTCTATTAACAGATCAGAGCACTTCTACTCTTTACTTGCCTTGATGGAAGAATTCCTCGGTTACTTTTTCACTCCACTGCTTACTCAGCTCCCAAGTCCGACATGGATTACAAATATCAGCACACTTCAAAGCCATCTAGCAAGTTAACACACAGTGTTAGGTCGCCTGGCTTACTTTTTTTCTATCCAAAAAACCCCCATCTTTCTTTACTCCCTGAAAGCAGATTACTTAAAAGTTTTTGGGTACCAGTACTTTCCTCTAAAATTATGTTCTATATTATTAAAAAAAAAAAAAAAAACACTCAGGAAACTATCAGGTCTCATGATGAGCTCTGAATAATATGGAAATTCAGTCAAAAATATTTCAGGGGCCCTGTATGCACCAATTCAGTGATTCACTGATTTTATTCACTAACCCAGAAGACAATAATAAACTCAGAAAAGGAAATGTCAAAGTAATCAAAATTAAGCAAACCGTATCTTGTGACATCGTTTAACTCTGTGTTACACTCAGGTTTCTCCTTTTTCTGCAATGGTTTGTATGGGACAGAACTTCTGACCTGTTTGTTCACTCTCTTTTACAGTTAACACAATGAGCCTAACAACTCTATAATTCTGGAACATCTGCCCTACAAGGAAAGGCTGAGAGGTGGGCCTGCTCAGCCTGGAGAAGGTTGAGAAGGGACCTGGTCATTGTCTATAAGTACCTCAAGGGGACGCAGTGAAGAGGATGGGGCTGGACTCTTTTCAGAGTCCACAGATAGAACTAGAGGCAATGGCCAGAAACTAAAGCATCAAAAGTTCCACAGAAACGTATTTCCAGTGGGAGGTTGTGGGGTCTTCCTTCTCTGGAGATCTTCACGGCCCGCTTGGATGTAGTCCTGTGCCACATGCTTTGGGTGGCCCTGCGTGTGCAGGGAGGTTGGACTGGATGACCTCTAGAGGTCCCTTTCAACCTTAGGCATTCTATGATTCTATGATAATAAAAATTGCTGTGAATTCTAGCAGACTTTCTCAAGGCTTTGGTTTTCCAAAGTTACTAAACCTTTTTCTAGTACAGTTAAAAAAAAAAAAAATCCCTGAGTACTACTACATTTTCTCTCCTGAACTATGTTCTGCTGAAGCATTTCACAGTCCCTTCAGTCTACTGGAGACATCAGAACAACTAACCCTTGTCTTGGAAAAAAATCCCTCCTTGTTTTGGTAGCTCCAAGTTACCAGACTTACCAGTACATGGCATCGCTTGGGCCAAGTGCTGCAGAGTTAGGAAGGAGGGACAAAAATGCAGAGAACAACCCTTCTTGTTACAGAAAGATGTTTCTACTTCACTTCAGAAACTGAAGATAGCCAAAGTATTTTGCGTTCTAAGTAAATTATTTTTGAAGCTAAAAAGATGTTTTCAAAAGTATTACTAAAAAAAATTCACCTGTAAAATGAAGTGACGATGGTTTGCATCCTCTAAACATAGGTCTCCTCTATCCAAATGAGATCGAAACATGGACAGATACTCATTTTGCTGGCTGATGTCTGTGGCAAGAATGAGATCACCTATCTGATTTTCCATCAGCTGCCTGAAATTAGTGATACCAAACATTCCAAAGGAAAATGTTAGAAAAATAGAAAAATAGAAAAATAACCAGCAATAGATTAATATGTCTTTATATCATATTCAGCATTAAACTCATGTAAGTCATAATGGCTTTCTACCAGCATTCTCAATTCCTTCTAAATTTTCATTGAAAATACTGTACAACGTTTATTGAAATACTGAGACATTTCATAAACAGCTTTCAGGAAGACTAAAAGAGTTTTTTTTCTCTCTCTCTTTTTCAAACAAACTCATTGTTTACTGTTTACTTATAGTTAAAGTAGGTGAAAAGACTATATTTAAAAATTTTTAATTTTAAATTACACTGGGGTGACAGAATTAGAAAAGGCTGCCAAGTTCAATCTAAACAGGTGGTTGACTATATGAATACACATCTTCAATGTCTCTCACAGTACATGCTATTTTCCAAATATACTGCACCATGAACTGGTCCAGCCATGTGGTATCCAGGAACCATTAAAATAGATCTGAATACAAAATGTAATTATGAATTACCATGTAATAATTTAAGTTGTTGTGCAAAGCTGTCAGCTAACTCAGGCCTTAAACTAATCTACATAATGCTGTATAAACATACCTGTTTTCTAATGACATATGTGCAAATAAGCCAGATTCTCTCAACAACCCTACTGCTGATCTCCAGTGATGGTTCTCTAATACTGAGGTATTCTGCAAATGAAAATAATAGCAGAAGTATCAATCAATCAATAGGATTTTTTAAACAACTGAGCTAAAACTAAGGGCTGTGCCACACACTTTTTCAAAATAGGATGTTTAAAAAATAACTCAAAAACTCAGAACACTTTATTAGCTTGTGTGGATTTTATCCCAGTACCATGGAAACAATCTCTAGGTTTAAAACTACATCTAGATAAGGATATTACATTTTTTCCGTAGTCCTCACGCACAAATCTGGTTCTAACAAACAACTAATTTCCTACTTACCTTATATAAAGTTGCTAGGTAATGGTTTGTTTTAATTAGGAAAGGTTGGTTAACACCTGGGTGATCCAAATCATGTGTGGCAGCTGCAATTAAACTGAGCAGAACATCCCATGGAGTTAAAGACTGGGAAAGCTGCAAGATAATAAAAAAAAGTCATTCTGTTAGCAATGCAAGTGTGCCCCTAAAAAAACTGCAAACATTCCAACAACAGCTTAAGCACTATTCCTTATGAACAAGAAGACTTAACCACAGAACACGCTAGTTTCTGTCTGGTAATGAAGTGCTCTTTGTAAGAAGATATTGTGAAACACTGAATTCTTAAAATTGGCTGTCCATCTCACTTACAAAGTCTCACTATATGGGAAGATTCTACTTTAAATACAGAAATGACATTTTAAAAAACACACAAAATCTTTATTTTTAAAAGGAAGAAACCAATCTCCTAGAAACCTCAAGACCTGTCCAGAACAGCCTTCTACTCTTTTTCAAAATCTCATTTCTAAGTATCAATCTAGTGGGAAAGGAAAGATCTGCATAAACTAACAGCTCCTATTTAGTTAATCAATGTACATGTTTCTTGGAAGTGTGCAACTGCCTGATCTCATTTTCACTATTCCTGTCTGTTTTTCCTTCTGGTTGAGGAATTTTTATTCAGCATATACTAAACCTCCTTGCTAAAACTGAGAGGACGGTCCTGCTCGCACAATGTTCGCAAGCAGAGCAGCCCGTGCTGCGCTCGCCCTGGCTGTCAGGCATCTCTCGCCCACCTCTACTGCACGTAACGCAGCAGAACCAGCCACACAGAGCTCTGTGTGCCACCTAAAGCAGAGGCTACTCTCACATCTGAAGCGTTTCCAAACTTTCTTAATGTATATTAACCAAAAATGCTTTGAGCTTCCAAATCATATGGGAGGGAGGGAAGGGAAGGGAAAACTCTTGATGTTTTGCTACATTGTGCTTTGGACACAAATCCATTAACACCGAAGATGAACAAAGCAAGAGAAATGGTAGTTTCTGGGAAAAAAATCCCACTAAAGTCATGATTTACTATTGCCATCTCTGACTTAGGCTGCAATAAATGTCCACATAAATGTCTTTGGGCACGGTGGTGTGTTAGGTAGCTGCAGTCCTAATTCCCTAGTGTGGTTCATGATGAAGTAACACAAAAGCCACCACCAGGCCAGGGGAGGTGAAAGGGAAGGGCTCAGTGCCAAGTGTGAAAGCCTGACAGCAGCAACACAGCAACCTCTCCCTCCGTTTCAGGAGTCTCCAAGTTGGAGGAAAGTTCCCTTTTTGTAAAAAGTATGTATATGTGTGTGCATGCATATACACATTTATTGTGTGTGTGTGTGTCTGTGCACACACAAACCATATATGCATACACAAAAATAAACACATATATTTCTAAATTTATATGCAGTGTAAAACTGACAACACTCCCTTACCTTAGGTTCTTGTAAATAACAGTGCATGGCCTGAGTCACATCAGCAGCATGAACTGCATTATGATAAGGGTTTTGACTGTGATAATCTTCTTGAACCATAACTGCAGGAAAATAACAAATATCTAAATTTAAATAAAATAGCATTTTTTCAAATGCCCCTTTATATGTCCTTCTTCGGCACAGAAATATTATGCAATATCACAAGTTATGCACAAATGAGTGTCAAAGTTGATAAACTTGACACCTTGGTACAAAGTGTCTTTATGTGAAGAAACAGTATTTTCTAAAAGAAAACAACTCTATACAAAATCATTTCAGACCGAAATTTATACAACTTGAAATCAATACATAATTTGAGATACTTTGACTTCGAGAACTTCCCAGGAAAGATTCCCTTTGATAAGCTAGCCTGCCTGAATGTTGAGGCACCCTGGAATACAAAATGAAGATGATACTATTTACCAGAACATCAGGATGACTTCATACCATGCTGGCTGCCTTGAAAACAGACAGGGCCAGAGGAAGTAGGCACTGCTTTACTGTCATATGAAGTGCTTTTCTTTCCCCTTCAGGAGAGTGGTCAGGGGAGGCCACCTCTACACAGTTTGGGCATCTTCTGATACTTGTACTCAAGCAAACTTAGGCCTATATGCAATTTAAAAAAGAACCTCTTTTAGATGGTGGTCTGTCTAACCACTCCAAAATTTATCTTCTCTACTTAAACGCTTCCTTCCTTTCCTCCTCTACCACCCAACCTCTTGGCTGTCCATCAGTATTGTAGGTTAAATGTCTCAAGGGGCATCCACAGTAATTAGAGTGCACAGGGTAAAAGAACTGTAAGATTTTAAAGGAAGGAGGGGAAGATGATGTGAAGCACAGCAATCCAAGTATATCATACACTGGAGAGTTCTGCCTGGTAAAACACATCAGCTTTTCCCAGCAAGCCTTCAAAGAACAGTTTCCTGACCAAATACAGTCCATGCATCTGCATCCCTCAAACAAACAATCCTCAACATCCCTTTCAAATGGGACAAAAAAAAAAAAAAAAAAAGGTTCCAGCAACTACTACTCAAGCTATAAGTGACCTCCATGTGGCTATAAGCACCATGTGAGCTATCCTAGTCTTCTGTATTTGGTCCTCAGATTATTTCGGACCAGATAGAAAATGTATCAAAAGAACAGAATGATTAAAGCTCATGCTAAGCAGCAGCATTTGGTTTCTTAACTGAACAGATGTGCAATGATAGGGTGAATAAATGCTTTTGTACTGCTGTTAAGTAGAAGGCTCTGGGGCCAATTCTAGAATAAAGTTTTGCCTTTTTTCCCCACCAACTTAATCTTATTTTAGTGGCTTACATCTTCTAGAGTTTTGTTATCGTTTGACAGCTAGCAAACTAATCCAGTTATTCCTAATACGACTTTCAAGACAAATATTCTCTTTTGCTGGATCTCAATTAACCAGGAGATAAGCAAGAGGACCAAGCAAAACATACCAAGCAGCCTAAGACCAGATTGCATCTTCCAGTACTTATCAGTATGCTAAAACAACATGAAGCACAGTACAGGGAAATTGATAAAATTTCTAAAGCAGAAAGGACTCAATGGTAAAAACAAAAGAGTCCTCTCACTTGAAAGAGGAGAAAAGCCTTCTGAACGTCATTTCTCCACTGCTAAATAACAGGCTTTATAACCAAAATAAATATATATCTTTTTCCTCTGCAACTGTGAAAGCTTGCCACTAGGGAAAAAGCACTTCTTTCCTGGCTCAGTTAAGAATTAGAATCCTCCTACACAGAATGAGAAAAAAAGGTAGAGTCACAAGAGACCAGAATGAAGGAATCATCCCGTCAGGGTCTATGGCTGATATCTGGGTGCAGACAGCTCCATCAGGTGTCAAGTGATGGCACCATTTGGTTTGCATATTCCCCATCGTATTTACAGTTCTTTCCATAAAAACATTTCACCGATACAGGCCCAAACTTTCTCTTCCTCCATCTGTGGAAAAACCTTGCCTAGGGGACAGTGAATATTTGTGCCAGAGTTTGGACAAGCAAGATGCAGCATCGTATTGGCACAGATAATATGACCAAGGTAGCACAATCATAGTTAGGAAACTGTTAACTGTTCCCAAATAAATGCTAAAATTGAACCGAAAACTCAAAACAAGGAAATGACTATCCTCCCCACAAAATCACATGAAGGAATTCATATATATTCCTGATGATTTAGATTTATATAAAAATAATACAGTATCTGCTACGAAACTACTAAGCTTGTTAATGCCTTTTTGGATTTAACATCAAGGTTTTTATACTCATAGAAACTCCTGAGAGATTTTGTCCCGAACAACACACTTTAAACAACTGCACAGTCTGGACTGCATTAGTAGGTTTCAACCCATATTGCTAAACTCTAGCCAGCACTTTCATTAATAACTTAAAATGAGGATAAACATCAATATTCACCATAATAAAAAGCTGTATTTACCCAAAAATCTACGGAGTTTCATCGTATCTAACTGGAAGTGTTCAATTAATCCATGAAGATTAAACAGATGGAAGGTTAAGCTGACTAGACTGTTTCCTAAAAATAAGATGAAAATACTAATTCATTGGAAGTCATAACATCAGTTACTCTTTATAAGAAATATATTTCAAAAAAAAAGCCACAAAAATTATACAAGTAAACTTCTCTATACAAATTTATGATAAATGATTTGAAATTTATCATATACTGCGATTTCAACAACTGCCTCCTCTAGAAGTACTCAGTATTGTGCACTGACCAACAGGAGGCAAATGTTACTCAACATCAAAAATGACCAAAGGTTTCCACATGCAAACCTGATACAAACAGAATTCAACCTTTTTGCTATATCACATTGTAATTTTTATAAACGGATGTGCAGCTTAAAGAGAAATACAAAAATAATCGGGCAAAGAAAAAAAATAAGTGCTGTCAATCAATGTAAACTGCACACGTGCTACGTCATAATTTCATCATGCATTTTGCTACATATTACTTATTTCTGGAAATTGAAGGGAAAAATACTTTTTTCTAGAAATTTAGTACTATTAAAAGATTACATCATATTTTGCATACTGGTAGCTCTAATATTACGATTTTTCACATTTTTATTTATTATTGGATTGCAAAAGGCAGAAGGAAATATGTTGTAAATGAAACATGCTGTAAACAACATGCAGTGACAGATTACTCAGTTTTGGTACTCTGACAGTCTTCATTTAACAGGATTTGAAGCACCTACCACAGACAGAACTGAGGTCCAAAAAGACAAAAATTTCTGCCACATATTGTCAGTCAAGTATTTGCCTGTGCATGCCACTTCCTGCATGCAGTAAAATAAACAATTCTTCAAACGTTTAGTTAGTAGCTTCTTTCTCCATGCAAAAAAATTAAAGTACAAAACTGTATGCTTAAAATGTTCTCCTCCAATAACTATAATAGGATGCAAAGATGATAGAAAGGTTTCCACAAGAGAAGTTCTACTGACAGCAACTAAAACGTAATTTAAAAAAAAAATACTTAACAGGTTCAGAAAACCTTGTACAAAAAGGATGATTTCAGATTACTCCCAGCTGACAAACCAATGTGAAATAAGCCATTATCTCAGCCCATAGCCTTTTTTATTCAATTTTAACTACTCTAAAAACTATAATTACCTCCCTAACACTGTACTTGTAAAAATCCTTAGGGTGCACATTTTATATAACCATCTTCTGCGTCAAATCAAACTCCAAGGACTTTACTTACACTAGGTTAAGCCAAGCTTCCCTTTGACAAATCAGGGAAGACAACTATCCTTTGGGGCTACTTATTTCTGAACTCTGTTCTCGTTTCTTTCTGCCAACTTCCAACGCTCTAACTACACCTCTGCTCCCAACTCTGACCGATCCGAAACCTCCAGAGCCGCTTCCCATTTGAGGCTGGCTCCAAGCGCCGGCCCAGACGCTCTCCCAAATGCCTCCTTGGTCTCCCTCTCCCGTTCGAGCTCCATCTGCGCTGCTACCTACTGCAATATAAAATTAATCCTATTCCTACAGCAGCCTCGTTACTTTCCAGCACATTTACAGATCTGCTTTCTTCTTCTGCTCACTATTCTGTATAAGTGACATTTTGGATACAGCCAGATATATAAACAGTCTTCTAGATTTTTTTTTTTTTAAATCACTAAATAAGCAAATTTAGTTGTTAACTTAAATCAAAATTACTACTTGTAATCTTTTAATAGTAATAAATTAAAAAAAAAGAAACAGCAACCTAAAAAGTATAGGATGGGGCTGTTAAACAAATTAATGCCTATCACCAGTACCAATAGCAACGGCATTTTAACAGAGTGGACAGGCGAACTAGAATTTAAAGACTTTTAAATCAAAAAGTACTACCTGACGAAATTTATACTCTTTAGTAAACAAGCAATCACATGCCACAACACAAGACCAACAGGTACATTCCATTGTGCTAAAAGAAATAAATATATGAAATAGCAAAAGTAAACTTACCATTTGTCAGTCTGTCAAAAAGAAAAATATCAAAATTCCAATTTCCAACCTTCTCCAGCATACACTGAAAGAAAACAAAAAGTTGTAACCTTTTTTCTTAATATGTTTATATTTGCCCTTAGCCCAGATGAGTATTAGACATTTCAGTGACAGATGCAAGTCTTAGAATTTCTATGTACAAAAAAACCCTTTAAAAGAATCATAAAGATTGTCTAAAAGTCAAGAGCTATAATTTCATTTTAAATTTCAAGGTTTTAAAAATAGTTTTACAAACCGAAATATGAGAAGTGACTTGACAATACTGTGCAAAAAAAGTTTGAGATTTTCCTTCTATCATTTAGGCAATTTCTCACAGTAGTGAGATGTAAAATTGTTTTCAATTACTTTGATATTGATATTGTAACTCTAGATTGAATTGCAACTGTTTTCCATTACATGTTATCTAATTCTTTTAAATTAGCTAAAACCAGAAATAATATAACAAAGTAATTCTACTGTGTTCAAATTTGGCAAAGAAAAAAATAAAAAGAGTGGAGACACCTGTGTTAAGAGGCCCATGCCGACATTTCATATAACCACATTAATAAATGCACAGATCACTAAACTCAGTCAGCAATCCTCTAGAGTCACCCGGGCCCCTCTGAGCTTGCTCCAGATCTCCCACTTTCTAACCTCTTTAATTCATTAATGGCCAATTTATGTGTTGCCCTTTATCCTAACTTCTCTTTCCATTTTTGCACACACAAAAGCAATAAATCTAGATGTTTTACTATAAAAATAAGACAAGATTTTAATTCCTTCTAGAGAAACCAGCTCTCTGTTGTCCACCTCATCCAACTAGCACTTCTTTGTAGTTGCTCCACATGAACTCTTCCTTCTGCAAGCTTGAAGGAGAACCACAAACAACATTCTAGGCCTCACCAGGGATTAACGGTGACAATCTTTGCTCCCCCCACCTCTCCCTCTAGCAGAACTACCTCTCCAGCTTGTTTTGCAATCCAGTTACTATGTTCTAGCTTTTCTCCACCAGCCACTAAAACTCACAAAATCACAGAAGGATTAAGGTTGGAAGGGATCTTTGGAGGTCATCTAGTCCAATCCCCCCTGCATAAGCAGGGTCACCCTGAGCACGCTGCACAGGTTCACGTCCAGGTGGCTTTTGAAGATTTCCAGAGGAGACCCCACAACATCTCAGGACAGACTGTTCCAGTGCTCTGTCATCCTCACAGTAAAAGTTCTCCCTCTAATTCAGGTAGAATTTCCCACACTTCAGTTTGTGGCTGTTGTCCCTTGCCCTATCACTGGCCATTGCTGAAAAAAGTCTGGTCCCATCCTCTTGACATCCTCCCTTAAGTTGCACACACTGCCAAGATCCTCTCTCAAGTCTTCTCCAGGTGAAACAGGCCCAGCTCTCTCAGACTCTCCTCATAGGACAGATGCTGCCATCCTCTAATCACCTTTGTAGCCCTACATTGAACTCTCTCCAGTAGTATCTTGAGCCTCTTGTACCAAGGAGCCCAGAAACGCCCACAATACTCCAGATGTGGCCTCACCAGAGCTGAGTAGAACAGGGGGGATCACCTCCCTTGACCTGTTGGCAAGAGTTCTCCTAATGTAGCCCAGGTTACCACTGGCCTTCTTGGCCACAAAAGCACATTACTGCCCAATGGTCAACTTGTTGTTAGCCAGGATTCTTAGGTTCTTCTCTGCAGAGCTGCCCTCCAGCAGGTCAGCCTCAACCCTGTCTTTGTGCATGAGGTTACTGCTCCCTAGGGGCAGGACCCTGCACTTCCCTTTCTTGAGCTTCATGAAGGTCCTCCCCACCCATCTCTCCAGCCTGTCCCGATCCCTCTAAAAAGCAGCGCAGCCCTCTGGAGTATCAACCACTCCTCCCAGTTTGGAGCATCAGCCAACGTCCAGAGGGTGCTCTATGCCCCTTCGCCCACGCCACTGATGAAGAAATTGAGTTAAGTCCAGACCCAGTACTACCCCCTGGGGGTCACTGGTAGCTACACGGCTCCAGTTGTGTCACTAAGCATGACTCTCTCAGCTCTGTCTTTAAGGCAATTCTCAATCCACCTCACTGTCCACTCATCTAACTCAAGATTCCTGAGCTTGCCTACAAGGATTTTATCGGAGACAGTGTCAAAGGCTTTGCTGAAGTTAGGATAGACAACATCCACAGTTCTGCCCTCATTGAACCAGCCAGTCATGCCACCATAAAAGGCTTTCAGTTTGGCAAAGAATGATCTTCCCTTGGTAAATGTGCACTGATAGCTCCTGATCACCTTCTTGTCCTCCACTCAGAGATGCTCAGAGAAACTAGAGAATTCAGAGTTACCAGAAGAAATAATCTGTATTAACAAGATTCTGCTATTGTCAAATTACAAGTATATTTTTAGTTCCCTCCTCCTCAATTCTCACAATCTTCCTATCCCATAGCCTGATCATATTGACAGTATCAAGAAACACTTTTTGGGATCATGAACAGTTGATCCCTGGAACATTTCCTGCTGACTCCACTTCAGCACCACCCACCCTCGGTCCCTAGCAGACTGCATGCCATCTAAATAACAGTTATTTTAGTACTGCCCATCTTCCCAAGACAGTGCTCTATCTAACACTTCACCGCAGCACAGCTAGGTTACAGCTACCATACTTTTCTCTTCTAGAAAGTGTCAGCCACAAAAGCCCTAAAGATCATCCCAACAGCCTTGAGGGTAAGGGACAGAATTTGTTAGAAATCACTTTAAGAGGAGAATTATTTCAAATATATGTGTTATATATACACATACATGTTATATATAATACAATATATATGCATACACACATACAAAAAACGCCACATAAAATTTACATTTGCTTTGCATTATTTTTTACCACGAGATAAATGTATGCTACTGAATATGTATATATGGAGAAAAAAAACAACAAAAACAAACAAACAAAGACAAACCTTTGCTTGCCCATTGTAATCATCATCTAAAATATTTGAAGAATTGGGAACAGTGATACCACGGAAAAAACGGGAAGATCTCAGGTATCGCTGGAAACTAAGCAACCTTCTGACATTTCTTGCAGAAACAGACACTTCAATTTCAGAATTTGCTAGAAAAAAAAAAGGAAAATAAACATTCAAAAGTAACATTTTAAAAAGCTGCTCAAAGAAGCCTGGTAAAATAAATGTGCTGTAAATTTTTATTTTTACCAATATTCAATATTGGTGAATCAAACATAACAGCAACAGAGATCTTTATTAATAAAAAGCACTTAGCCACAGCTTATAAATAAAAGCTTATTTATGCATCAAGTGAAGAAAAATAAATGCAAAAAATATAAATAAAAATTATTCCAAGGAACACTGTTATTACTATGACAGAATTATAACAACACAAAGTATTGCAAACAGGTTCTTGGGGGAAAGATGCTCTCTTGTACATATATCCAATCCATGTTCCTGCTAA
Organism: Crypturellus undulatus; assembly: GCA_013389825.1. Classification (NCBI taxonomy): domain Eukaryota; kingdom Metazoa; phylum Chordata; class Aves; order Tinamiformes; family Tinamidae; genus Crypturellus; species Crypturellus undulatus. The sequence continues at coordinate 15,419 of VWPW01029509.1, forward strand.
TCACACATGATAATATACAGAAGTAACAGAGAATTAATACAGGAGTTACAAGAATGTTTTGAACATCAACAAATAACTTGTACACAGTGTTTAGAATACACTGACAAAGTTTCAAAAACCCTCAAGTGATTTAGGTGCTTTTGCACATATTTTTCCTCCTACCTGCAAAACAAGCCCCGCATTTACTTTCACATTATCCATAATTCCTTTTCTCAGTACAGTGAAATCAATACAGAAATTTTTTAGCTTGTTCGCAAAGAACAGTCCAGATATTTTACTTGACCTTTAATAAGTTAACCAGTTTAAGTTTCAAAGGACTGATTTTAGCTTACAATTTTGTATTTTCATTTGTTATACTCTCAATAACATTTTTCTATAACAGACAGCTAATAATCTGGACATTCCATCACACTGCCCAAACAGTGTCACATAAAAAAAAAAAAAAAAAAGTGAAGACATTATCCATGTTTATGAAACCCATGCTTTTCACCAAAAATACATACCCTTAAACCCTAGACAAGCCCAACTGTTATACAGGCCTCTCATCCTTCTGTGAACAAGGTGTACTAAAAACAAATGAAATTAGACTGATTTTTAAAGCAAAAACTATGACCTAGGCAACTAGTTTTTACCTACCAGCCCATTACTTTGCCCAGGTAGACTCCGGTTTGATGCAAATAGAGCGTCTAATCCAAAAAGGTTATTATATACCAAAAAAAAAAAAAAAAAAAAAAGACAGTTTTGGAATGAATCAATTTTTAACCTTTAAAAAGTTGCTCTAAGGCTGACAGCAGGGGCAGAGTAAGTGACAGCGTCCGCAGGGCGATGTTCCAGCTCTAATCCTTTGCCCTGCGTCCTGGGTCTGGTCCTTCCAGATGTATCAAAGACAGGTGAAGAGACACTCAGTGCACCTTATTCTACAACTGTGCACTCAGCAAACAGCTTATTAATAACCCGAATTAAAAACCTCAGTGACCTCCAGTAACAGCAGTTTAGTTCCACATCAGCCAAGATGAAAATTTGCCATTCCTACCCTGGCAAAGGTTTCCACCTTACTGCTGCTTTACACCTTCTCATTAATACATTTGGTTCCAGTCTATGGTAATAACATGTTTTTGAGTAGCATGGAGATCAGTTACAGTAACATAAAACACCAAATAAAATGCAGTGACAGTCTGCAATAACAGGAATTATATCACCAAAATTGGCATAATTTTTCAGACATGCCTGAAACACATCAAGCAGTTTACTAAGATACCCAAGATCCTATCCATTTCAAAGAGGTAATACAGGCAACCTCAGCTGTGGTATTTTTCTTCTAAGTCATCACAACTACGGACATTTCTTCTGCAGACATTGATGCCAATACACATAAATCACAGCTATGCAAATGGGTGTACCACATGAGAGAAGTTTGCTTATAAAACGACCTTCTTGCATCCAGGAGGCAACTAAATAGGCTCTGCTGTGCTGTATTACTCTACTACTATTTCTAATCAAGTTTCCTTTCAGTAGGTCACAGTACAAGGCATAGCGAATCCAGTAAAACACAGAAGGAAAAAAGAAATGCAGTATAGCTGCTCCTGCCTTTAGAAGGAGGGTATCAGCTAGGAACCTCCCCTGCTCTCTTTTCCCCCCAATTTTTACCCAAGTCCTTAAAATTCAAATTTCAAAAGAAATAACAGAAGAGACTTAAGCTGTCCCCAAGTTCAAATACAAAATCCAGACTCTAAATCTCAGCAAATCAGTCATATTAGTCAGAGAAACTATTACTCTTCAGAAGATAAAAAGTCTTTCTTGACTGTAACTAGTCTTTTACAAATCTAGAGTTAGATTACAAGAAGTTGTTTCCACCGTCTTGCTGCTAAGTCTCACAGTCTCATAGGCCACCCAACAGATTTTTCCACCGAGGCTCTCAACAGAGAAGTGTCGTTATTGGAAAGTATAGTCCTGCTTTACTTCATAACATACTAACGAGACATTCATTAAAAAAAAATAATAATAATATAGCATAGCTCAGAAACTACTTCCCTTACACAGCAATCCCACTTTTTCTCCTCTGGGTTAAAAAACAGTCCCATTGCAGCTGGTGTAACACTAACAAGCAAGAGTAAAGTCTACTTCATTGCAGCCTTCTGGCCAGTAATGCAGCTATGACTATTTATTTCACATATATATCCCAATTTTGCATGGAAATAACAACAGCTTGGCCCAACTGTCTTGTCATTTAGATCTGCAATGATTAGCATAACTTCCAAACGAGAAAAGAGATGTTCATATGGCTCTGCAACTACAGAACACCTGACTCAGGCAGGCTACAGCGATCCTGAAGGGGATTATTCTCTTTAACAGATAAATATATGCTAAGGACAACTCAAGATAGGTGAGTCAGATGTGGAGGTTTGACAGGCAATTAATTTAAAAAGAAGGCTGAAAAGGAAAATAGCTAGGTTTCAAAGAAGGGGGTTCGTAAGCTGCCGCAGCACGGGCAGTATCCCTGCCTACACCTTTCCTCAGAGACAGAATAAGTGGGAAGGACCGATCCTGAGCTGTGGGGGCCAACAAAGTCAAGCTCATGGGAAGGACTGACAAACTGAATGATGCTGCGTGTGCAGTGGAAATGTGGCCTTTACCTCCTGGTACAAGAGGAAAGCTTATTCCCTTTAAATACGGGATTAGTAAGATGATGTCTGCCCAGCCTCTTCTATTGTGACTCATGAAACTTGACCCAAATTTCAGAGACCCCACAAAAAGCAAGCTGCTGTTGTGTATTCACGCAAGATTAAGGTAAAGAGGGCATTACATTTGCTAAAACCAGACTGCTTCACAGTTCTTTTTTTTTCTCCAAAGCCTTTCACTTTATTTGGAGCTTTCTATGTGCTAAATGCCTTTATAATGTGCAAAATTGACCATACACTCAAGTGTTCAACAGTATACAGGCAAACTAAAAGGAGAAAATGAATACATAATAATATTATATGCTCTTAAGAACTGGGATTAAAGAATAATGAAATGTTAAGAAGGAAGCTACAAGACTTGGAAGTGGCTTGGACAAAAGGAACCAAAGACAAACTGTAGATCTCTGTGCCTCATAAGCAGCAACTCCACTAGGACATCCTTGCTTTACTAACTCTTTGCTCCCTACTTAAATTCAGAATACTAGCCAATGTATTTGTAACTTCCAAATTACTATTTATTGAAATAGTTATATTCTTGTTTCTAATCATTTTAAATGAGAAACTGGTATGAGACAAAAAATCTCTCTCTAAAATAAAAGGTAAAAAAGGGAATTCTTCTGTTTCTAAATCTCAACTATTTTCATTAATGTTAGGCATAAACATCACGAAAATAAAACAACAAAAAGGTGTTTTAAGGCAACAGATTTAAATTCTATTTTAATCTCTTCTAAAAGATATTAAAACTCTTAAGTGTATTGCAATTCATGAAAGTTAAACAATCTTATTACACTGTACAGGGATATTAAACACCTAATTTTCTCACATGCAAGTAAAAATACAAAGCATAGGGAAAAGAAAATTCAAAATTATTGCCTATAGAAAAATCATTGCCTATATTTTCAGAATTTTTAATTTATTTCACCTCTTGCACAGTAATGAATTATAATGGAAGTAAGAATGATATCTTATTTTTTTAATTATAAAAAACTTATACCCTAGCAAAACCCTTCAGCCCTCAACCTCGTGTGGGTTCCTGCTCAGAACAAGGCTATCCCGGATAAGACCTTTATATTGCATTTCTTCCCTCAAAAAGCTAAATAGGAAATTATCTACAACAGAAGTTATAAGGAACAAAAGAATATTTGAGAAGATGGACCTTTCTTATCATACGATTGAACTGACAACTGAAGTTTAAGGTGCACAAGGTCACCAGAGGAGTTTTCTCTTCTGAAAAGGGAAAATGAACCAAAAGGAATCCTTTTTCTTTTCATAAAAGTAATTTCTTACAAACTTTCTATAATAAGCGAACTACACATTTGCTTAAATATTTTTTGTTATCATTTTCACGTAACAGTTATTACCATCGAAACCGGAGTAATACTTCCCATCACCTCTAAATACGCAGATTTGAAAAAACTATTCAGTGCTAAAGCTGTATTTCAACGGCCTTCAGCATACTGAAGCATTCTGTATTTATGAACAATTTCAATGTTCACAATGTTTCTGTGCTTTCTCCCATTCACACCACTAGATGGACCTATAAGCATTCTAATTTCTATCAAAACCATTAGGAAATTAAATTTCTAGTCTATCAAACGCATATTGAAAAAAGATTTTAGGAGTTTTGCTATTTAGCTCTTTTTTTGAAAGTTTTTCACTTCTGTAACTTCCATTTTGGAGTGGTTTCAGAGGGTTCAGAGTGTATAGTGCTGAACACCCTACAACTTTTTGCTGATGATTTACTGAGTCACAACCTTCGTGCCCCGTCTGCCTCCTGGCACTCCATGCACTAGGCAAGGTGTATGCGCTGCTGACAACTGCATGGTCTGAACTAAAAAACTCTACCAAAGCAAAATATTTAGAGCATACAGTCTATTCCTCATAAAAAATGGATTATCCTGGAGCCTCTCCATTTTCAGTCAAGATAAGGATGCTCTCAAAGGACAAGTACACATGATAGATAACAGTTCAGCAACTCTTCTACCCAAAGTAAGGGTAATATCGCAGACTATTACTACAGTTTTATTTTTAATGTCTTCCAAGTAAACACAGTTCTTGGGCATCCTAAAATTCTCCACTCCTACGATGATGGAATTACAAAACTATCAAGTAATCCATTTTGGCTATTTTCTGCCCCAGAAACAGAAGAATTCAAGAGTAACACATCATCGTTTACAGACAAACCTTTATAGGGCTGCACAACTATCAATAGTAAAGTCTAACCATGATCACAGGTGAAAACAAAAAGAAAGCTCATGTACTTTAGGGATTATAAAAAAAAAGAAAGAAAAGAAAAAGGAGAAAAAAACGGATTAAATCATCTCAAGGAAGAACACATTTGAGAGCTTTGGAAGAATGAGGAAAAAAAAAAAAAAAAAAAAAAAAGATTATCTTCTTCCACAAAGTTACCTCAGCCAGAAGCCAATGAGCTGCACTAGTGTAAGAAGACTCCAAACCACACATACTGTTTTACAGAAATGTGAAAAGAAGTTTGTACAAAAAAATCATTTAAATAAGCAAAATTATATATATTTTTTTAAACAGAAAAATTATATAGAAATATAATTCTTACATAGATTGCAACTATATATTTTCCGTATAATTATTATTATATAGAACACCCTATAATACTCTATATAATTATTATTATTATATAGAAATATAATTCTTAATTATATTCTTAATTGGAAGTTTTTGCCCTTAAATCTTACTTAACAAAGTACAAGAACATTTTCACTTCAAGTTTAGCTCAGCTGCGGGCTTTTTTTTTTTGGCCAGAGCTATATTTATAACATTTTCTGTGAACAGGCTTTTGTGACTTCCCCACATATGACTGCATTAAACACAAGCCAAAATTTCTCTCCTATGGAGGAGGAAAATTATTTTAATAATCCAGATTATGCATAATTAGATGACAAATTCAGAACACACCCTTCACTGAAAGGGCAGCTTTTAGGGAAATCCACGCAGTGCAAACTTTTCACCTTTACCTGAATCCTCAGAGGGAAATGAATCCTTCTGTCAGTGCCTGATCACACAGCAATTGTGTGATCAAAAAAACCTCCTGCATAATTTTATGCATTCTGAAATTCAGCTTTCTTTACTGAACAGAAAAAAAAAGTCAAGGTTTTTCTTAAAAGAGATTCTGCTAGGTCATTCCTCTGTTTTACTGAAACTAAACAGGGCATCCAGCCCTGGACTACACTTATTTTATCCCAGCCTCTAGAGGGCATATTCACAAATACATTTGTGTGTTCTTACACAAAGACATCCCAAACTTGGACTCAAAATGGACCTTTCCTTATTTGACTTTTGCCCTTTCATCTTAGCAAAGTCCTGCCTCACTGCCCAAAGCCAGGGATGATTTGTGTGCCAGGAATGAGAAAGTTCAAAATCACATTGTGAATGGCAGATGCTGACATGGTCACAAGATCTTCAAGTAGTAGATAAAATGTTCTGCAAAGCAGAATTTCCAAGCAAGTAGCCTGAATGTTTTATACCAGAAATAAACTCTGCCATTTCTCCATTCATCTGTTCTTGTTGTTTCTAAGAGATACAAGATTTAACCACTACCAATGAAAGTCACCTAACTTGACTTTTCTCTCCTTCTTTCCTCTAGAAAGGCTCTATAAAGCTGTGTACTGCATGTTAGCACCAATTCCATTTAAACCTGAATCACCTCTAAATAATTACTGATTAACTCAATGTCCACTGATTAACTCAAAAACCCTTTCTCATCATTCATATGTTTTAACTCACAGACTTAACATGTCTGGTTATCTGTAACAAGGAAAGCAGAGCCCCATGCGTTGGCAACATCGCCACCATCCAGTAGGCACGTCCAGAAGTGGTGCCAAGGCACTCCTAAACCTTCTGACAAGACTTTATCTATTCTGCTGCAGGCACAACAGGAAAGGCAGAAAAAGTTTCCTCCCCACAGGTCTTACATGGCTGTATTTATGCAGTTCCATATCCAACAATCTCTCCTTAAAAGACAAAAAACTTGAAAGTATTAATATTCACTAGACACACCCCCAAATTTTCTTGGGCTTTCCTTAGCTCTTCCTTTCGGGATCTTCCAGCTTCATTTCCTCATTGTAACATACCTCTGTACGTTACACTGGGCATTTCAGCTCAACTTGTTTTCAGATAGAACAGCATGTGATGGGCGCACATTACATATTCTTTTGGTTTTGCATGCTTGAAAATCTTCACAAACCTAATCAACAAGAGATTTGTTTAAGCATATATCTATATATATAACAACAGTCATTGCTGATAACCTCTCAATAGCAAGAAAACATTCTAACATTTCTTCCAATAATCATTTAAAAACCTGATTTCAAAAAAAAAATTGATGGGTGGGAACACTTTTATCTAATTTATAAACTTGAATATTCATGTACTGCTTATGAAATTCAGGAATGAAGATGCAGAAATTGGAGAAAGAATACAGACATTCCTCTCTCAATCCCTAAAAAGAAACAGGAGCGATCCAAAGCACTAAATGTTAGCATACTTTACTTTGGCTGTTTGCAACAGCCATCAAAGTTACAAATAAATTCAGAACTGTGAAACATAAATGATTACTTAATAGGAAAAAGAAAGTGCCTTTAAAATAATTTACTCTTCAAATCTATCAATAAATCATGGAATTAAGCATCTATTAATAAAAGAACTGGTCAACAATTTATGAGCCGGATTTCCTGAAAGACTTTGAAATTCTTCAAAGATGCCATTGAGAGAAAAGACTGCAACACGACAAATTGGCTAAGCAAAACACAAAATGACAATAATGCTCCCACACTGCAAATAACAAACAGTAGTTAATATATATTAGTTACCTGTAAAATAATAAGTAATGATAATCGCAAAACTTTTAGAATCACAGATTAAAGTTGGTCAACAGCAGAAGGAAGTTACAGTGAAACTTCACACCACCATGAAAGAAGCCCATCCAGGCCCTACTGATGCTCAGCATTCACTGGCATGGGGAAAACAAGAAAGCCCCCAGGCACTTCAGGCTGCTGCAGCAGAAACCTCTCCCAGCACAGCCGAAACCTCTCCCAGGGCAGGCTGTGCTCCGAGTAGAGAGCTGGCAAGATGGCCGGCCCTGCTCCCCTGCTGTCTATCGCTCATGCAGGTGAACATTTTTCAGTTACTTAGTTTTATGTGCAAAATCCTTCTGGAATTAACAGAGAGCAAAAATAACAGTCCTAAGAGTGGGGTCAGGTCTGAGTCGCATAACTCCTCTCTTCCTCCAGCCAGTAAAGCACTAGAAGTCGTCTGTTTAAAATAATCAAGTAACCTCCAATCAGGTCAACATTAGCATTGTGTAGAGAAAGAAAGGAGGTTTCAAATATTGGGTCCTGCTTGTTTGTCTTTTTACTATTTCTGCAAAAGACTAACTAATCTCAGGCTTCTCCTGTTGGGTGAGAGAAGAGTTTGAATCCCCTCCTTAAAGCACCTCGGGGGAGGCTACAGCCAAGGAGCGACACTGCAGCTGGCCCCAGTGCTGAGGTACAGAAAGCTCATCTGGAAACTGCCACAGCAGCCACTCGGGAGGAAGGCTACAGCCCAGGAATTCTTGGGCCTCCTAGCAACATTCTTTGCTGTCATCAGAAACCACAGGTGATGTTGCTAAAAGTTAGTGCCTATGCCTGGACAAGCAGAGGCAAGAAGGAAGGGTGTGAGAACTCCTTTCTCTTATTAGTCATGATTTGTCTAATGGACAACCATCAGAATGGAAATAACATGATGAGTACCATCAAAAATACAGTTAATTTGACAATGGCATAATATCATACATGATTGATTTTAAATACATACATTTCAATTGAAATGTTTTTTCCTATGTCAGCATAAAATGCCATACGGATCCTTATCCTCTTTATTGAAAAATTCAGTATATCATACTCTTCAAACTTTGTTTTCTCACCTATTTTATGAAACTAGCTTTTTGAAGAAATTAAGAGTTTAAATTTTATGTTTAAGTCATGATCTACTTTAAAAATGAATAACTTCGGTTAAGATAAGAATATTAATTATCATAGTTTCTGCCACTCATTTTTATCCGTATTTACAACAACCACACTTGTTACCAGGGAACACTTTCTACGTATGTGAATCGCATTCAGAATACTCAGAATTGTACTGATACAAGTAATGTTGGTATAGATATGTTAGGATTATGCTTAATACATGAGTATTAATGGCATCATTAAAATAAGATTTAAATACTTGCACTTTTGCTGCATATTCAGGTGTGGTGGTTACTGGAGCATTTATATTACAAGTAGAACTGGTATATTTATTTATTTATAACAATCTAGATGTACTGAAAAAAAGTGAGATTATCCAACAAATTATTTATGTAAGCCTTGAGATCTTTATTTTAGATTTTCTACCTCTGAAAAGTTTAAGTCCTAAGTATATGTTTGAGTAAACATAAGCTTAAGTGATTTATTATCTGGTCAAGAATACTGAAATCTATTGTAATTCCCTTCAAACATTATCCTGCAGCAGGTACTTCTGCTGCTCTATAAAAGCAGGAGACAATTCCTCTCAGCTCATTGTGTCTTCCAGCACACACAGCAGCGGCTGTATATAGGATAGTCTTCATTTCCATAGGGACTCAGGTCTAAATTCTAGAAATGAGAGTTTAAACACTATTTTTAGAAAAAAAAATATATATATATAGCAGTGATGTTTTTACTATTCTATTTTGGGGTAATTAAGTAGCATGAAAGAATTTCCTAAGAAGTATAAAAACAATCTTGCTACATAAGCAGCTAACTATTTTTAGAGGCTCGGTAATTAAGATTAATGGAAGCCTGTATTTATTTGTCATTTATCTGCTTTTAAATACTTACAGTGAAAAATACGGAAATCAATGTATGGATGAGAATCTCTTCTCTCTGTTTCAAATCCTGCCCGACTTCTTACTCGCACATCTCCTAGAAACAGGGTCAAGAGTGAAATACAAGTGTGGAAGAGTGGCAGAGATAAAATGCAAATGAACATAGCCTGAAGGGGTAAAGATTCATGTACTTAATGGCGCAGGGTTACTCAAACCATAGGCCTATTTCAATGCTTCTTGTTTTAAAGGTGAAATTCAAAACAAAGTTTGAAGACTCGTTAAACATGCAATTGCATGCTTCTTTTGCCTTTTTTTTCTTTTCTTTTTTTTTCTTTTTTTTTTTCCCCTTTTTTTGGTCAAAATCTCTACTGCCTAAGGGTACATTGCCAAAAGCAAGTGATAAGCACTCAGATGAAATTAGGAACAGCTTGCTACACCAGTATGGTAAAAATGCACCTTAGCATGAGAGTAAACAAGAACATTAGAAGTTGGTTTGTTCCTCAGTAACACACATAAAACACTTAACAGTTGTGTAGTACAAAAAAGATTCGGCTTCTAGAAATGGTAGCTTTTAGCAAATAAAGTAGCTATAATATAGTTTTATATTACAAAATAAAACATTTCCCGCTAGCATTTACTTACTTGTGCTTAGCTGTTTGAATATTACACAAGAGCCTATTAAAGCACCAAAATTCAGTATTAAAATTTTATAAAACTATTTTTCACTTCAATTAGCTTTAACTTGAATCTTTTACCATTCTAGCTGATTTCTATTTATAAATTTTACCAACTGAAAGCTGATCAGTGTTCTTTCAATAGTTACTGGTATGCAACTGCTAATACAAGCAGTTCAGATCAATTAAAAACTTGCTTAAAATTCTTTAATGATTACAAATTTGGCAAATCCTTCAGAATTAGATGTATGGTATTTCCTGCCCCCTACCCTATCCCCAGAAATTTTAACAGAGTCAAAAGTAACATATAATAATGTTCTTATTTCTGTCACTGAAATTTATATTATACTCCTCACAAATACAATTATTTCATTTCAAACAAATACTCGAATATGTTGAAATTGTTTTTCTTTTCTTCTCCAACTTGTTGATTTCTAGTGCTAAACCTATCAGCAAAACAAAGAACAATGCACCTCAGAAGAGCTGAAGATACTCTCCCAAATTTTTTGTTAAATACTTTCAACACTTAACAGATATGTTTCTACAGATAGGGATCTCTAAACACAGACATATCTATAGTGACACACTTCACATGAATGTTATCTTGTGAGGCACCCTGGAAGTGCCACAAAAGACAAAGAGACTCAGGGCTCCCTGTACACTGGGACATTCCATATCAGTAAAAATATACCAAATGTATGTGGGTTTCAGCTAATCCTTCTTTTGTTTGCTTGTTTGTTTTTGAAAATGAAGAACTCAACAGCTGCAAGGGTAAGTAACCCAATTACTCTCCATAAAAGCTATTTTTCAGCCCATGAACAATGTATCAAATTACAAATCTTTCAAGCATTCATGTGAGCAGAGAGCAAGAGGCTTCACTTTAAAGTTTTGTAGACAATACAGAGGCAGCACTTTGTAGAAGTCTTCTGGGTAGGCACAAAGACAACTGATAAATATTATTTACAAAACAATGAATAAAAGCAAGGAGGATATTTTGGAAAAAGGACAGTGACTACATTAGTGGCTGTGTGTGAAAGTGTTAGTTTACACATAGAAAAATAATTTTTTCCTTATATACTACTCTTATCTACCAAAACAATAATCTAACTACATACAGTTTGTGTTGCTGATAGATCTTTCAGTTCATCAGCTGAACTGGGGAAAATAAAGGAAGTTTGGATTGAATATTTAGCTTTTTAGTCGAGTATTCGTTTAATTTTTGATAGAAAAGATGATGTCATTTTTGTAAATCAATATACAGTTATGGTCTGGTGAAGAATTTATATGTTCAAAGTACCAACATAAAAAGCTAGGAAAATAAAGGAAATGCTTCAGCAAAAATACCTGAACAAAACAAACTAGAGAGGTTTAACTGACAAGTGATACCTAGAAATTTTTGTTCTGCCTTTTTTTCCTTCTCACTACTACTTTAGTAGTAAGATACAGGTAAGATTAAATTACTTACTTGCATATTAATGAAGTGAAAAGTTCTCACAAAGGAAAACAAAAAATAGTTTCATTAGCTGTTAGACAAAATTCTCTATCCTTCACCGTGATAGAAAATTGATTTTTTTTTTTTTTTCCAGAACTGAGTTCTTAACAATAGGTAACTAGATACCATTTGGAATTATTCTGGCATTCTGGAAGAAAAAGATAATACTGACACTGGAATTTGTCTCAGTAAATAAAAGCAGAAAGTGTGATTCGGGTAGAATTTGGAGATGCCATACACATCATATCTGGGATTTCTAACAGTTACAGATGCAGAAAAAAAGCAACAGTATCAACAACCCTGCATATCGGCAAATGCTAACGTCACGCACGATGCAGAAGCACAGGGAGACTAATCTGCTGCACATGTGTAGTCAAGCCCAAAACAAAAACACTGGACCACTAGTATGCATCCACTGTCCATCTGATTTAATCTGCAAATATCAATATATCTTAGATGCAACCAGCTTTGCTTTTTTTTTTTTCCTCTCTCTCTCACCGAACATAACATCTCACACTGATTTGCTACAGAAATCCTACACAAGATTTTGTAACTTTGTGTCTGCTAAATGACAGAGAATTTAAACATATTTATCATCACAGATAACTTCAGAAAGAAAGGCATGAGAGACTTCAGATTCCAATAAGTTCCAGCAAGTAAAAGGATGATATTATTTGCTTTCCTGAAGTCTCATCAGGAACAAATTATTATTATAGTAAATTAAAAGATAATTAAATTTAATACCTAAAGAGAAATTAGCCATTTTTTAAATTTATTTAGGACCTTTTGCAAAATCTTAGAGGGGTTACAGAATCTTTTGAAGCCACAAGATAACTCTGTTGGCTTATAGCTAAAACTTCCTTCGTGGAGCAGGAAGTTGATACATCCAAAAAAAAAAATCAATCGAACAAAAAACAAAAACAAACAGATTTGACCTAGGAAAGGCAACTACCTGCTTCACAGTTTTTAATCTTAAGTTTAGCCACTTAGTCTGAAGTTTAGAACTCAGTTATGTTGGAAAAAAAGTAACATTTCTAGTAAAAGTCAAACTGGAGTCCCTGAAACAGTTCCTGTATTGTCTTAAGGGACCATATTCAATGATAGCAGACTCCTAGAAATTAATTTTATTCTCTTGGCAAGTTTCAGTGACTCCAAAGAATTAAGAAGATAAAGATAAAAAGAAATTATATTTCCTCAGAAGGGCAAAAAGGATGAAGCCTTCATTTCAAAAACCTGACTCTGTGCACAGATGTGACAAAATCTCTGTGGGCTCTGTACTCTGCTACCGTTTGTTTCTGGAGTAGCCCTACATGACCAGAGTGCTCACTGGTTAAAGACAAGGAGAGTGAATGGGGAAACTCATCTGAAGGAGGAGCAAGTAAAGCGGGGAGGGCACTAAGAGGGAGATTCACAGGCAAATGCAAACTGAGCAGAAACACAGGTGCAGCAGGACTTACCTGGAGACAGCTTGCTCAGGGCCTCGGCCTCCCCAGAGCCCTGCCCGTGCGGCACGGGCAGCTCTGGCGCTCGTGAGGCAGCTGCAGCACCACAGTTTACATCCCTGCACATTAAGGCTATAATGCAGCATGTGTTTCAGGCCCCGCTAAGGCACCCGGCGCAAGAGAAGAGGATGCAGAGGCTGCAGAGCACATGGCTGACAGCGCAACGCTCACGGCAAAGCCAAAAGTTGCAAGCAGCAGCATTTCCCGCCAGGGTGGCTGGCATCAGAGGTTAAGTTCATACTGAATTTGTTGGAGAAAGAGATGACAGGTCAGCTGACTATACTGGAATTAAAGCAAAAGGAAGACAAGGCGACAACTGCTGCCAGAGAAGAGCATGTACCTGCACCGCACGTCTGTTTGCCTCCACTGGTGCCTATTCAGATTCCTGATCTGCTCGAGGCGCCTGCACACGGGGTTCAGCGCTCTCCGAGACAGGCAGTCAGCACCCTGCACTTCCAGCCCCATGCACAGCCGCAAAATTTTCAGGCAAGACAAAGAAAAAAACAACAACAACAACAACAACAAAAAAAAATTTAAAGAAGAGCAGAGAGGAAGTGCAGACAGTGTTACAATCCCACAGAGGAAATGCTTAGAAGAAACCGGGAGAATCCCTTCTGGTCGCCGAGAGCAGCAGCTGGTCGGGGAGATGCAGATACATTAGTCCTTCAAAGATCTTCCGAGAAAAATTCTACAAAGCTGCATCTGTATTTTAAAATTGTGTGACAGACATTTAGGAATGGCCAAGGATATACTTTAGGAATGGAGTATGAGGGGGGGAGTCATTCAAGTCAATACTCTTTGCTTATACTGACATTGGTAGGAACAGTTTGTCACTTATTTCGTATGCCCCTAAGATTTGATCTTCTTTTAGGTTGAACCCAAAAACCCTACCGTACCATCGTCATTCCTATTTATTTGATTCAAAGCAGCTTCCAGGGGATTCCCATCTGAATGGCCTGCAAAGCTGAAGGGCACAACCCTGCAGGCAGCGCCACAGAGCAGAGCTGCCGCGAGGTGCTCGAGGCAGCCTTAACCCCGTATTTCTGGCTTGCTAAATGGTACTCCTTATTCAGGTACAGTTTATTAGCAGATTTAGTCAGTTTGGACTCATGACCGACCCAGTGAAGGGCAAACCTCTCTATGTGAGCTCAACTTTCCACTAAGTTACGGCTGAAGATTTCCCAGTTACACCGCTGAAGTGCACCACAGGAAAGAGCTGCACTGCGCCACGCAAGAAACGCAATGTCTCATCCTTCTCACCCCCAAATCCTAGTCAAATATATGTGCTTTTGAATCTACTTTCATAAAACTGTGCTGCATAGATATGCAGGCAACTGTTCAGCTTTCAGGACGGTCTTTTTTACACTCCATTTATAAATACAATCATAATTAAAGAAATCTGTAAACAGTTGTACAGCAAAGTGCAGTTAACGTTTAGAATACAAAATGATTGCTAACAAGTGAGAAAATACTGTTTAACAAATTAATTCAAACATATAATGAGCAATTTTTTTGTTTGCTTTGATTTTGTTTGCAATTTTTCTGTTTTTCAGCAGAAAACAGGAAAGGTCAACTCTTTACTTGGTATCTCTGAACTGCTAGTGATAGCAGACAAGAACACCAGCAAGCTGTGCTATTGTATATGGTTATATACACACAAAGAACCACAGCAAGCCATGCTTTGCTTTCCTTTAGATTTTTAGTTTTCAGCATAAATCATGAGCTCGCCTACTTCACAACTAATTTAAATTCCCATTCCAGCAAAAGAAACAGAAACCAGATCCTTCTCCCCACATACTAGGAACTATTTTCTTGCAAGCTGACCTTTTACTATTACGAGATTAGTTTTGAAGCGACAAAAACTATATACTCGCACTACCTTTAATTCAAGCATATCAAAGCTTCTCAAAAAAATTAATACATATTTCCCTTGTTGTGTTAATATCGCAAAAATCACTCAATTTCTGTGATTTTGAAGCAGAAAAATGCATGTGTGGGGGAATATCTTACTTATAGCACAAAATAAATTTAGTTTAAAAACAAGAATCACAAAAATCAAGAAAACAAACAACCCCAGGCCTGAATTTATTCTTATACTCCTCAATTAGAGCAGAAGAATCAACTACATTTTGGAGAATTCTACTGTTCACTCTGCAAAAAGTAATACTGAAAAAAAAAAAAAAGGTTATTTTGACTTCCAAAAACAAAGTAAACCTATCTCTAATCAGAAAAGCAATCAAACTAGCACTTTTTTTTCAATAAACACGTGTGTATCTATACTGACAATTGCTTAGGGCAAGCACCATGACTTGAAATTGAAAAAGGCTCGCAGCATTTATAGAGTCCTTCATGCCCCCAGGAGCAGCGTCCCGAGGAGGAGCAGGACGTGCCGTGCCTGGCCTCACCAGAGCTCAGCACCTCCTGCTCCTCCATCTGCAACCTCAGCTCCTGCCTCTGCGCGCCCGGTACCACACAGGGCCCCTGGTGGTTCCTCCTCCCAATGCTGGCCTTTCCTTTTAATCAGACTTTAACTTCATCTAACTACTGCTGCTAAACGCTGACCCTATCAGGCTCTCTTTCCCTTCTCAAGTTATCTTTGAGAATTAAGTGTAATTTCAAACCATATTATTGTTTTAAGAAGAGCTCAAGTATTTCACAGTTTCAGTCCTGATACTGGAACTCTCACAGAGAACAATTCTCTAAGCTATCAAGTTTTAATGGGAAGAACACCATGCAGAGGTGACAAAAAGCTGCGCAATAGAAATAAAGATCCATCATGAATAAAGAATGAACATCACTGCAATAGAAACACATGCTGTGACACTGTCAATATACACTTAACAGTGACAAGATAGGTTCTTACTTAAATACTATGAAAGATAAGTTATTACGCAAACACAAGCCTCTTCTCCTAAGTCTCACCCTAAATTAGAGTCACTAGGGAAAATAGTTACACAATTAATGAAATCATAGCTTTTCTTTTTAACAGATAAATAGGAGACAGATATCATATGCAACAGTCAATTGAAAAAAAAAAAAAAGGCCAAACAAACCAAAAATTTCCAAATGAACACAAAAAGAAACGGAAGCTTCTAAGGAATCTAACCAAAATATTATCCAGGAGAAAGACAAAGATATATTTAAAAGTACAATATATATTTAAATATAATATTTTTAAAACGGTCACAGATATTAGAACCTTACAATGTATAAATTGGCATGCTTACCTAGCATACGAATGTACAACGCAGTCTGATCGGAGCTGTCATAGGAAATTGCTCCACGTCTCTACAAAGAAAAAAAAACATAAAATATAAGAAGCGAGTATATTCTGTGTAAGTTTAATTTAAAAATGAATCAGTTTTTAACTAAAACAGAATATAGTAGCAATTGCCCATTCCCAGTTTAATTCTCAAAATTAATTTTGAAAGTTTGGTGGTGTATCCTTCAAACATATGTTCTAATTTCGTTTCAGGATGTTATAGGGGTGACAAAGGAAGGGCATTAACTGATAGCAATGAAATTACAAGACACAAGTCTAGGAGTGCTGAGTGTGGGAATAATACCCACAGACATTTCTTTTCAGATGCTCCTCCATGAACTTCCCATAATAAAAAGAACACAAGACGAGATTAGGCAGACATAAAAATATGCTAATGACCTTCTAGAGTGTAATTCTTACAATCTTGCAGTTCCTAATTGATATATTTTTACCCATGGGATAGGTAGCTTCTTTTAGCTTCTTTCAAAGCTAAAATTACTTTAAAAAGAAGTTAAAAAGAATCATAGGAATTCAGTGTATGTTCTGCAAAGGTGGGACACGGCTGGCACATGCAATTCCCACTCTACCCAGTATTTTGTGTAGGCAAAACAGGCAGGTATTTTACAACAAGACAGCGAGTGATATATTTCACATGTTCAATAAAAGTCTTAAAGTGTTATCAGAATATCTGTGCAGGACAGAGACTCCTGAAAAAGATGTATTTCTTATCTTACATTATACACATAATATTCCTTATATTCCATATATTTTAAGCCAGTGCTATAATACTTATAATTCAAGAAGTTGCCCATGAGCCTGGTAAACTCGTCCTGCAATAGCTGAGAATGGGGAGAACGCTCTCCCCATTGCACAATGCTGGCCTCATGCGTCACAAGGCTCTATGAGAAACCACGGTA
The DNA here is from genome assembly GCA_013389825.1 of Crypturellus undulatus. Taxonomy (NCBI): domain Eukaryota; kingdom Metazoa; phylum Chordata; class Aves; order Tinamiformes; family Tinamidae; genus Crypturellus; species Crypturellus undulatus. The sequence goes on from VWPW01029509.1 coordinate 32,803, forward strand.
CAATTTATTTTCCGCTTACAAAACACTACAACCTCTTGCTTTCTACTCCACATCCTCTTCTGTCAGCACAAAATGAAAACACAAGATCGTCGTCTGCATTGCCAGTGACTGAAACAGACACTTACTTTGACTTTTTAAATTTGACTAACTCTGCTCTTCATCATCTCTAACATTAACTTCAACTTACACAGCCGTGCAGAGCTTTGAAGACCCAGCTCTCAGCTAGATGCCTTTTTCTTCTTCCCTTTGAGTTTTCCTTGCCTTTTGCTACTTGTCATCCTATGGCCTACAGCCTTTCAGCTATGCTATTTTTTAACTCTAGCATCACTGTCATAATCTGACTTCTATTTTGCCAATCCACAACAGCTGTTCTTAAACAAAATAAGAACTTTTTTTTAAACAACTCCTGTGACTTTCTTGCCCAATATGCTTACTCCCACTGAGGACACTGAGGAAGGTTACTACAGCCCTCCCTGCAGAAACTGCAGGGCAAAGCTGCCCTAGAAGGGGACACGATCACTCCCGTGGCCCCCTCCATGAAGCAGGAACAAGGGACACGCAACAGCCTGGGAATGTGAAAGTTAGAGATGAGAACATGGGGAACCAAGCCACAGCAGGAAACAGTGCAGGAAAAGAGACGCTGGTTACTGAGAAGACTTCTAAAAGGAAGTAAGAGGGCTGAACGAACTTATCAGTTGAGGGGATTACTTATATGTATTTACCTATAAAGTAAACTGGATGCACAAACAGACTGAAGATTAATAGCCTCTATCAGCGTGATTTGCACAACTGACAATGTAACTCCTGGGCTGGAAGCCTGACGCATGTAATTGTTTTAATATTTCTCATGTTAAAACAAGAAAAAAAACCTTACGCTTGAACTCCGAGAGGTTTTTCCAAAGGTAAGCCTAATTTTTAATTACAGAAATGACCAAAGACTTAACTGCAAATAGGTCCAATTATATTAGGTGTTGTAAAGATTACAAGGAAGGACTTCTTGGACAGCACTTTCATGCTGTCTTCACACTTTTGTTCTATATTTCCTTGGAAGATCATAAACCATGCAAATAATCCTTCCCTTCGAATATGCTTGTCCAGCATTTCTTGCAGCATTGCGCCTGTCCGGATGGGAAAGCTGGCAGGACAACTCACGAGGTAGAAAACGATGCCCATTTCCAAATTTCCTCCTATAACTTGTCCTTGTATTTCCACATGTTTCAGCTGACTGTAGTTTTGGCAACACAGTACACTTCAGACCATTGACTAAGGGCAATCAGTAATGTTATTTACGCTAACTCATGCTCTGCACCTGTCCAGCCCACAGATTTCTTGGACATGGCCAGAACAGCTCTGTAATCCAATACAGAGAAAGCTCAGCACACATGCAGATGGAAGAGCCATCCCCAGCTGGAACAGAAGTTTCCGAGAAAGAAAACAATATGTGAAAACCAATTGGAAGAAAAATTTCCTTCTGATGTTTTAGTTAGAAAATATTATTTAACTAAATTGTTAAATAATGGTATCAAATATATTAACCTATTTTTTTAAAATATTACCCGCTCATTTATACAACATTTAGTTCTGCAAGAACTCTAAAAGATTTCAAAAGAAACCTTGACCAAGATAAGCTTTTAGAAGTACATTCTAAAGCTTGGTTTCCAAAGGAAAAAGAGAGGCAACTTGTTGTGCAAGCATCACCAATAAAACTTTAAAAGCAATGGGCCAATTTCAGCTAATGTTGCTAGAGGGGCAGAGATCCTGCAGAGACTTAATTCATACAAACTCTGTGAAATCAGAGAGTTAGATAAAGAAAACAGCCATTGGCAAGTGCCATGGAGGGAAGGGTCCAGGGTGGCTGCGGGGCAGACCTGGCAGCTCTGGGGGAAGGGGTCGGTGGAGACCAAGGAGAGAGCTGAAAGCTCAGAGGTCTTAGCAACTTATGATAGGTAGTTAGGTAGATAAATAAATAGATAAATAACCCAGTGCTCCTCCAGCCAAGGGCTGCTCCGCGGCAGCTCATGCTCTCCATAGGTAATGGACTGCACTAAATCACGCACTGCAGGGTTCAGCTTTATTCCTTTAAGCCATAATATCTGCATATTTACCCTATGCTATCTACAGTCTTCCAGAAAAATGCACCAGTTCACAAAAGGAAAAAAAAAAAAAAGAGAGAATTAATTTAATCAACTGTGGCTCCTCAAGATACGCTGTTCAGATTCAGCTTTTAAACCCCTCTAACCAAACAGATTCAAAGCTGCATTTTTTTCTACTGGCACATGAACTGACCCATGCAAAGAACTTGTAAGTGGAAGGGCTAACAGCTCATGAGAAAACAAACTTTCTGTAAAGTATCCAACAGATTAAAGAATTTAATCAGTACGTTTCTCCTCTTGATGCTCATCAAACATGCACCCTCCTCCACTAATAATATGAGCTTTCAGGGCTATAACACTAAAACTCACCTTACTTAGGTGGTCAAGATGACTGCAGCATTTGCTGTATCAACATTTAGAAACCTTAAAGGACAGAATCTGACTTATGGCCCCTGAAAAAGCACACGAGTGCTCAGAGTTGGGCTATGAGAATTAGCCACAGCTCTCGACCAAGAAAAGATAACTCCAATTATGTTTCTAGAAACTCAGTGCTTAAATCCAAGCTCGTGTCAAATTATTGTACCAAAATTACCTTTTCTCTTCACTGACTTTCTTCCATTTCATGAATCACATGAATTCTCTTAGAGTAAAACAGGGTTTCTAGAGCTCTACCACCTTTTTGGTCTACCTCAGGCTTTGGCTCTACTAACAAGTCTAAGAGCACACACGTCCCTGACTCAGACACTTGAGCTTCATTGCACTAGGCACAGAATTACTTGTGCTCAGAGCTTAATGTTGACGTGTTCATACAGATTCCCTTTTGAAGCACAAGGATAACTTGATCCTGTGGGAATATCTGGTGTCCTCAAAGTGAACCAGTAAATTCCTCAAATGATTTGGTAAGGTTTTTACTCCTCCAATTCTTTCCACACACAAATACTCTACTTTGAACTGAGTGGGATGTTTTGCTTCTTCAGGGAAGATGGATGTCAAAAAGAAAGTAACTGGATGTACTGGGCTTCCACCTTGAAAACTTCATCTCAACTTCACATCAGAGCGCCATTTATTCTTCTGAAGAACACGGGAAGAAAAGCCTTCATTGCTCCTATGATTTATCCCTATATTTATTCCCTATAGGGAATGGGAACGGATGAAGTTCAAAGTAAAATGGGAGATCCATTAACAGTGGAAAAACTACAATGATAAAAGCATTCTCTCAAAATTGGCAAAGGGAGTATCTACTAAGAGAACTGTGAAGGCAATTCTTCCCAGAAAAATCTTTTCAGAGTAGAATAGAAAATTAAAGGGCATACAATAAAAACAACACGTCAAAATAACACAGGGATATGTCTTCAAAGGGAAGCCACTTCAGTGATCCTAGGCAGGACAGCAGATATACGTAACACTTGGAAACAGAGCACCTGCTGCTGTTCAAACCAAACGGCAAAGTTTCCACTGACACCAGTTGTACCGCAGTGACCGCGCAGCCCTGCCCAGTGCGGAGCACCAGCATCACTGGTGAGTGGTCAGCTCTGGCACGCGTACTGGCCAGCCAGGCAGTTCCTCGTTTCATTCTGCACCAGCAGAGACTTTATTCAAACATTTGAGAGAAAAGGAAAGGTATCAGAAGTCAGGAAAATGGCTAATCACGTATTTTTACTTATTGGAGTTTTCTAAATTATTTGCCATAAAATCAAAGACACCAGCTGTTCGGAGAAGGAGACAATGAGACCAACTTTGCAGAAGTTGTTATAGCAATTGCAATTTTCTAACTGTGCTATTTATTTCAAATACACACACCCCAACACAATGTAAGGTATTGTACGAGACAGTTTATCAAGTACAAGTCCTTAGATTGAGAAACTAGTTGGATTGGATTTCTTTATCACTGTATGTCAAAAGAGAGACTGTAATTTATCATCATTCCTGGTATTATTTCAGTAATTAAGAATCCTCAGCGCCCCACAAAATAACCAATTTTTTTTCCTCAGTAAAATACTAGGAAAAGCCCATTTAAAGCAATTACATTGTTATTAAACTAAGGAAAATGACTGCAAAAGAAAAAAATAAGTCCTACTAATTTATGAATATTTCATTGAAGTTCAAGTCAATCATTATGAAAGTTTTTCAAACTAGGGATAAGAAAATACATTTAATTTCAGGAACACAACGCAAATCACCAGTAACATCTGCTTTGTGTGGGTACATCTAAAATTTTTGAGTGTAAAGGTTTTAGTATTTTTCTCTGTATAAAGCTGTTTCACATCATCAGACCCCCGAGATGAAAGACAAACATTGATAAACTTAGGTATTGATTGAATTATAGCAGTTATATCAACTTTTAAAGATACTTGATAGATCAATATCACTATTTCCTTCTGTACATCCTCAAATCTAATGCACAGCATCATAAGATTTACCCAAAGCTTTGTTATCATAAAAACTTCAAGACTGAACAAAAATACACAAAACAATAGCTTGAAAAAGATCTAAAATTAAGTACAGTACTTAAAGTGACTTCAGACTGAAAAATACAGGGACATCATCTTTAGAAACTAAACATTTCCACTGATTGCAGCTTTCCCTCACAGCTGCAAATGTGAAGTTGCTGTTATGTCTTTCAGCATTAATTTGAGCTTGGACAGTGGCTTCTCAGGGAAGGGAAGGGGCTCCCTGCAGCCACCAGCGCCCTCACAGGGACCAGCACAAATAAACCCGCGGGTCCTCGCGGTGCTTTGGACGAGGCTGCTAATTCTGCTGGACACAAGCACCCACTTCTCGTAACAGGAGCACCTGAGGTGGAAAGAGCAGGAGCTGGTCCTTCAGCTAAGCAAACAAAACTGGTATTTCCACTCCTGTAACCCTGAAATCAGCACGACAAAAAAGGATATCCTGTCCAGGAAGCAACACACTCCAGTCTGTATTATACTCACTGGCTTTAAAATCCTTTCGCCTTATTTTCACACAAAGCCTTTGAACAGCCGCAAATTGGAAGATTTATGAGGAAGGAGAGCAAACCAAACCCTGCCATTCAGAAGCCTTTTTGGATTACTTTTTCCACTGCTACAAACAGTCTTCACACTTCAAGAGCAGAAAGAAAAGACCCTCCTAAATTGAGAAGATGAAGTCACGAAGTCACGTGTGAACACTTAAGAAACACCATATTAAGTTGTGAGTATATCCAAAACAGATCAGAGTTAAAATTAAAAAAAAAAAAATAATAAGCACTTGCAAAGATAAACTCTCAAAGATTTGTTTTCTCTCAGGATACTTATAAAGCCCATGTAGCCAAAGCACAGGAATAAAAGGGCCTACCTTGAAAGCAATCCGTTTGATAAGGATCAGAGCTAACCACCAGATCAGGGCGATTCCCATCGGATTGCCCTGAAGACCCACAGCATAGTCACCTCCCTGAGCGCCACTGGCGCCAAGAGCTGCTCCTGCGCTTGGGAGCTGGATAAAGAAGTGGTGCTGGAAAGGGAAGGGAGCGAAGGGAAGGGAAGGGAATAGAGCGAAGGGAAGGGAAGGCAGCGGCAGCGCAGACAGCTGCCCGGGCGCTGCAGTCACCTGACAGCCCCAGTCACTTCTCACTCAGCAGAGAAGGGCGCCTGGCCGAGTCCTCACTGCACAGGGAGGCTCTACAAGCAGGGTCACAGCAAGCACTAAAGTCTGGCTAAGTCCTTGAGGAGTTCCAGGGGAAAAGGAAAAACCCAAGACCGTTTTTTTATTTTTTGTTCTTGTAATATATTTCAGCACAGAAAGGCTGGCTAGACTTGAAGATGAACAAAATATCATTAAAGATATATATCACTGCTCAAAAAGCTAGGATAATTCACGATTCTACCTTGCAACAATATTCTTTTGTTGAGGAGTTATTTTTATTGTAAAAATATTGTATGACCAGCTCAAACATGAGCACAATGAGCACAATGCTCCCAAATGGGCAGACTGAGCAAAGGAGCAACTTCAGCACTGAGAAATGCATTCGCTCCTATTCACAGGAACGGGAGACACACTGCAGTGTGCTTTTCCTGAGGGAAAGAAGGACAGGGCTCTTTTGGTTATTAGGCATATTATAAAATATTTGCTTGCCTTTTGAACTGTAATCATCGTCTCAAAATCAAAATCTTTTTTGAGCTATAATCACAGCCTCAGCACCAGATGAAGCATCATTACACTCCAAAGCTGTATCCTCTGCTCTCTCCACCTGCCTTTGCCCTTGGAAACCAGTCAGACCAAAAACATAAGCAAGAACAGTTAAACTACACCTACTGCACCTCAGCTAACAGTGCATCACTCAGCTAAAAGTCCAGAGTCCAATTCCACCCAAAATATAAGCTGTCACGGAAGCAGACATGACAACATTATCATCTCCAAACACCTGACAACAGCAGGATCCCCTGACAACTAGTCATTACCAGGCATTTTCTTTCTTTTTAATCAATAAATGGCATTAGACTGTAACATTAGCAATTTGGAACAACTGGAAGAGATCAAAAGACACCTGCTGGTTCTTACATCTATGCTACATGATGCTCAGGATTTTTATTTAAACTTAGTCTGGTTCAGGGAACTGAACTACCTACCACAAGGATCCAAAGCCACCAAAATGCCCAGTGATTTTGACCACTCCTATCCCTACATCTCAATGTCCTACAAGGGGTTACAGGACATTTGGTGCACACAAGGAGTGCAATGGTCCCGTTTCCTGTGAAAGGAGCCTAGTTTGCACAAACCAAAAAGCAGCCTGAAAATCAAGCCAATGGGCATGGTTAATACGGGCAATGACGTGAGCTGCTTCAAAACTGAACCATTTCCAAAATACTAACAGAGGCAGAGCTTTAGATTCCTTGGCAGGACACACACTCCTCTCTCTTGCCACAACTTCCAATCCCTAATCAATCTTCTGAGTTTTCCCATCACAAATGCATGAAGAACAAGTAGCGGGACTTATCCCCACGACACAGAGCAAATCTTTATTCTACTCTTAAAAGCAAAACACGACATTATCACAGAGGATGTACAGAGAAAAAACACCCTTTGCTCTTATTCCACCAGTAAGTGGTCTAGGTAATTAGTTTCTCGTCACTGACAACCTTTCTTAAGGTATTGGCTAATGCATAAATTTAAAAGCAGAAAAATAGAAAAGCAGAAAAATAATGTCTGTATCATTTGTTTTAACTGTGGTTTGGTAACCCAAAATCTTTTCCGGTAATAAAATTGTGAATTTGGAGGTAGAGGAGTCCAAGCAGCGCTCCAATTTGTATGATTTGAATGAGAACCCCAGCAGAGAAACTGAAGAGAGCTTCCAGAGAAAACAGGGCTTTGAAGAGCCTTGACAATTCTGAGATAAGGGGGAAATAAATGGTATTTTGCAAGCATATGAAATAAATGATTTAAAATCATTATAGCAAGTATGGTAAAGCACCATGTGTACTACTATATAAAAATATGCTGGTCCCGAATTCCCTCTGTGTTAGCCTATTACCCAGGATGCAATCAAATCTCTGGGAGTGCAAACAGTGACACACTTGGGCAGATGATAAAACTATCTTCTTGAAATGAAGCAGCACACCAGAGGAAAAAAAAAAAAAAAAAAAAAACCTACCGTGTATTATTTTTGTTTCTTCTAAAAATTATGGGCATAAGGCTCCTTCATTTCATTTTTTCCTTCTCATTTTTTCGCTTGGAAGAAAAACAACGACAAAAAACCCCCACCCACATGCCACACTACATTCACTTTATTTAGATCCTCTAAAATTAATTTTTTCAATGCATGTGGAAATACTATGTTTGATAATAAAAGATATTCGGTACTTAACATCTAATTATAATATATAAGGTATTATCTAGTTTCTACCCTTACCATCAGCTCAAATTTACAAGCGCAACTGTGTTTCTTATTGTTTGCAAACAAAGGAATAAAAACATCCCAGGTTGATTTGAAAAAATATGTCATGCTGTCATTTCTAAGCAGTCAAGGGCATTTTTTGATACAATTTTTACATCTGCTGAGCATGCTTTGCTGTGTAACCCCATAAAAATAAGAATTCATTATCAATATAGCGCAAAAGGCACAAGGCCTTAGAATAGTTCTTACAGAGATTCCAATAAGGAAATTGTTATATCAGTTTGGTCTCATTTTGAAACTTGCACAGGGTGAGACCAACTTCTAGCAGAATCAAATCCACCCTACATTAACATAGCACACTAACCTGCAAAGACCTACTGGTTTCTATATCCACTCCTAGAGATGTACAAGGATCCGTGTAAAAGCACATTTCTACCTTATTCTCCTAAGTCCCAAATAGCTTTGCTATTTGCGTAGCTCTAAACTCCCATCTGTTTCCCTACGAATTTCATCAGTTCCTGCAAATCTGAAGAATGGTCCAGAACAAGTCCTAAACACTCTCCAGTGTTGTCTTACAAAGCTCTATGGAAACTTCTTTAAACATTTCCTCTCCACAAAAGAAGCACTTCAGTAACACCTGTAGGAAATCTGGAGATGAGAAACAGCAACACATTTCCCAGCCACTACCAGGTCCCAGCCACTGTGCAGCCCTCAAGCACAGGGGAATTTCACGCATCTCCATCACTGCATGGGTTTTGACACGCAGGTTTGAGGTCTGCTAGAGATCTCTCCAACCTTCCAGACTAGCCTTGTTTTGTAGGCACATACATAGATGAGGGCCAGAGATGACATCTCTGCATAGTCTTATTTGGCCTTGAAACATCCCCTTCCTGAACACACAGTCACAGAATAGTGACTTTTGGCACTGTGATTACCAGGATACCTTCACAACAGGCATATTACCAGTTATGGAACAGAAAGGCAACTTAACCTCACTTACACTAGCACATGCATGTGGAGCAGAGGACGAGCATTTACCAAATCACCGGCAAGCACTGAAAAACAAAGCTCGGAACACATCCCCATCCTCTCCTCACCTTGTTCCCTGTCTCTGTAATCACTGCTATCTAGTATTTGTGACACCTCTCTCCAGCAGATTTCAGTATCAAAGCATAATGACACGTTATCTATGAAAAGTGTTCTTGTTAGAGTAACGTGGATAGCTCCTGCTGCTGCCCAAACCACCAGCTCAGTACTGGACTGAAGGAAAAAAATGTGTGTGTGTGTGTATATACACACACACACATATATATATATATATGTATATATGTAGTGTACGTGCGTTTGCATACAAATTTCACAAATGTTACTTTTGCTTACATTTTAATTTAAAAGGTTATCTAGCATCTTTATATCAATTCAACTTTTTAATTAAAATATTGCCATGCTAATTATGTTGCAGCTGAGATCCAAAATTCTAGCTACTCTAACTGCTTATTAATAAAGATGCATATCATTTAGTGAGCAATAAGCAAAAATGAAAAATTAACGTTAGCAAATTTGCCTTCATTACCATGGTAATAACCTAACTCACTGCAACTAGACTCAAAGCTTTGTTGATCTTAAACCTAGGTTCAGAGCTGCTGTCACAAAGCCACGGAACGCTAGGGAACTCAAACCAGAAGGACCATAAGCAGGTCAATGAAAGGAACTTAATAACTTCAAACTTCTGCACCATTACAGTTATTCAACATGGCAATAGAAAACTGTCAGGATTGTACTGCGAACACTACTGATAACATTTCCAAACAGGATATCTGGATATTCTGTATTTTGGTAAATAAATCACAAAAATCTTTTCTGAAGTAAGCATATTCTTAAAGGATGGAGTTTTTTGATGGTTGTTTTAACCTTTCCTATTATTTGTTCCACGTCACTTTTATGGAAGTTAATAGGCCCTGTGTAACACTGAAAAGTGATTAGGCAAAAGGCATCTCAGTTGAAGAATGAATGAGAACACAATTTCATTTCTTTGTACACCACTGAATGTCTAAAGTACATCCTTCTAAAATGTTTCTTTTGCAGTACTAATAAAAACAAACCTACTGCCTCTCATATAATAATTTTCAATTAATCTCCTGTTGATTTACCTAACACAGTAAATTTCAGACTTTCTGCAAAGATCTTATCTTTATAGATTTTTAAAACCCTAAAATGGGCCATGACTGTACCTGTTTGTGCTATAAAATCTTTGCTTCTATCAAAAATGTTTCTTTCCAGAGAAGGGATGCTGGTAAAGAGAAGTTAACAATCCACCTTTACCCAATCTTGAAAGAAGAAAAGAAAAAAGGATTAGAAAGATAGCAGGCTGCACATATGCACTACCACATCCCCCCGCTTTTTGTTTTTCCTTAGGAAGCACTCTTTTTTCAGCTGTTCAACTTATTATCTTGTACAGAGAAGCGTACTAGCTTAATATTCCGCCAGGCTGAGCCACCTCAGCCTGCATCTGTCCACGCCGACCTGCACACAGCAGCATCTGCCCATTCACAAAAGGTCGATGGCACAGCAAGATATCAGACTGTTTTCTAAGGCTTTTCTCAGGCTTTTGAGGACAGAAAAATGGTAGGGTGGTTGTAACAAGAGAAGTGTACTCCAAGCCCCCGAGTGGCTCTCCTCTCACTAAAACAGACTGGTCTGAAGGTGACACAAGACGCTTAAACTGCTGTGTTTCACTATTAATCGTACTGGTGTGTTGCAAGAAACTGATAAGTAATTTCAATTCCATCATGCTTCACACATTGCCATTACCCTGGCTATGGAAGAGAAAACAGGCAAAGAATAACACGGGACAAGAACACTTGCCACTGTCCTGACCCTGTAATACCCCATTTACATTCAGTTTCTATAGCACGCCTTTCGAAACACACAAGGCTGACGTACTGCCCTTCCTGTGCTCATGTGGAAACCTAAATACAAAATATGGACATGACGATATTAAAAAANAAAAAAAAAAAAAAAAAAAACACACACACACACACAAAAAATCAAAGCAAAAAAGCTCAAAAAAAGGCATCACAAAATTGTCAACATATTACAACATCAGATTTAGAAAAACAAAAAAAAGAAAGAAAAAGAAACATTTTCAGGAACTTCAAGTCCTAGCAGTTGCACCTTATTATAAACTTTCATGAATTATCCACAAAAAGTGCAAAACACACAAAATTTTTGACCTCTAAATTCAATATTTAATCTTTTTTTTTTTCCTCTCCTGTTGGCAGGACAGCTTCTACAGAAACTTTTATGCCTCTGTACGGATTTCTGAGTACTAACGTCGACTCGCTGCCCTCCGCATGGCAGCAGAGCAGCCAGAGGTGCCTGTGGGCAGGGCATGGGGGGTTTCCCACACCAGGATTCCTCAGGAGTCTGGGACACAATGTGGCACATGGATCGCGGCGCAAGGGAGGGCACAAGGGTGCAGCACGGGCTGCAGCTCCGCACCCTGCACGAGCCAGCTGACTGAATCCAGGGGCAATCTCCCAGAAGTAGGAGGGCTCCCCTCTCTCTAAGCCTCAGACGATGTGAGGAAGAACTTCTTTCTTGTGGGGGTGACAGCCCTGTAACAGGCTGTCCAGGGAGGCTCCTTGTGCAGTCTCCTTTTCTCGAGATCTTTAAACCCGCCTGGATGCCATCCTGTGCCACGTGCTCCAGGTGTCCCTGCCGGAGCAGGGGATGGGACTAAATTATCTCTAGAGGTCCCTTCTAGCCCCAGCCATTCTGGGATTCTGTGATTCCATTCTGTGATTCTTGCTAGCAAGTTACTTGCCACTTATCACTACTAGGAGAAGATGCCTTTACACCCATCACTGTGCACTCTTTTGTTCACTTCTTCGTGAGGATTTGTAGGGTAGTGTACACAGAATTCAAGAATTGATATCTACAAAATTCTCCAGGCCCCTCATCCCTCCCATCATTTATTAAATAGGTATTCATTCAAAAATTTTTGGATACAATTTTTTTTTATTAAAGATTAAAGGTTCCCACAGGGAAGAGGAAAAAAAATAAGTATTTCAGTATTTTCCCATGGACATTGACATTTCCAAAAATTACCTAAATGCTAAAAAGGCATCCTTGTTACTGGTTATTTGTGAGCAGTTATTTGAAAATAAGACAATTGCACCAAAAGAGATTATACTTCAAGAGCTAAACCTGGAAGTTTCAGGTCACTAATCTGTTGTCAGACTTTCCTTACCTGAAACAATCTTCCTTTTATTTTGCTACTATGCAACCATCTCCATTAAAATACCCTGATGAATATAGAGGACAAACACTGATGTCGGTATTACCATATGCTGTCAAATGCATAGATCAATATAACATTTTATTTATAATGTTATCACAAGTGAAAATAATAATTAACCTAAATAGGCATTAGAGTTTACAAAGATTAAAAGAGAGTCAAGAAAAGATCCCAATGGCCATTCCCAAGTACTTCACAAAAAAGCAAATGCATAACTAAAAAGCAACATATATGGTCTGATGTATGAAAAAACAATTAAGTTCAACTTTTCCCCTCGAAAAAAAAAAAAAAAAAAAACTATTATTTGAAGCTTGTGAAAAATACATCAGCTACGTTACAGTTTCTGCTAGCACATGTTTTCTGGTGAAAATTCACCCAGAGACTTGTCTCCACTAAACACTGATATTTCAGAACTTGTTCATGCACCATAACCAAACACACTTGTAGTCTTTCATGAGTCTTTCCAAGAGCTAATTAAACCTACGTCCATTAAGAGTAAGGAGTCCAATTTTAACTGAGCTGGTCAAGCAGACCAATTTCAGCTGAACTGCTAAAACCCAGAAGAGTCTCTGGAGACGGCACATAGAAAACTCCCCCTTTCCCAAGGCCGCCGCTGTCTCCTGCCACCTCAGCACGCTCACATGTGGTGCACGGAGCTACTCATGCAGCTCACGCCCCCCTAGGTCCCTACTCTAACCTTCAATAGATGCAACCTTCCTTTTACAATGAATTCTTTAAGGACGTGTTAACATTTTATAAAGGTATCTTCGTGCAACGCCTATCTTTTATAGGACACATTATTATACTTCTTGTAAATCATGTATTTATTGCATACCATTAATATTCTGCTTGCATGTGGGAGCTAGAAGTTCGTGCGTCTGCAGGTTTTCATCAAAAACCTACTCATTTATTTCAGCTTCTCACCCACTAGCAAGATAAAGCTATTGCACTAAGAGATTATTAGCACCGTGTCTTGGCTTATGTCTGCACATCAAACTGAAAAGAATTGTGTATTTCAGACAGTGAAAAGCTTCAGTCTTCTACTGCAGAGACAACAGCATAAAATAATCTTTCCTGATACAAAGAAATTAAGAATAAGCAGTACAAAGTGAGACAGACGGGCAACAGACTAATAGAAGAATTACAAGACCAAAACTAACCTAGTCAAATTCTCAGGCAAAATACCCATTTAAGAATGCAGTCCCAGTCCAGGATATCAGAGATATGGATACAGGCATAAGTTTTGCTTTAAGAAACTAAATAAATTTCTTTATATTCTCCCTAGTTGACACATAGATGCAAAATAAAGATGGAAAACTAGAAGAAAAAGCTGAGGGACTTCTTAAACTGCAACTAATATCCTTCCACAGCCTTCATAAAAATACAATATTCTTCTATAGCCTCCTCATTACTCAACTTGAATGTGACAACCTATTACGCATTTTCCTCTCTACATTTAATTCATACCACATGGCAAAGTCTCCTGCAATTAGAAACCACTTTTAGGTAATCTCCTTTATAGGGTTTTCAGAGCAGCATACGTCTGAATTTAATATTCCATTTTGGAAGGTAATGAGATGGTACTTTCTTAGTCAGGGTTTAAAATTAAATAGAAATTCAATTTAAGGATAAAGTATAAAAAACTTTCAATAGGATTTAGAGGATTTATGTTTGTAAAATTAAATGAAATCTCCATCTTATTTAGTTATCCAGCACAGATATACAGAAAAAAAATATATATATGCAATTGTTGTATCGTTTCTTAAAGAAATAAGAATCCTCGCAGCACCAACAAGGCCGTTTATCTCCGGAGCTCCTTGCCACCCACTGGACACCTGTCAGTCTTGGCACTGGCCTTTCTGTGCCCATGTAAAGAAGATTTTGCATGGCATATCCCTCTCTTGACCAAATTAGGCTAACCTCATCTGCATTGACATCAGTGCCTATAATTTTGGAATCTCATCGACAGAAATAGCTTTATCACAGGGCCCGGCATACAAATTAAGCATCTGTATAGGGCAAGTTGAACTTGTGGAAGTGATGAAAGTAAGTAGGGGAAAATCTAGCATGTGCTTTGAAGCAACATCTAATTAAGGCAACAGTTAGATAATTTAGGAGAATTTATTGTTTAAAATCTTGATTTTCGTTGTCTTGCAGTATTTTTTTTGTTTGTGTTAAAACCTGACATTCTAGCTGAGAACACCAAAGAGTAAGCTCAATTTAGTACACTTTGAAACCATTATAATATTTCATATATATTAAAAAATGCACAAGTTGTTATTAACAGATACCAAATCCCCAAGTCCAGTTTAATTAATCACCCCATTGTTCTTTTGGAAACTATTTTAACTAGTCATGAGATTACCTCACAAGCACTAAGCTTGTGCTGTGTGCAACAGACTAAGAATACTAAAATGCAACTGATTTGATCAATGCTATCCGTTATCGCTCTTTTCGAGAGAGGCGCCTTTGGAAAAGGAGGGAAGAGCAAGCTAGGAAGCAGCACACAGCAGCAGCATTATTCCAAGCTCCAGGAGAAGCAGCTCCTCATTCCATCAGAGGTGGGAGCCGGCCGCACTCGGTGGGGAAGGAGGATCTGCTGTCACTTACTGTTCCCGAGACGATGGAACACAGACAGAAGTCTCAATATAATTAAAGCCTTTCTCGCCTTATGAAGGAATTTTAAGTCTTATGGAAATGTAGATGAGCATGTAGAAGCAAAGAGAAGAACAAAGGCATAATAGAGAACACTGAAAACACTCTTTGCTTTAAAACAGTTGCTGCATATGGATGTCACTGCTACTGAAGGGAACAGTACTGAGCTCGCCCAAAGACTTACCAAAAAAAAAGGCTCAAAATCCCACTGCAGAGTGAAGAACAAACGTGAAGCAGCCAGCAGTGCCTTGCTTCCCAGGCAGCATCACCATGCACCTACCAGTTACCCCAGAGCCTGCTTTCCTGCTTCCTACATGGAAGCGAAAGTTACTCCTCACAGCACAAAATTTGGCTTATGATAAATATATGTATTTTTAAGAGACTTTTCCTCCCAGATAAATAGTATCTTATTTTCTACAGTATCTGCACTATATACTATTTACTGCATTAAAAAAATCATGGAGATAAATCATTAGACAACACAGCCAGCTATTTATAACTCTGAAATACTATGTTTCTGAAATCCTTAATTTTACCAAAAAAATCATTAACAGAAAAACCCAGAAAGTGTTGATAGATACAGCTTAACAGAATTTTCTTATGGCACATATAATTTTTTGCAGATGAAGAGTAAGACTAGAGACTTTTTGCACAGAGCTAACTCAACTTAGGCACAGAAGATGACGCTCAGGTAATTAAGTCATCATTCTTGACTTGAAAAGAATAAAGTGAAGGGCTTTAATGGCAATAGGCTTCACATATTGCCAACTGCTTAGACTGAAGGCAGAATTAATTTTCTAAGTCACCTCCCTACCACTCATTAAAACTACATGAGCACTTGGTAAATATTCGCCTTTAAAACCCCAGCTCAGTATAACATGATTAGAGCCCAAGTATCACTCCTGGACACTCGGTTTAGGATCGCTAGAGTTGTAGCGTTCAGGTTGTATTACAGATAATCCTCATGTAAGCTTCACTTGGCTTTTTTCCTCCTGTGGGAAGGGCAAAAGAAAAGCAAATAAGGCTGTAAGATCTCAGTGCAAGCACTTGCTAGATGAGGAACCCACAGAGGTGAACCATGAAAGACCGGATGGACATACATGAGCTAAAAATTGATGGAAACAGGGCAAAGACATTCCCCAGAACAGCATTTAACTGCTTTTTGGGTGCAGAAGCCCCTCCGTTCTTTAACCCAAGAGAAAAGGAAGGATTTTAACCCTCCTCCTGGCACAGACAGGTACATTCTGTACAGAAAGGGAGGCAGAGATTTCCTGAAAATATCAAAAAATTAGAACCTCTCAATGAATCTGCATAGGTACTTCAACATTGATTATACTGGCAATCCAAATATCTGACTCCAAAATGAGCCACTCTGTTGTAGAGCTACACCCATAGACAAATTGTTAAGTCACAGGTTTGGATTTTCTTTTTACTAAAAAAAAAAAAAATCTCTGAAATTTCTATCATGTCACAAACAGCTTTACCCAGGTGACTTCTTGAAAACGTTGCAAACTCTGGACTCATCTCAGTGTTCCCAGCCACTTCAGATGATTTAGAATACAAACTAAATATGTAGTTCATCATTTAGTAACAACAAATTCAAAATCTATTTGGTAAAATAAACAAATAGAAAATGTATAATGAGGTAAACATTCTTATAACAGGAGAGACGAGGTTAAAAAAAAAAAAATCTTATTCTACAGATAAAATCAGCCTGAAAGCTGTGTTTGGAGGCAAATGCATAAATCTGAAGCAATCACTCTGAACCAATGAGAATCAACTTATCTTTACAGAAAGCAGTACAATATACACACACAAAAAAGAAACAAAGTGGTTATATACCCTGATTTATTTTCATCCTCCTTGAATGAGCTACTTATATAGTGTAGTAAGTTCAGTTGTTTCAGGAAAATATTACTAGAAAATCTCAAATATATATATTTGAGATTAATTCGAGATTAATTTAGATATACCTCTCTCTCTCTCTCTCTCTCTCTCTATATATATATATATATATATATATATATGTACACGCATAAATCTTTAAACCCATAAAGTCTTTAAAACTCTTATGTTTTGAAATTTTCCAAAGCTGTCCTGCTAAACTGAAGTAATCCAGTAATGAGGGCCACACAGCAATCTGTCCTTAGTGATGTGGATAGGCAATCAGGTACACAGGTCACTCAGACGCCACTGACTGAAAATTTAACATAACGACGAAGCTTTGGACAGGTTAGCCACAAGAGCAAAGCGCTCAAGATCCTCCTAAAAACCTCAGCAATAATTACAATGAGACTGAACATCTCTATAATTAAGTTTCCTGGTTTAATAGTTGCTCAAAGCTTTGAAAGCCACAGGTATAGAGCAATCTATCTGAAACAGTGCCTGCCGTCATCAGCAGATGGGTTGTGTTTACCAGGACAAGACTCCGGAGTACCGCAGGATCACCTTGCCCCACAGTGCTGTTTGGCTGCTGCAGCACCAATGCCAAAGGCTGCAAGGCAGTGAGGGTGCCGATGTGCTCCCTGGTGTACCTACGTTATTAGATCTTCTCTTTACTCCCAAATTTTGAAAGGCAGGTATTGTAGAAACAGGGGCAAGGACTGGTGCGAGCTCTCTTTCCAGCTCCAGCTTCCCACACCCTGCGCCACGTGCGATAGAGAGTGACAGCCACCAAAGGAGGCCTGAGGAGCACAGGAACCAACCCAGGCACCTCACCACGCACTTCAACCTTGCACTCAGGCAAGGACATGCACTCTGCCATTTCTTACCAATTCCAGAGATACTCACAAAGAGGCAGACAGGCTCATACCAGCACTGGGCTCCTAAGGAGTGGAACTGGAATCAAAAATGTTATTTTTTTGCAGTTAGAAATCTAGTATCACATGTTGGAACCCATCGCTGAAAGATGGCTTTGGAATTGCAACATGCCTCTTTCTAGGCTTAGAAAGACAAGTTAATTTTTGCATTACAGAGAAAATGGCAGTATACATCTGTGAAATACTCAAGATAAATTTCAGTTTTCATAAAGACTGCACTTATTTCAATATTACAGCATTTTTTAATAGAAAAATAAACAGACATCTAGAAGCTGAAGAATTTCTTTGCATGCAAAATTTTTACGAAGGTCACAGATGCATCCTACACAAAACAGAAGGGACAATGAGCGGCTAACACAGAGGCCTCTATTTTCCACAGCCAAATGGGACGGGCTGAAGGTTCTGCTATATTTTCATGAAATTATGCAAAATTTATGCAAAATTAAGCAAATAGATTTTCCACACACACACACAAATTATTTCGCGAACCCCTCAGAATACTAAGTTAACTTTTTCAACCAAAATAACACACCACACTTACTTTACATCTTATTGTTTTCTAGATATTTTGTACTGTAAGATTTCCTGGGAAACTCATTCGTTGGATTACTTTGATATCCCCGTATGTCCAACAGCTGTCTTATCCTGATGTAGAACCTTCTGAGATTTGTACTTTAGAAGTTGAAGAAGAGTTAAGATTTATATACCAGGCAGTATTTTTGTTATTTCAACCATACAAAAGAGCAAAATGTAAGTGACTCAAAACACACTGACCCAAAACCACTCTGCTGCTCTTCAGATAAGCCTAAAAATAGATTAGAAAGCTCAACATCAGAACCACCTCTTACATTTTTGCTTGCTATTTGGCTATTAACAAAAACAAACAAACAAACAAAAAAAACCACGTTTTGGAAGTTTCTTTTACAAATCAAGACAGAAGTGCCTTCAGGACAACAAATTTGTTTATTTTTTCCCCATCCCCAGATCACATTATATATTTCTTAACAGCTTATTCAGTTTCACTATTAATGCACTTCCTTCCTGCCTTTTCTTGCACTAGCAAAAGTGCAACCAACCTTCAAATTTTTCAAGCGTTTACATGAACATTCTTCAAGCCCGAAGAAGAGGGCCTGTTCAACAGCATAATTTCATTTCTCTTACTTTTTTGGTTTAATGCTGTGAACAAGGCTTCTTCACCAGGGTCTGCAAACTACGCAACAAACGTGACAGCACAAGTGTAACAAAGGATGCTGAGACGCTAACCTAAGGCTTGCAGCAAGGCATAAGAGTTTCACCTGAAAAAAGAAGCATTTCTCAGGGTCAGAAGCAGGACCTGAGAGAAAGAAGCGACAAAATCTGCAAGCATGTAAATGTGCACGAGGGCAAGTTTGCACTAAGAAACCAGAAAACACAATCCCCCAGAAACCCCTTTCAGGTTTCCAAATTGGGAGCAACTTTGTGTCTCACCCAGCAAATCAGCAAGTTGGGGCCCCTGAGCTCATTTTATACAATAAGGTCTCAGCAAGCGAAGGGCTTGCTGAGCTCGTACATACAGAAAGTGGCGGCACGTGGCACCAAACCTGTGCGTGTCAAAGCCTGCTGCACGTGTGCAGAAAGATCCTCAAGTATTAACCACTTGCTTTAATAGAAACCTAAAAAATATAGACTAGGTGAGTCATCTCCCCAGTGTGAGCACGCATCGTTTCAGTGTAGGTGAAAGCCTTAAAAAAAAAAAAAAAAAAAAAAGAAAAATGTCCAAACTACCAGTGGGGTAAATGAGCTCCTTCAGACCACACAAATACCACACTACCAATGTCCCCTTAGACGTAAACAGACATACTGATGATCTCTTGCCATACCTGATGTTAATGCACTCAAATTTCCTAGAACACTCAGGACAGGAGAGGGAAGGGGGTGAGAGAAGGAATCCAATCTTCTAGAAAACACTTTTTTTTTTTTTTTTTTTTTAATTTTGCTTTCTTTGTTTGAGATTTCTAACAAGAGAGCTACCCAAAGGTATCCAGCACTAAAAACATCATCTTATCAGTAAGGTAAAGAAATGAGTAATTAGAAAAAAATGTATTCTGTCACATATCACGCAGATTTGTATGCCAAGGTTTCCACATAGTCAAGAATTTGGATGCACCTAAATGGCACATCAATTCTGTCATGATTTCCCATAAATTTATAGACCTATTACATCTGGTGATATAAAAGGCTAATTTACTACCTATAATGACAGTTAAATCTTTGGCGAAATCATAATTTCCTCTTAGTATCTTGATTAGATGCCTTATAAATCTACAAAACTCTCTTCAGGTGCGCCAAGGAAATACTTTTTTTCTTTTCCCCTGCATCCATGGCTGGGCTTCTGTAGAAAACCAAGAGCCTGCAGTTTGACTCACGTGGCACAATGATGTGTTTCTTACGTGACTTAAGAAGTAAAGAAGGGTAGATATGGGATTTGTGTGATGACTCTTGTGGAAGCTTTTCATTGGGTTTTGTGGTAGTAAGAACAGTCCCGTGATAGAAACACATTTGTCATTCCACAATTAAAAAAAAATGCTGAAAGATTGGAAATGCTGATGGAAACAGTCAGACATTAACCAGTCAGGACCTGTCATTTTCCCCCGCATTCCCAAAAGGCACAGATCTTCAAACTTTCTTAGAAAGGCTCTGTTTCTCTGCTGCTTTCAGAAATGGCATGAAGCCTTACAAAATATTATCAGAAGAACATATTTTGCTATAATAAAATGCCTAAGATAAAAACATATCCTAGTAAGCATAAAACACATGAAAACTTTTAAGTACCCACCATTTTTATGATGCAACATCTTTCAACACATCTTTAAAGACGCTAAAATATTGATAATATACTTGACAGTTCACTTACTTATAATATACTTGACAAAATATCTGACAAGAAGTTACCCATGAGTCAGCAATGTGCCCTCATGGCCAAGAAGGCCAATGGGATCTAGGCCTGCATCAGGAGGAGCATTGCCAGCAGGTTAAGGGAGGTGATCCTCCCCCTGTACGCCCCCTCTGCTCTGGTGAGGCCACACCTGGAGTACTTGGTGCAGTTCTGGCCTCCCCAGTACAAGAGGAGCATGGAGCTTCTAGAGAGGGTCCAGTGGAGAGCCATGAAGATGATTAAGGGACTGGAGCATCTGTCATATGATGAAAGACTAAGCTAGCTGGGCCTGTTTAGTCTGGAGAAGACTGAGAGGAGATCTGATCAATATGTATAAGTATCTGAGGGGAGAATGTAGGAAGGATGGGGCCTACAAAGGGTAGTGGGTACAAATTGAAACACAGAAAGTTCCATCTCTGTGTGAAGAACTTCTTTCCTGTGAGGGTGACAGAGCCCTGGAACAGGCTGCCCAGAAAGGCTGTGGAGTCTCCTTCTATGGACATCTTCCAAACCAGGTTGGATGCCACCCTGTGCCACATGCTCTAGGTGCCCCTGCTGGAGCAGGAGTTTGGACTAGATCTCTAGAGGTCAGCCATCCTCAGCCATTCTGGGATTCTGTGAAAATATGACTTTCACTTCCTATTTTTCCAACAACAACAAAAAAAAAATATAGACAAGGTAATTGTTACAGAAATGCTGAAAATCAGTTTGTAGGTCTTAAGAGTTATTGCAAATAAACAGTCTTTAAATGAAATCTAGAGACAGAGGAGTTGAATAAGAACAAACAGAGAGCATTCTCCTAACTTTAATGCCCTCTGCTAAGATAAATAAAAGCTTAGGAACAAAAGAAGTGTGGATTCCAATAGCTGTAATTACGATGCTTCATCTACTGTACCAGAAGAAAAGCAACAGGATACAAAAATCACTGCTACTTGATATTGTCCTGATGCACAAAGCAGTTATTTAATCAAATGACTTACATCAACTGCATCAAAAATTTTAATGAATGTTTTACTTTTACAAGACAGATAACTTTAAAGAGGAACTTAGTCAACTCATGTGAACCTGGAAGTTGGGAGAAAGACAGAAAATATTCAAATGACAACTTGGGTTGTTTACATTTGTCAGTATAGGCTACGTTTCTGCAACACTAGTCCCCTAAGATTTCAGGCGCGCCCATGATTATATTCCAGGCAACACTGAGGCAGCCAGGGTGACTCATAACTTCATGTGCTTTTTACTTGTTTTTTAAATAAAAAGAAGGAGAGGCGCAGGGGGGGAAGCATACCTACTGCCTAGAAATTCACTTCAGAGGGGAAAAAAAAAGTATTATTTTTCACTTAATCTGCATACCCTGAAACAAGCTTGGCTAAACAGTCACAATACTACATATATTTTTCAGGCCTCATCTTCCAGAGAGCAGCTTTAGCATCAGCTTCCTCAGCCTCTGTTTTTCCTGCTGCTCAGCTCCATACAGCCCTGATCCCCTTGCCCACACGTGAGGTACCACAAACTCTTCAGCAACTGGCAACACTTACAAAGACAAATCACCCAGATGGCCGGACAGAGCAGGTGGAGCAGAAGCGGTTCAGCCACACCAGCTTCGTTTGAATGCGTGGGAAGAGCTGGCACTGGTGCCAACACATTTATGTAATGTGGTCCCTGCAGATGTTCAAATGCTTTGAGTTGTCAGCTGGTTTTGGAGATACACATCACAAAGCTCACTGGCAATTTAAAGTAGAAGCCTCCAGGTGGTATTATGCGGATTTTAACGTGGTGAGACATCTTGAGAAACATGCTGGGAGAGCTACCTTATAAACCAGAGCGTTTCAAAAACCTCAATGACACATTCCACCATGGGCTAATTAGAATTAATTTGCGCCCCAAAGCTTCAAGAGCTGCTCTTAAGAATACTTAAGACGCCTTAGTTTTCTTCAGGAAGATGTAATTTTGTCATAAACTCATATGTGACTGTAAGACAATTTAACACAGTAATCCTAAAAAACTCAATTCCAAGTCTTGCCTATCAGATAAAATCAATTTTAAAACGCAGACCACAGTCCTCCAAAACACAGCATATTTACTTGATGAGGGAAAATAACCCCTGGTTTCTAGAAGTCAGGAGGTTAAAAAAAGTATTCTTGTTTGAGATACTAATACACATAAACATCTATGTACCCCGTTTTTAAAATCAGAAGACTCATTACTGGAGTTTTTAATATAGCACTTTGGACTGATAAGAATCAGTTACCACGTAGAGTCCCTGCAGCTCTGTCCCTTTGTTAGCTTCATTCAAACACCTCTTGGGAACTTCAAAAACGAGCTGCTTGGCAGCCTTTCCACCTCACCCTAGCAGCGCATCTATTAAAAGTCAGACTCATTTAATACTTAAGATTTGCAACTCGGTTGTAGACACTTACGAAAGAAAAACACAACCCTCCAGCAGGTCAACAGCATTTTCATGTTCATGTTTTCATGGGATACTAAAAGAACATTTTTATTTTGAACTCCACCAACCAGATTCCTTCTCCAAAATAGAGGTAGGAATCAGCAATAAGTATGCCTATAATCATAACACATCCTGACTGCTGTTGGAGGGTTAAGAACTATAGCTCTAGAATTAAAAAGTCATTATGAAGACATGACTTTTTCCACAAGCAAGCATCACACTCTCAAATGCTGTAAAACTTTTGTAACAGCATATTAATTTTCACTAAATGAAATTCAAAGTGGAAGCAACACAAAAAATTCTAAGCACTAGCACAGTACTGCACTAACACGGTGTCCACAACAGTAATTTTGGAGTATTGCTCTGGGCCTGAGAAGGGCACAGAGGAATTGGAGAAGAAACGTCAACACCACCTTTCAACCAGGTTGTCCAGGATGCAAGAGGTCTCCATCATTAGGGCACAAACTGAGAGTTTCTTCTCTTACCTAGACTGGGTTCCTTACCCCTTGAGGTTTAACAGCACCTTGACTCCCAGCTGTATCATAACATTACTTTCTGTAACAGTAGTGAGAGACTCAAAATCCCTGTGACCACTGCACATTTCAGTCAACAACTGTAATTAGCTACTGTGTATATATCTAGTTCAGAATTGCAAACTGAAATAAATATTTAGATGAGGTAAAATGCATATATTTATATCCGCACATTGTAAAACTAAGCGACATACTTACATTGCTAAATAACAATTTTAATTACAGAAACAGTTCATCTATCTTCAGGACTGCATCTTTGCAGAACCCAAAAGTTATGAGTATTCAACAATGAGTTTACAATGCATCTTCTTCTGAACCATAAAATGCAAAACCATGAACTGATAAGATAGCAAAGGCACTGCATGATACCTGGGCTTGGGAAAGGAGGGAGTAAATGGGGGACGTGAGAAAACGGACACACAGACACACTGAGAAGGCAACCAAGCAGCAAGTTGAGTGCTGCAAACCATCACCAGCGCAACTATTGCCTCTTCCACCCACCCTCCTAGGAGGCAGGTATCTCTACACTGTGTGTTTGTTGCCACGGCTGCTGCACCACATCCTTGCGTTCATTCCTGGCAGGAGTGGCAGGCCAGCACCCAGGCAGCAAGTGCCTCCCCAGCAGCGAGTGCCACTGGATGAAAAGATATGAGAGCAGAGGTGTCCAGGGAAGCCTTCAAAACCCTCAGCTTCTTCCTACTGACCACAGCTCCTTCTTCCTTTCCCTGCAGCAATAAAATGCATGTAATTCATAAACAGCAGTTCAGTTTGGGATCTATTCCATGCTGCAGTAATAAATATTCCAGATTTTTGCAATGATTTTTTTTTTTTGAGAAAAGGGAAACACTAGGTCCTAGAGACAGCTGAAACTGTCACAAAGGATTTGAGAGACCCTTCTTTTCTGCCTGGGCCATCACGTGAGCAGTGCAAAGGAAGCAATGCCACAAACCAGGCAGAAGAGATGAGAAAATACGACAGATGAAACAGATGAGAGCCAAGGGGTGCATTCCACAAAAATGCAGTGCTTTCAAAACGACCTCATAAAATGAAGAGGTAATACTCTGCTATCCCCAAATCACACCTCTTATCTGGTCTTTACCTTCTACGTGGGACAAGCCCCAGAGAGCACCAGGGACCCATCCTGCATCAACCGCAGCTCTCACAAATGGGCAGAAGAACACATCAGGGGAGATGTTTTCCTTAGGCCTTTTGCCCTGAGAAAGGGCACCCGTGAGCACTGCTTTCCCCACGCTGCCAGGACAGACCTGCCTGGGACACTCTGGCAGTGCCAGGGCACAGCGCTCGGCTCCATACAGAGCCTTCCCCCCGACAAACACCTCCATGCACTGGATGTACTTCAGGGGGGATTTAAAATAATTCTGCCAGTCCACATAAGCAGCATACTGGGTGCTCTATAAATGCAGCTGAAACAGAGGGCTGAACAACTGTGCACACATGTACTCAGTCAATCCAAATTTGTTTGACTTGGCAACTCAGTAACATACAGAGCAGCTATTATGGTCTGAGCGTCCTTGGCCCTACACGCTTCGGGGCAAGCTCTGCAACGCCTCAAGCAGATCCCCCCAAACACTAAAACGAACAACTCCCAACGCTCATCTGCCACCATCCTGAAGTGGCAACTTACACTGGCAGAAAACTAATGTGTCTTTATCTATTGCCTACTTTCAGCAAGTGGTTCTAAAACCTTACTGTGGAGGATAAAGCCTGTCAATCTATTAAGTTTATATTTCTTACTTGGAAAGATACAAGGATTTCCAGAAATCAATGTATTTAGAATACGATTTTTGTCCTCTGACTATCCAGACAAGACACAGTAGCAATTAGCACATAAAATACTTTTTCTCTCATATTTAAATTTATACAACACCCCCCCACACCAGCGCACACACACACACACACACATATATATCTGCACACACTAGCAACTATACACTTCTCCAAGGAAAAAAGCAGGAATGACCCTCGTGTTCTGACACACGTGATTTACAAATTACATGACAAAGTGTCTGCAACCAGGATGGCATTTTTTTCAGTAAAAGATGCAGAAGAAAAAGATATCAGTTTCATATGAAAATCCTTTTCATTTTTAAATTATTTCTGAATACAGTAGTCAGAGCAGTGAGAAAAACAAAATTTGTATTTTGCCAAGTCTATTAACAAAAGTTTCCAGACTATATGTTTAACTGTAAGGGGAAAGAACAAAGGAAGAAGAAAGAGTATGCTAAGTCTGAGGAACATACTAAGCATTTGTTTGTAAGACAACATAGCCCACCTTTTAAAATATTTGCTAATTGAGCCAAATTGGGTCCAAAAACACTGTTTGTAATAGATATGAATTTACACTGTCTATAAACATATAATGAACATGGGGTGCACAACACAGCCCTCCAAAGCACTAAGTAGCACCATACACTGTATAAATTGATGTGAATAACACCAGAGAATAGTTCAGCCCACTCTTGCTTGGGGAGAAAGCGAAAAGACTCCACACAATCGCCAGCTGTTCTGGACATTCCTTCAGCTGCAGTGAAAACAATCGGAGCCAGTGTCACTGCTCCGAGCGCCCATTCCTGCTCCTTCCCCTGCGCCAGTGCCCTGCTCATCCTGCCTTACAGAACTGCATCAGCACAAAAAGCACTGCTACGAAAAAGGAGAAGAGTTTGCTGCTGCTTTAGCTCCAAAAACTGTCCTTCTACAGGGTCAGAGGAGTGCAAATGCCAGCACAAGAGAAATGAGTGAAAATTTGTGGCTAGAGGCCATATTGTGCAAGCCTGCTAAAAAAAAAAAAAAAAAAAAAAAAACTACCACTGTACTCAGAAAGAATAGCTTCTCTTGAAAATAGCAATAATGACAAAAATTATGTCTCTGGTCAGCAATAACCCCCAGCTAGGCTTCTCTAAGCATAAGCACAGCACCATGCAGTGTCAAAACCAACAGAAATAAAGAAATTGCTCTTGTATACTTTCACGACATTCCAAGTACAAAAAGTACTGTATTTAACAATTTTAATACTCCTATTTTGAGAGGTGACAGAAATAAATGTCTTACATAATATCTGTATCATGACACTAAAAATTACAGTATGTCATGTATTCTTTAACCAGTCTGTCTTGGCCTCCTCCTTCAGCCAGGCCCTCTCCCACATTCAGTATAATAGAAAAATTTCACCTCCTGGCTCCCAAATGGGTTTCAATATGACCAGAGTTTCTAAGATATGGTCTCTTTCTTATCCTCTGGTATAAATGCGAGAGTGACCAAGGAAAGAAAAAGTCTTTAGCTTCATTAATCATAATATTCTTTTCTACTTATTCAACCAATCACGAATAATGACTTTTTGTCTAATCACCTCAAATCATCTTTCCCCAAAAGCTCATGAAAATGGATTAGCCTCGCAGTGCGCAGCCATTTATTTCACTTAAATTTTACTGTGTCAAGAGGTGGTACAGGAAGGTTTTTAATTAAGGGCCTCTTATTAAATCACAAAGGATCCCTTCCTGCCTCCAGCCAAGCATGTTTGGGCTGGAGGACGCTGGCAAAAATAATGTCACAATAATACATAAAGAACAAAGAACAAGAATGGATCAACCACAGGCTCAAGCATTTGATGCTCTTGGAGAGCTGAAGCCTTTTTTTCCTCTTCAAAAGCGCCTACAGCTCAATATAGACCACTGACAACAGGCTCAACACATTCTCTGTAAGTAAGACTACCTGCAATTTGCTATGCGCTTTATTTATGGCACGCTACAAAATTAAGTGACAGAGATATGAAGTATAGCAACCACATTTAGGAGAAAAAAAAAAAAACAGTATCCTTGAGAGGAGGAATAAAAGCTTGGAGGAACCCAGGATTTTCTGCAAGTGTTTGGGACATTATCAGATTTTCAAGCTGAAAAGCTCAAGTTCTTACTTATATCTTTCAGTACAGGCAGTAGATAAATTTCTACCATTTCCCCTGTCAGTTTGTGGGCTAAACACAGCACGTTTTTATCTGGAGTAAGATGTAATCGGAATGTTCTTTGTCCAAACGAACACAAGTTAGGAAAAGCTGGTTACATATACGGCCTAAGCCCTTACATTATCTAAGCCTAGGGAAAAGCGCAGAGATTTCTATCATCAACAGGGCTCATGGCACTTTAGCTCAGACTTTATAACAGAAGAAATAACAGAACAAAACTCCATAAAGTTTAAAAAAATCTACAGATAATAACCAAGGAAACCAAGCATGCCAGACTTTCTGAGAACTGACTTTTTACAGGTTTCTTGCCATTGCAAAAGAGAAAGCTAAGAGAGCTCATGAGGAGACCTGCATGCACTTGAGATGGCTGTGCTGTGTGCACAAAAGGAAGTGCTACTTTGTGCGTGACTAAACACGAAACTGCCTCAGCGGCCTCCAGCTGCAACATCAATGTATGGAGGAGCACACTAGCTACAGAAGAAATAACAGAGAACAGCATCACTGCTGCCCTAACAGCTACAGCCCCTGCCCATTACAACATTGATGGACTATAAATTACTAAAAACAAAACAAGTTTTGCAATAGTGCATTTTTTTCTGATCTAGACACATAACTCAATCCCTCCAGAAACCACTCACTTGTCAGTATCCCTGCACCGTATCTCAATTTCTGTTTCAGATCACGAAGAACTGCATGCAAGTACGTTCAAACTTTCTGGTACTGAAGCCAACTCACCTACTGACATCCCAGGTGACCCATTACAATCTCTTTCTTCATATTCTTGGAATAAGTTACTGTATGTTTTCCTCTATTTTTCTTGTCTTGGAGAGAATGGACCCATTGCTCTAAAACTGGGCAACAGGTAGTCTTTCACATGCAATAAATATTTGAATTTAATAGTCAGAGTTGTCTCCAGCTATGTCTGCTACAGAGGAAAAAATAATACATATATATTATTTGGTGATACATAATTATATCACCAAATAATCACAAATAATTATATATTATATAATATATATATATAAAATTTGGTGATTTTATATACATATTATTTGGTGATTTGGTGATAATATATTTGGTAGTATATTATTACATCATGGTGATTATATATATATATATATATATATATATCTCACCAGTAGAGGAAGCAGCTTCTGTTTCTCCAGAAATTTTCAGGCACCAAGCAAAGACAGAAATGGTGAAATTTTCTGCTACAACTCAGATCTACCCTTATTATTATTTTTCCAAAATATCCTCTCTTGGTGTTCCAGCTGGCAGAGAAGAAGCGCCTGCTGCAAATTTTGACTTCTTTACTCTTTCAGCTAAAAGCTGCAAAAAAAAATCTGCTTCTACCCTCTGATGAAAAGCAAACCCCCAAATCTATTTAATTATAATTAACATGAGAGCATGACCTGGAAAAGGCCAAATCAGACTGTCACAGTTGTACCAAGCAGGGGAATGTGACAATGAAACAGGATTTAAGATCATTATAGCAAAAGTAAAAATTGCTTTGGGGGGGAGGGAGGGAGGGTTGGATAGAGAGAAAAAGGCAGGGGAAGAAAGGTAACAGCCTCAAGAGTTATTTCAGACCTTAAAGAAATCAAAATATTTGTCTACAAGTCTTCTACCATACACTGACAAGGTAAATATAAACAAATAATTCCTCAACTAACTGTTAAATTCAGCTTTCTTAGAGTTATACTTTTATTATAAAAACACTTTGTCTTTGGCAGGTTGCCTTGCTGGATTACACCGGGTGCTTATTTACACTGCAGTTTCTTGTTAATGACATAAACAGCACAAGCTGAGGAAAAGTTCACATCCAGCAAAATGCAGACTCTTCCAAATTCAAATATATAGATTTCTGTGCAGAGCTCCAAGCTGGAATTTGAGAGGTCTATGTTCAATACATGCTTCCTGCAGCACCTCATCTGCATGTATACATACACACACAAAAAGTGTTTGCAGTTTGCTTATACAAATGAATTTGCTCAGCAGCAGAGACAGTTAAAATAGGACCGACCATTTTATTTAGCTCTAAACACACATAAAGGACAATTTGCATCTAATGCACTAGTAGTACAATTTCTGAGATTGAGATTAAGACTAAACTCTTCAAGTTTCTTTAATACATCTATCTTCAGTTCTTTATGTACAAGGAGAGGATATTCTAAGTAACAGAATACATTACACTCCTGTAACACAGCAGATCACGAGTGCCATACACGTCCTGTAATGAGGCCATCACAAATCACATGAGATACATTCCCCTACATCCAAGAAATTCAACTACTGGGACTTGGGGTTGTACAAATTCACGCGTGGATAGTACTGATGTGTGTTACAATAGATTTATATAGTGGAGGACAACCGAGTTACTTCTGTTGCCCATTTATTGAAAGAACATTTCTAATTTGAGCTGCCATATTATTCATAACTTGCATGCAGATTTGGTGAATTTTAAAGAAAGGTAAATACAGCAGATTTCTGTCCTATCCAGAAGATATTTATTGTGTAAGAGCCTAACAAGATACAGAAATGACATGGAAGTTATGGACTGGGGAGTCACCATGCTAAGAAACGACCAAGCACAAAGATACACAGGGAAATAGAAAAACAGCAGCAATAGATACCCAAGAGAACTGTTCCAACAAACTAATACAGTAACTATTACCAGGATTTCTTCCATAGGCTTTGCAGAAAGGAGTTCTATCAGAAGAAATAAGGATTCCATTGCAGATGTCCCCAACAAATAACATTCCCATGCCAAAACACCAGAATGACACAGATGTCTGAAATATGCATGATTTTTTACAATAGTTTATTTCATAATTGGGCATATTACCATATTGACTCAGAATCCACCCAACTTGTATATTTACTACTTCTTTTCCTCAAAAACAAAAAAAAGCAAAAATCTACACTGCCAATGAAGAATTTTTTTAAAAAAAGAAAAATTGCTGAAATGGACACCCCACACAAAGCAGTCAATTCTAACAGTCTGCACGGACACATATAAGGCACATTAGAGATAAAGGAGATAGAACTATTTCTATTATCTACCTCTCATACAAAGTGATTACATTATTAGATAATTATTTGTCTTGGAATAATATTCATATACTAACTGATTTCTTGCAGAATTGTTTCCTGGTTAAAATTCATTTTTTTCACAAAATAAGGGGGCACAGTTACAATCATTCTCTTGAGAACAATTTCTTTTTAAAGACAGCATCTAATATTCGAGGTTCATAACACCCACAAAATACACCAATATACAATCTGAACAAAGAATTGACTTCTGGTGACTTAAGACAAATTGTAGTTAATGAGGACTTTATTATTTTACATATATCTTACACAAGCAATGACTGTGACTATAGGCCATGAAATAAGCTGCTATGGCCTTTTGCAGAATAACAGTGCATGTTGCTATACACTACAATTTTTAATGGTATAAAAAAGTTAATTGGTCATAAAATTGAGAAAATGTTTTTAAAATGAACTGCCATTTACAACTGTGGTAGTGTATAAAATCCCCAATCAGAACTTGTCTATGTTGTGTCAGAGTCAATCTCTGCCTCTCATATGAATAGATGCAATCTCAGCAGGCAGACACAATAAATACAAGATGAAGGGAATGGTAAGCATAGCAGCAACACAAAGAATTAATTCCAGAGGCTAGGAATCACATCATGAAAATTATTTCATTATTTTAACTTGTTAATTATTCATGCAGGAGAGAGATGGGAAACAGCAGGAGAAAGCTAATAAAAGAGAGAGCAACTGAGAAACACCGATGGAAAGAATTAGAAAGGTATAGAGAAAAGCTTAGGAAAAAACACGGATAGGGAAAGAAAGGTGGGCACTAGAGGCTTTCCTTCTCTCTCCACGCTGCTCCTTACTCCTGGTCTAGCATCCTGCTGCTCCATTAAATCAGGTACAATCATACAATCATTGGTGATACTATACTATGAATCACCTGGGCCGCTGAAAAAAAAACCAAAAAAAAAAAAAATAGACACAGCCAATAGTACATGAAAGTGCATGAGCAGAAATGAGCACTGCAAGCAAAAAATAGGTCACACCAACAAATAGCTCCCCTAGCAAGAAGGTGCAACCATGGGAGTAAAATCAATGCTCACAATAAATCACATGTTGAGAAATAGACCATGAAAACACACATCTCATTCTAGCATGTTTTCTAGCACGGAGAGAAAAGCATCACAGCAGGATGCTATGGATCATAGCTGGTGTAACGGATAAACATGGACAGAATGAGTCATATCACTAGGACTGGTGATACCCACCAATGCAAGACACTTCCAAACTGTCCAAATTGACTTCCCCCTCCCCATGTTTTTCTAAGTCAAGCTGGAGACTGTGCACACATGACCAGCACTCTACTGACCATACATTTATATATGAATCATGAAGTATGGAGCTACACTGTTTAAATGCATGAGATGAAGATGCAGTAATGAGGGAGGGGAAGTAGGTCATCACTTAAACAGCAGGCAGAAAGTACGTGGTGCTACCTGCTATATGATAATGCCTTGTTTTAGTGCCTGAACTTTTGAGATTCAAATAGAGTCTTTTGGTATTTGCTCCACCCCCTGTTCACGGAATTCCGTCCTCAGGGGATATCTTTCTTCACCACCTGCAAATTCAGATACCTAAGAAGAGCTAGACCAAAACTACCTCTCTACTTCTATGAAGACTCTACCAGCAGATACCACTGATGCCATTTTTTGAGGCACCAGAGTGACTGCAAGCCAATAAGAAGGTAGAAGGATAGAAATGAGTCAAAAATGACAGGCTAGACCAAAATTTGGTCTTACTTCTGATAAGGTCATACGGCATAAAAGCAATCTCCCAAATGTGTGCTGACCTTTCCAGTCAAGTTTATTTTTCTGTAGAGTGCAATGCAGGGCATGTAATCTAAAAAATGCTCACAGCTATGTCTGTAAAGCAGTTTTCATTTTAAAAAACATCACTCGTTGAAACAAACAAATAATAAATGGAACACTAGTTAAGTTCATACACAACTACAAAAACACTTTTACCAATGTTAGGAACATAAGCTAAAAACTAGATGATGCAAATAATTCTAAATTGTCCTCCAAAAGTAGAGATACAAAAATAAATAAATAAGATCAATCTGTTACCTCTGGAATGCACACCCTAAATACAGGCTCCAAGGAACTACCTAGTGTCCAGCCAACCTAACAGCGATGGCAAATTCAGACTCACCAGTGTGAGTTGTACTAGTCCTTTCAATAATTACAAATTCAAATGCCTTTAAAAACAGCCTACAACATGGTGCTTTATTTCATGTTTATCAAAAATATTAAATGAAATACAATGTTTATACTCACACAAAGGCAGCTTTTAATTTGAATGGAATTTAACTCACATCTATACTAACAGAATTCAAAGGAAGTACACTTGGAAATATATTCACTCCACCCTGCAGGTAGTAGATGCTCCTTTCACTATTCTTCCTGTTAATAGAAGAAAGTTTATTTTCCTTGTCTTGGCAGTTGTGTTTTATGTATAAATTATTTCTCTGGAGTTGTATTTTCCTTAAGTTCAAACTTTCCTCTATAGTTATGGGTGATGAGAACAGGTGTAAGTTGCCACAGGAAAGATCTATATTCAGTATTAGGAAATAACTTTTTCGTGACAAGAACAGTTAAGCATTGTTAAAATAGTTAAGCTCTCTAGCGAGGCAGCATAATTTCCATTGTTAAGAAGTTTTATGCAAATGGTTTCATGGTACCATGATCTCCTTCAAAGCACTTCTGACAATCTTCACGAGAGACGGTAGAAAGCCATCTGGGTTCCCAATTGTGTTGGCTTTCTGCTGTTTTAGTGATCTGAATCAGCATCAGAGGTAGCACAGAATACATACCCAAGCCTAGGCTTGGACCTTCAGCAATGTGGAGTTAGGTCAGCTCAACACATCTTACAAGGCTGTGTCTTAAAAAATAGACTGGGCAAACACGGGCTAATGATGCTGCAAGTACAACCCATACTTCCAGGGCTGCCAACAGGACATCTCCATTCTTGGAGTCATTTTCTGCATTATTTAATTTATCCTCAGCACACTTGGTGAAACTTTAATAAAAATATTAGAGATAAAACTAGTAACTACAGAATTAAATTTTACATGCTATGTGAAGCAGGCGTTTGTCTTAGCCGTGTTTCCAGTTAAGAACACTTCCCTGATGCAAGGATGTGTCTAAAAGGATATGGCTAAATAACTTCACTTTTAATTTATGAACGGGAATTCAGTTGTCAATATCCTACTTTTTTTTTATTTTAAAGAAAAACTGCCAATTTTGTATGAAATATGAAACTACCTACTGGCTTCTCAAATTTGTTCATATACTACTCCAGTTTTACTCAGATTGCTCAAAACTATCCCAAGTAGAAGCCTGAAAATAACAGTCTCTTTGAACAGCCAAGAAAGTAGAATCCTAGGGACCTTTCAGGACAGCTCCAAGGTGAATTTAAGTTCACAAATCTCATAAAATCATTAATCTCACTGATGATGCTTCTTAGTCCATCATTTACATCAGTCTATGACTGCACACCTGGTAGACATTCATATTCTATTGTCTCCAAAAGATTCCAGAACAAAAAAATGGTAAATTAAAGACTAAGAAAATATAACTGCAGTCACTTCAAATGGGCTATACTAGCATGAGCTTCTTCACTAAAATACCTTAATTCTTTTTTATTTAATGTATAAGCTTATTTCTCAGGCTTACTCAACCACACAATTTTCCCCTTATATATAAGCCCTTATATATTAAGCCCTCTCCTTGTGATCCACTTAAGTATACATGCAGCATATTGCTCAAAAACAAAGAAAACATGAAGAAGTTTGACATTTTTTTTTTCCAACTTTCAGAATCATATCATCTGATATGACAATATATACATTCCATGTGCTACCTGCTCTGGAAACCACATTAAAAAGCAGTTAGCACAGTGTGTTATCCTGTCTTTTAGCCATGCTCTTTTTAGAAGATCTTCAGAAAAGAGAAAAACTTCTCTCAATCGCACAAAACATAAGTTAGACTGGACTTCCAAGACAAACTCTAATATGGAAAATTCATTATTATCACCAAGTACACCATAAATTGAGAGGTACAAATGGAAAAGTCCCACACCATTTTTACCTGTAAATCCGATTTGTCCAAAAAAAAAAAAAAAAAAAAAAAGTTTTGCAGTTAAATATTACACTGATACTTAGGAACTCATGTACGTTCATCTTAGCTTATGCGCTAGCAATGATTTTCCTTTAAGATGCTGGTCATTAACACAATGTTTGGTTGATTCTTCCTCCCCAAATGTACACACCTGAAATGCTCGTATATTGATAGGATTTCACTGTTGTCAAGCCAGGGTCAGAGCCAAAAAAAAGAAAAAATAGTAGCCAACGTACGTTTTCAACGTATGTACAGCAATGTCTTGAGAAAAGCAGAATAACAGGCTACCAAAAAATGGGATCAAAGCTGATCACCTTAATGCATAGAGATTATGTCTTTGGTGAGGACAAAGTAATTCTCCGCGTTGACACACACCTCTCAAGACAGACATTGGAGCCAAAGCCAAGGTGACTTCCCACCGAAGCCACGTTTTCCCCCATCGCTCCAAACGTGCCTCCAAGGCTTCCATCAGGATGCAGCTTCGCTCCTGGGAAAACGCGCACACGCTACGAGGCTAACGCGCATCCAGCCCTCCGGGGCAGCATCCACAAGGCGAGCAGCAGCCGTCTCCTCGCCGCTGCCCGCACGGCTTCTGCGGCGCTTCCCGCACGGCGCGCGAGGCAAAGCCCAGCGCCCTTCACCTTGCGGCCGCCGCTCCCCTGGGCAGCCCCGCCGCGCCAAGGCCCGCGCCCAGGCGAGCCCGCCGCAGTATCCCCGTCCCGGGGGGCTCCCTGCTCACCTGCGAGAGCTGCCGCGGGTTGGGGCAGCCGAAGAGCGCCGAGCTGGAGCTGAAGCTGATGGCGCCGCGGCGGCTGAGGACGTGCTGCGGCACGGGCCGGTCGAGCGGCAGCACGGGCAGCGGGCAGCATATTTCCATGGAAGCCGCGCCGGGGCCGCGCCCGCCGCACCTGCCCGTCCCGCGCCCTGGTCCGCGCTGCCGCCCGGCGAG
>VWPW01029509.1:68977-96583 GCA_013389825.1 Crypturellus undulatus
CCGCGCGCACCGCCGCCGCCGCACGGCGCATGCGCGCTCCCTTTCGCGCCTTCGGGGCGGAGGGGGCCGTTGGGCCGAGCGGCCCGGGGAGGGGAGGGGGCCGCCCGGTCCGGCCCGGTACCTCCCGGCTCGGTACCGGCACCGCGGAGGGCTGCGAGGGCTCGGCCCCTTCTGGCTCGCTGCCGCCCCCGCCTCGCAGGCGAAGGGAGAAGCGGTTGCGCACACACACACAAAAAGTCTTCGTTTAAAATTCATTGTAGTCTATTAAAAGCAGCACATGGAGGAGGGCGCCATTTGCATCTGAATCCTTGCGCTGCGGCGCTCAGGGTGTGGGGGGAATTTTTTTTTTTTCCCCAGTGTGAAGGGGTGGAATCGTGTCCTTTTGAATGGCTAAAATATTGAGAGTCTTGGTAAATCAGCACCAGAAATGGGACTTAAGGAAGAACTAGAATAATTCAGGAGGTCATCTGGTCCTAATGCACTGTGTTAGCTGTGCACATCACAGATGCTAGATAGCATACCAAAACTACAGTTTGCAGCAGTTTGGGGGAAAGATCTTCATTTTCTCTGTCCTTGCAGCTGCTTTCTCTGTCTTCTCATTTCTCTTTGTCATAAAAATAATCCTAAATATAGCATGATAGAAAAGGGAACACTTAAATTCTTTGAGTACTACATGAAGTGCATGTACCCACTTAAAATCAGATTTTGTTAAATGATTCATATGATTTAATTTTGTATAATACATTGTTCTCTTAAGTGCTTGCTTACTGGCAAAGAGGTTCAGATTTCACATGATAACTTATTTATAGGCAATGATATGGCTTTGGAGGAACCCTTTTGTAGAGAACAGTTGGGTTTCAACTAGTTGTAGAAACAAGTTTTATGGATGTGGATTACTGCTTATTTTACTCTGAGCTACAGGATAAACAAGCAATCCGTTTTGTTCTTTTGCAGAATTATTCTCCCACGTTTCGTGGTGGATAACTACAGGACATGTGGACACATGAGGGAAGACAGTGGATTGACTGTCTCATCTTACAAACTTTTAAAGCTTTTTTACTCCCATTCCTGCATTAAAAATGTCACAGGCATTTACAGCATATAAGATTATAATGTAAGCTTGAAATAATAATAATTCACAGTATGTAGTAAACATAAACTCAGGTATGTTAGGTCATGGTTAGGTCAGCAGTCAATGGCGTTTTACTAATATTTGGTCTGCTTACATTATGGGTGCATTTAAATTAATGATAAAATACCACCAGTTTCAGTGGAGTCAGGAGTTCCCTCCCTCCCCTAGTCATTTTTTCAAAATTAGTTTTGGTTCTTTCTTACTAATAACCTGACTTTTTTTTTTTTGCACTCAGGTAGCATGCGTTTGCACTCTAATCATCCTAAAATTCATTCATGAGCAATGTGTCATGTCTTACATAAAGTTATATTTCTACTTTCACCAAGTATACATAGTGTATATTTTGATCTTAAAAGGTCAAACTATTAAATAAAGATTACTGATAATGTGTTTACAGCTCTTACCAGCTCTACGTATTTTCCATCTGACTGGTTGAAACAGGTCCTCTAGGGTGATTCTAGTGCTCAGTCTGAGCCAGCATATCCTTAAAAAATATAGTCTTTTCCTCTCTTACTAATATTCAAATTACATTTGATTTCTCATTAATGTTATATAAGCACTTCTAAAGATTTCGAAATACATTCTTACCAAGTAAACATTCACTTGCCAGACAGTGACTGATTCCGCAGGCATTCTGCTTTTAGGACATATATTACTATTCTTAATAAATACAAAAGCCTTTAATAACTGCATGGGCAGTAATTTCCTATACAAATTTATTAATAAGAGTTCCACTCTAGGAAGACAGATAAAGACAATTACAGTGTAAATCATATGTTTTCTGCCTAAATACACTAGTCACAAAAGGAATACACACTGTTGCATGCTTTACATCCTGCTTGTGCCCACACACTGCCCTACTGCAAGATAAGATCTTATATCAGAGAGGGATCATCTCTTCTCAATGTTATACAGGAAGGCCAAAGCATTCATCTGCAATATTTTGTTTAAATTAAGTGATTTTTCCATGTGAACTATGGAGTTTGCACAGTGCTTTACTTTTTTTTAAAATATGATGTACTATTACGAAGTGTCATAGTACTTCTGTAAGCCCTGTGTGTCGTGGCTTCCTTATCAGGGCAGATGCAGCTCTTAATATAGATATCAAAATCTATTGAAATATGGGTAGATTTACTAAAATTTCTGTTGATTTTTTTCCCATTTATAGATTATGTCTTTCACACATCACTATTCCTGCCATTGCTGCATTGAAGAAGCATTGCTGGTGACTGGTTTTATCACTAATCTAAATTAGGACAGTAATTTAAAGCAGTGAAATGGAAGATCAGAAGATTATAGTTTCAAAAAGATAAAAAGAGAGTGAAATCATGCAAACATTCAGCAAAACATTTTGCTGGACCAACTTCATTGTGTGGAGTGTTGCTTTTGGGCAGAAGCGTCTAACACTGAAGAACTGAACAGTTTCAACAGAAGAGAATGCTTTAGTCCCGTATAATACAGAAAATAAGAATTTCCAAAGATGTTGCATGGATGTATTTTGAAAGTAGTATTTAAAGAATAAAATCACATTTTAATCAAGTGGAAATAAATAAAGTGTCAGGGCCATCAGATATGTATTGTAGCATTGATATGAAGGGATAGAATGAGGAAGACCTATTTTAAAATGTTAATTCTGTTGGTTTGCCAAAGGTAATGAGTAAGACCCATAAAGTGACTGTAGCAACAGAGATGTAGCCTAAGAACATGCACAATATTTGTACTGTGATATATGATCAGGGATTGAGCAAGAGACTTTGTAGCTTTTTTTTTCTTATCTGAGGAAATTAGATGGCCCAAATGACATGGATTATCCCTAGCATAGCCCAGACATAGACCAAAATCCCTTCCATTTTTTTATGCTCAGTAGATCAGTGTTACGCACTGTGGAGTTTTGTTGTTGTTGTTTTGGGTTTGTTTGTTTGGCATGTGCCATTTTCTTTGGATATGCCTTCTTTTTCCTACCCAGGATTATTCTCTAGGTAAAAGGGTTGCTCTGTGTTTTTACAGGACAGCCAAACATCTGGCAGGACAGCTGAAGTATTTGGGCCAGCTTCTGAACATTTAGATAATCTAGGTACGTGCACTGCTTATGTGCAGATTAATCTTACTGCATTGTATTGCACAGCCGTTTTGCATGTGTGACAGATGCGGTGCACACTGACTGTGCTCATATAAAGTATAAAGTATTTGCACAGCCCACAGGGCATAAGCTGGACTTTGCTAGAAGCATCAGGCCTGTTGTGCATCTTAGGTAGTTGACCTCTGCATACAGACTAAGTTTAGTACTTCATGGATATGACACATTTTCTGTTCATGCCCACACTCTCAGGGGTAAAGCACTGTAAGGTCTCCTGTATCATGGAATTGGTGGAACCAGGAGGAAGCTATTTCTGCAACAGAAAGTCTAGTTCTACACAAGTTCACAGCCAATGGTGTCCTCATATCACCATCTGCTTCTGAGTCGTGTCCATCATCTTTTCTTCTTCTAGTCAGACCAATGTACTCTTATGAGTAGCATCTATTTAGATATACCTGTTTCTTTTCTTGCTTGTTCTTGTCCTGAAGATTTCTGTTTCTTCTAAGATTATGCATCTGCAGGAATTTATTCGTAAGAATAGCAGGCAACCCAGTGGCTTTTCATCTAAGAGTTTTGTAAGACATTTGGATATGCTGACAGTTCCTCTCTTCATGTGGGATGAGTCAGGCAAGATGCAGGTGAACTGTACAGAAACCATAGAAATTAATACTATGGTAATGTTAATCAGCATGGCAACAAAAAGAATAGATTTTCCCAGATTTGGAAGTTCTTTTTGCTTTTACCAGCCTGGCCTATATATATTTTTTTTTTTACCCCAGTAAGGTATGGCAATATGGGATGCCCACATTGTAAATAAACATCTGAGCAACTAGGAAGAGAAAGAAAAGTCAGGTAGAAAAGCTGTAGACCAAAGTAGGATAGCTCAGTGTGGGGGGTGGAAAAATTACTTTTTGAAATGACACCACCTCGATGCCATATTAAAATAACTTGCTAATAGTTGACTTGTGATAGCATTTGCAGTGCCAAAAATTTGCAGTACCATTTATATTAACTTAACTGTTTCCTAGTCTATTTGTTGATTTTTTTATCAATATTGTGCAGCTGATATCTTAAAAATCAGCTATTTTTGTTTTAGAAGAAGACATATATGATGTGATTCCTTGCACAACCTCACAAGGACAATATAATCATAAAATTTGTATGTGACTGTAGGAAAACCGTGTCTAACTCCAAAATGGGAGAGGAGGGAAGAATGTAGGAAGAGGCCCTGTCTTTGCCTACACTTTTGCCTGTTTGGTGCCTCCCTAATGCCGTGAGTCACATTTCACCAGCTTTACTATGGGTCTGTGTCAGACTTGTTTTAAGTTTTGTGACATTCTTGAATCAGCTTGCTGCACCTCCCAGATAATTCTCTGCAGAGCTTCTATCCCTTCTCTATTTGTACATTATGTTAGTCCTTCTTAGGTGTGGTAATTGGTGCCTGCCTTGACTGGAGTTCTGTCCTGCCATTTCCTCAGACCGCTTATTAGTTGGTCAAGACCATTT
Organism: Crypturellus undulatus; assembly: GCA_013389825.1. Taxonomy (NCBI): domain Eukaryota; kingdom Metazoa; phylum Chordata; class Aves; order Tinamiformes; family Tinamidae; genus Crypturellus; species Crypturellus undulatus. The sequence continues at coordinate 73,693 of VWPW01029509.1, forward strand.
TGAATTCTAATCCTGTCCTTTGATATCCTTGCAGTCTTTCCTCGCTGACATCTGCAAATTTAATAAGCGTGCTCTCAATTCCAGTCAGATCAGCAGTGAAAATGCTATTAATGAATAATTCCAAGATCTGGAGGAGTCCTCCTGAAGAATGCTATTTGATGTGTTCTGTGAACTACTGACTGAACTCTGAGAATGTTTTTCAACAATTTTTGTACCCACATTACCGTAGTTTTATTTATTGTGTGGTCTGGATTCACCTTTCCTACCTTTAGGCACATTGCCTAGAAAGTAATTGCCTTAGGCTACTTTCATAGTCAATAATTAAGAGAAAGACAGCAGGCCATTCAAGTTGTTTTTGGAGCTTGCTGTCTCTGCACTGACAAGAAGGAGCATAGGGCAGCCTTTCCCCCAGTCTAAACACTTCTGCTGCATTGAGTTGGTCAAATGTGCTGGAATTCATGATTTTGTTTATGATAATACCAAGATAGTGTGAGAAGGGTCACTAAAGATAAACTCTGCTACATTTACCCTCCCATTTCCATTAGCTACATGTCACTCTGCAAGTGAGGCAAATTATGTTAGTTTCACTTGCTTTCACAATTCGTTTGATTTCTTCTGTTTTTTTTTTTTTTTCCCAGCATTTCCAATATTATATCGAAAAATATTTAGAGTATTTTCAATAGTTTTGATTAGCTCAATTGGTTCCTCAATTTCAGTTGCAGCAACTGAAATTAGTCAAGGACACGTACTAATTCTACAGCAAAATCAATGCCCTGACACAGAATTTTAAAAAAATTCATCCTGGGGGATTTCAGTTTTTCTGAGAATCAGCCCCAGTGGTTAATTTAAGACAGAAGCTTATCTGACAAGTCATAACCTTCAGAAACAGGGACTGACTGTGGAATCTGGCAAACAGGAGTCCCTTACGATCACAGATGCAGACCATCAGAAAGACCTTCTCGTAATTCCAGTAAAGACATCATTGGGAAAAGGGGATGTGAAACAGGAGCCTATTGTTCGTGTTTCTTAAGTGCATTTCTGTTTGCTGGAGTGCAAACAGTCTCAACCATCCAATAACAAATTTCTTAGTGACTGCAATTGCCTGAATTAAAACCCTGATGCTACAATAAGTGTTAAAATGACTAAGGGCATTGATGTCAGTATAAGCCTATGGGAAAAGCTTCCCTTTGTGTCATTTTCACGTGTATAATAACAGCTGATGCACAGAACATTTTTAATATCGGAGTGGGAGGATATGAGAACCCCAGGTGCAGATTCAGAGGTGCAGCTTGCAAGTTTAGCACTGTTATCAGAAGACGAAAATTCATAGCTTTTTGTGTTGGTAATGGAAAATTTTTTGGACTTCTATGAATAGATATAATTAATGCATTGCACATTAGCCAATCAAAATAGCATTTCTCAACATACCATTCAATGTATAGGAACTGTTTGTTCCTGTGATGAGCTGTAAAGTACTGATCACCCATCTTGTCTATAGAAAATGTAGTTGAATCTTTTGGTTTCATAACATTTTTATATGATGTTGTCCCAATACCTCATTAAAAATATGCATTCTTTTTATGTTTCTCTGTGTGAATGTGTAAGCACTATTTTCAGCATGGTTTCAACAAGGACTTTTTTTGAACAAATTTAATCTTTTGTTGTTGTTGTTGTTGTAAAGTGCGATTTTAAACAATTACGTTTGGATTTGGAAACTGTATTTATATTCAGAAGATTCCTGGTGTCACATCTGATTCTCTACTGCCCTGTCTGTATATGGTAAAGATGTTTTGTAATGTTAAGACTCAGAATATGAGTATTTCTAGAAGTGAATAATCAACTGAAGTTCCAAAATACCAACTTGATTGAAGCAATATTATATTTTTAATCCTACTGTGATGTGTTGTCAAAAATTAAAAGCAAGCCACTTGTTATTTAAAGCTCAAAAATGAAACACTTTGTGGTAATTCTGTTTTTTTTCAGACAAAGAACATTCTAATTTATTTTATTTCTGGTTACTTATTGAGTAAGAATGCACTCCCTTGTTACAAAAACTCTTTTGTGAGCTGTGAATTTAGAGGAACAGCTTTCTTATATGTGTTGGAATTATTACATGATTTCTAGCAACAACAACAACAAAAAAAGCATTACATTCTCCCTCTGGTACATGGAGCAGATTACAAATGGGAGCCAAGATAATTTGCAGTATTTACACATATGATAATTTGAGTGAGTTCATTCAGGGACCTCTCAGTCCTTTTCTCACACTGATCTTTCTCCTTTTTTTTTGTGCAATTTCTTCATAAAAGGAATTAAGTTGAAATAAATGTTAACTAGGATTAGAATTGACAAGTATATTCAGAGTACTGTATTAGTGATAAAGATTTATATTAATTAGGGATCAAATACTTTTAGCCCTTTCTATTTAATGTAATTATTCTTATATTTTTTTAAAGGATGCTTAAATATACTATCTTAGTCTCTCCATCAAATTTGACCTCGCATCAAATATTAATCAGGCATTTCATCTTTTTATACTTCTTTTCTAGCTGAATGATGGGAATATTCATCTATCAAAGCCAATAGAAATGGAAGATAATCCCATTTGGATACATATAAGCTTAAGTATTTTCAGTAATTCATGCTTTTCTCTACTGTGAAAAGTTCTAACATTGCCCATGAAGGAAAGGATATTTTTTGGTTAGCATTTAGCATGATTTCTCCCTGCAAATCTGGAAAAATATCTGCCATTCTCCCAGTCCCTCCATTAACTGTACGAACAAATGCAACAAGATTTCATTGGTTTGAGGAAACCACCTCTGCTTGTATTTAGATTTATTCTTTTCTAGACCTTTTGTTATTAACAACAGCAAAAAAATATATAGCTGAAATCCCATTTGATTTACAACTCACTAAATTTCTGTGTGTTTTATCCAATTAAAACTGGAAGGAATGTTGCCAGTATGTCAACAGAACTGCAACAAGGAGACAGGAGGGTTAGTTTACAGAAATTCCTGAATTCCTTTGTCTTGATCAAATGAAAGAAAATTGTTTGGGTAACACAAGTGCATACTGCATACTAAAAGGGTTAACGCTGATAAACTGACTTTTATGTTCAGATGAAAGTCTGAATATATGAGTATTAAGGGCATTAAGTGTTTTTTGTCGTTGTTGTTTGTTTTAAAAAAAGCAGTTATAGATGAGTCTTGTGTTTAAAAGCTGAGGCGGGCGGGGAGAGGTGGTTTAGGGCAGTAAAAAACAGAGTCTGGGCCTGTTAAAGTGTGGAGTGCACCAGGGCTGGAGTTGTGCAACACATCTGTGCAAGGCTACAAGCTCCTGCAGAGAGGGGTGATTCTGCTCCATCTCACTCCTCCACTCCAGCTGTTTGCACCTACCAGTGCTGCTGCTCCTCTCTACAGTGATTTTATTTAAAAAAAAATAATTAATTAAAAAAGTGAGACCAGACAAACAGCACAGCTGGTAACAGGGTAGAAATATGTAGCTGGGGAAGGGAGTGCCGCTTTTGGAGTCAGCCAACAGTTAGATCACATCCTCTGTATTATAAAACTCACTTACATTCTGTAAATCAGGATTATGTAAGGGATTTCTCAGATATAATTACAAACATGGTTCATTTTAGAAAATCTAGCTTTAGAATTTCATATAGATAAAGATACTCTGTTGAATATATGTATAGCACAAGATAAGCCTGGCAGAATCTACAATGAAAAGAGAGGCTAATTTGGATAAAGTATTAGTGGTAGAAAATATATACTTAATTTTAAGCATGTTCTTACATGTTTTGCTGAGTTGAGATTATGGCGAACACCCTTTAGCTATGTGTCAGAATATTGGTTAGGTCTACATAAATCAATAACATGTCAACATTTTTCTAGGTTAAATTACATGACTGGAAGTTTGTAGACTATTTTTCAAGCATAGGCCTAAGAAAACGAACAGCTTGTAATATTTAATCTCAGTTTGTACTCTGAGTTAATATAATCATTTGCTAAACAATTTCATTCTAAAGTGTATAAGATATGAATGAATGTGATATTTTGCCAGTTGTTCAAGATACACCGGAACAGCACATTTTATAGAATATCTAAAAGTGGGGGAAAACGTCATGTCCAGTTAGATGTATGCAGGAGATTTTGCTCATACAGTCAATTTATGATTCAATTACCTAGGCATATTCTGAAATACCTGTAACTTGTTCAGAAGGATGGAGAGGGTGTGAAGACTGTAAGAAAGATCAGGATCCTGCAGAGTGTCAAGATTCCAGTTCTCGTTTGGTGAAATATTACCTGCATCGATCCTGATCTTGAGCTGGATGATCTGTGGACAAACTGTACCTCAGTGCATCTATAGCCAAGGTAATCCATTCCCAGGTATGGGAACTGACTTTAATTTGTTAGAAGTCATAACTGACGCCAACACACTGTAAAACAGTGTTACTTGCACAGCAGTACAAGATATGGCAAAATACAAGGCGTAGTCTGAAGTTATGCTCCTGAACATAACAGCTGCATGAATTCTAAAAATAATTGCTTGAAGTTGCGCTGTAATTCAGTTTTCAGAATTAATTTTGTTGTGGTCACTTTATCATGCTTATATGCATAACTGTCTATTTGCAGGTGCTTTTGATAAAATCTATAATTTTTAATAATACCTGGGAAGAAAAGACCTTTTAAAATCACATACTCATCATGCAAACTTATTTATAAGTGTCACGAAGTGTAGGAACAAAAAGTGTTTTGCAATTAATTTTGTAGTAATAATTTAATTAAAATTGCTTATAAACAATATGCAAATAGGAAGAGGAAGATATGTCAAAAACAGTATTACAAGAGGCTTTTGCCTAACTCAGACAAAGGAAGATATGGCAAAACCCAGTATTATTGCAAGGTGCTTTTTGCCTAGCTCAGCTTCTCCAGCCTGGCTATTTTAGATTAGAATAGGCATGTAACAGTGCCAAGTTGGAAAGCTGTTATTCCAAGTAGAGAGACATTCCAGTTTTCACTTAATAGAATTTTACAGAGCTTGCTGAGCTGTGGCAGGGTTAACCTTGGCTGGGAACCAGCAGAACAGCCGCAGGTCTTCAGAGACTGCACATCCCATTCTTAAATAGCTGATGTGCTTGAGTGCTACAAATGCTACATTTTGGGAAGGCCTGTTAATATTTGTAAATTGAACAATACTTTGACATAAAAATTAAAGTTTGAAGATTATTTTTTTTTCTTTAAAGGAAAGATGAAGTACCTCACCTCCATGGAAGTGAATCATCCTCTCCCAAAAAACAATCTTAGAAAAGCCACAAAAAATTTGTTGTAAGCAAAGTTCCACAGTCAAGTATAGGATTTACAGGAAAAAAAAATTAACCAAAAGCTGCAAATGATTGGGTGCTGCTTTTCTGTCAATCTTATTTGGGAGTTTTGCCACTAATTTATACCAGGTTGGGATCTCATCTTCTCAAACAAAAGGACATTAAAATCATAGCAGCTGTAAAATGCTTTATTAAATTCTGTATGATTCTTCTAGGAAGTCCTTTTCCAGAAAGTCCAGAAAGACTTTTAAATATAACTAAAGCTGTGCAACAGATTTCCCTAAACTGAGAAATATGTGTTATTTTAGTGCCTGTGAACATTTATGCCTCAAGCTTGTTTTTTGATAAAGCATAATTCTTCATTTATTAATAATAACAATTATTGCTTTTTTTTTTAACGAGAATTTCCTATTGCAGTCACTAAATAAATTGTGAAGTTGAGAAGTATACTATGTACTTTAACAGGGAATAAATACCAGCACACTATGCTTTTGTGTTGACTTTATTACAGAAAAGTCATCCAATTTTGAAATAAGCACCTGTGAAGTGGTGGTCCTAACTCTACATTGCTTCCTTGTTCAGAAGGGCAGACCGCGCAGTGTTGTCACAGCTGCCTAACTGAGGTTTGATCACCCAGCCTGATCTTTCACCAGCCACCATCCTGTGGCTTTGGCAGCTCCTTGCTGCTACACTAACTCTTTGTTTCTCAATCATAATCAAATTAAACGAGACAGCTGCAAAATAATCAAAAATAATCAATAGTTTAAATTTGTTAGCTTTTCTCCCCATGGTATAAAGAGGAAAATGAATATCTCCTTGGTTTTAATTAGTTCTTATAAGATTTGGCAGTAAAACAAAGATGCTTGTACACTCCTTTATTTTTATAAGAGACTTGCCCAAAAGAAAAACCTCAGACATGTAATTTCCTTTTTTTTTTTTTTTTTTCTGCTTAATGCGCTCACTCAGAGGCTAACCCAGCACCCTCCCTCTAAGGGCAGAAAAAAGGTGGTTTGGCAAGGAATTGCGGTATGTCTCTTTTGTGCAGATCAGGGCATGTTCCAGAGAGCCTACACAAGCTGTTTCCACAGCGATAGGCCACATTCTGTATTTACAGACTCCTGTACAGATAATTCATCTGCAGGAGAAGCCTGAGACGAGAGCTGTGGTTCCACAATCATTACCACTGGATCTGCGCCATGCCACATCACCCAGCAGTACAAATTTGATCTGGATCAGGTGTGGGCACATGATTACACTTTTGTCAAATTAGCAGCGTGCATTGTAAGGATTTTTCGCTGCCTGCTTGCTATTATGCTGGCTACGGAAGAACACGCAGTGCCTGAACCGCAAAGGGTTAGAGCTGGTGGGTAAACAGTGCCTGTTGTAGCAGCCCTCCTGCCAGCACAAAGTTAACCTGTCAAAGCTTTGTTTGAACAAATTGAGTTGGCACAGGCCATCCCAGCGGGAACAGCACTTGGTGTCCCGCACCCATGGCTTTCTAGAGCTGTCAGGAGCACTGTCGAAACTACTTACTGCACTGCCAACCACTGGCCCATGTTGTAGCCACAGGGTAGACAGCAGAAATAATAATTCTCCTAACTGCAGCTGCTCTCTGCAGAATTTACCTGTGCCTCACACAGGTGGGGTATTCTGGCCCATATAGAGGTTTTAAGGTGCGGTTTTGTGGCAAGTCGGCGACAACGTGAGGCTTTGGTGCTGCTGGAAAGGTGTGATGTCTCAGCTCCCATTGCATCAGCTAGGGCCTGTGCCAGCCGCGGGGTGAGTCACATCAGCAGGCAGATCTGACAGAAAAGTAACAGAAGAGAAAAAGGAGGATGAAAGTTTGGGCCAGTCCTTTGTTGGCAGCCTTTAGATTGACTTAAGTGAACGGCAAGCCTGCAGTTCAGCCTTTGAGTTTCAATTTTGAGTATTTTTTTCAGATGAAAGATCTTGTCGTAAAAGGGAAGGGGAAAGAGTATTTGTGGAAAAATGGTTAACAATAAAAACAGTAATTTACTGAAATATTAGTCTTTGAAGTATTGGGAAGTATTTCCAGTTGCTTTTTCTACACCTAATAGGTGAAGAATAGTAGCATCCATGCCAAGGTTTGGATTATTTACTTAGTGTCTGTGCATGAACTTTTCGGAAGTCTTTACTTTCTCCTAATAAGTGTCATACACTGAAAAAAAAATCTATTGTCTTCTTGTTCATTAGTCTGTACTTTTTTTATTATTATTATTATTATTCCTGGAATAGCATTTTGCTTCAATTCTTTGATTTTAACCACTGGGACAGACAAGCATTTCTGAATCTAGCTGGCACGATTTTAAGACAGTTACTCATCACCACTTTCAGAAAAGATTACCTTTCCCATCCATCATTTCTGTGACAGGGTAATAAATCCCACATATGTATTAATGACGTTTTAAAGAGAAACAGTCTGCCATCTCCTCTGCTGCTTTCCCTCCTTCTCGGGAGCTATTTAAGCAAGGGGCCCGGCTGCAGGAGCTGTGGAGGGAATAGCTGGAGGGAGGTGTCAGAGTAGAACTGAGGGTTGTTGGGGATTTCAGGAAAGAACTTGCTTAGGCAGCGACCACAGAAGGTGGGAAACAGTGGTTGTTCAGAGTGTGTGGAGGAGGAACAAGCGCAGAGAGTTGTCAGGCACTGAAGAAAGGCTCTACCCTGCAGGCCAGAGCTGAAAGCAGCTGTTGATTCCTGAGGCAGAGGTTTGGGAAGGTGCGGTATTGCAGCTTCCTTATCTGTTTCTGGTAAACGAGCTCAGAAATAGTTCCAAGCACCTAGTTATCCCGTTCAAGCTAATCTTCCTGATTCTTAACTGTAGCTGATTAAGCTGCTGTAAAATGAATAACTGTGCTAACAAAAGTTTTGGATTATTAACTTAAGCAGGGGTAGAATACTTCTTTAAAGTGCTTCATCTGTTTCAAAATAAATTATCAATACACTACCTAAATAAGGGATAAGAGACTTCTTTCTAAAACTTCTCCTTGAAGTTTAAGACAACTCTGAATTGCCAGAGCTATGTAAACAAGGAACTTCATATCCTTTGCTTTTCAGAAAGAAATTCTCTTTAAAGCCAAACAGATTATTCTGATTTACTACTTAGCTACTTGTGTTTTCCTTAGGAATGAACAAATGTTGGTCACTTTCTTGTTCCATTTTATAGAGGAGAGAGAGAACTTATTCCTAAACATCAAATCAAAATAAAATTCCCAGTGCTCTACTAGATACTATGTTAGAAAAGTTAAGTATGTTACTTAAAACTTATTTTTCAAGCCTCTAATTAATGCAATAATTTAATTCGTAAGGAAAAAAAAAAATTTTTTACATATGACACCTAGGCAATCCACTAGGACTTTGAACTGCTTGAATGATCCAGGAAGATACAGTTGTGGATTACCTCTGTGTGTCAAACTGACTTGATAACAGCATGAACAAGTTGGATATATATGCAAGGGACTGTTCTTTTAAGGTTCATGCTTCCTCATTCTGCTACTTTTTCTTATAATGTAGCTGTTGATACATATTAAAAACACAACATATATTTCAGTTGAAATATTCTATGGGAATAGTAACAGAAGGTCACAATATGTTCAGAGCATTCAAATATATGAATGTTCTCTTATGAATACTTACCGCTTGTATAGATGGAGTTGCAGATGGGTTAGCAGATGGAATACCTTCCTTCCAAAGCAGTTGTATATATTTAAAAATGGATGCCATGCAATCATATTATTTAAATGAGTTTTGTTATTACTTTTGAGACCATAATGGCAGTAACTGTTCTGCTACAGAGAGAAATGTGGTAACAAAAGTGTTATTTCTTGTCCTAGAATTGTTGGGCTTGTACAGAATCTAAGAGGTCTCCTGAGAAAGATGCTTAGAACAATTGTCTCCATTGTAGGAGATTATTTGAATATCTATTGTGTAGCATGCAGTACAATTCAGAGAGCCCTAGATGATCAGGGGTTGCTGAAGCAGGACTAAAAAGGACAACAAAAGCATTTTCAGACATAGCTACAGCAATATATTTGTTCATTTTTCAGAGCCACTCTCTCCTTGTAAGCAAAAATCAATTGCTGTGCCTGAACCAGAGGCCCATCAGTTTTGGCAGAAGCATCCTTTTCCACTTGCTCTCTCTTTTGCCCTTTAATTATCTTGTTCAATTGGATGTTACTAATGTTGACATCACCACAACATTATATTTCGTACAGAACAAAACCAGATCCCATCCCTCAAAAAAGAAAAAAAAATACCTCTATATGCAGCCTTTCTCAGACTAAGTGTTGTCTCAGCCCATCATATTTTATTCATATCTTTATGCTTTATTTGCTTTGGGTTATATTTTGCATATGTGAAAAGTAACCAACCAACCACAGATGTGTTCCATTCTCCTCATCTTCCTTCTTTCTCATCGCACTTCCAGACAGGTGCTAACATCACTTTCAATATCTCTGCTTGTATTCTTTACCACCGTTTGGGCAGAATAAAAATAGCATTAATGCTAGTCACATTAGGAAAGGATTGGGGTAAGGAAGAGCTTAGAAGTCTATATGAGGGCTAGACATTAAGCAAGTGAGAGTGTTCTATAAATTAGGGAACAGTGACATAATCAGGGCATAGGAAGCAATTTGTAAGGCAGCCTGAGATGCTTTACAAACTCATAGCAGCGAGGTACTTATTTCATTGCCCAGATTCCTCACAGTAAAATCAGGGATTTTCTTCCTGCACCGCTGTTGGAGAGGAAGTGTCAGAAACTGCAGGCTCTTCATGAAAGTTGGGAGTGCTCTATCTGACTACTGTGTCTCCTAGATTCTTTGATGATATCAGTATAAACAGCAAACTAATTAAAAAAGTTTGGATTTTTTTTCCTTGCCTTGAAAACTAAAAATTCAGACCACTGTTGAGGAATGATGCTAGCCCCTTTGTGCATGTGTGTGTGTGTCTTACCAGTGTTTGAGCTCCAGACTCTTGGTCCCTCAAATTGCTAAGAGCCAGGAAAAAGAGGGGGAGCAGCGGGAGGAAGGCTCAGCCTGACTCAGAGATCCTCAGCCCCCAGCTGTGGCTACAGCTGTCCGAGGCTTCTGTGGCAACCCGGGACCTGCTCAGCTTGGGCAACATTTAGAATCTTTTACAGGCTGATATACAGCTCTGCGTTTCCAGACATGTTCCAATTCGCATGTTTTCAAATGCGTGTAACATATAAATGAAATGTGTAAGACATTTATATATAAGGTTCTTTGGGATTATGACTTTTTTAGTTTTGTGTTGCCTGGCATAGGGGGGTCATGGTGTATTACACAAATGTTACAGTAATCAAAATGAAAATTAACAAGAAGTGTGAATAGGTAGTAAGTTGTCTTTTTCTTCTAAATTACACAGCTGATCTGAATGTCACTCTACGCTGGACCCTCTCTAAAAGCTCAATGTCCTTCTGTACTGGGGAGCCCAGAACTGCACACTGTTTCCTTTTGCAAGAAAGGAGGCATCACCCCATTAAAGGTCTAACTTTCGAAGATTAATTAGAATAGACTTAGGTTACTGAAAAGGGAAAAAAAAAAGAAAAAAAAAAACAGATTTGAGGAGGTTGTATTCATTTTCTTCAAATAAAAGAGGAGTATTTGCAAAAAAGGCAACATAGGGTACAAAGCAATGGTAACTCAAAACACCAGAGGGAGCTGTGTTCACACAGAACGGTAGATCTAAGGGAAAAGATTGCAGAATAGTCATGTTTTTCTTGTTAATGGGATGTATGAAAATACTGAGGATTTGGGTAGCTTCAAAGTGATTTTATTTTCTTCCCTTTAGTTTTTTAATCCTTAATTTATTCTTACCATTAAAATTGTATGTTTTTTTTCCACAGAATCACAGAATGGTTGAGGTTGGAAGGGACCTCTAGGGATCATCTAGTCCAACCCCCTGCTCCAGCAGGGACACCTAGAGCACGTGGCACAGGGTGGCATCGAGGCGGGTGTGGAAGGTCCCCAGAGAAGGAGACTCCACAACCTCTCTGGGCAGCCTGTACCAGGGCTCTCTCACTCTCATAGTCAGGAAGTTCTTCCTCACATGGAGATTGAACTTCCTATGTTTCACCTTACACCCGTTACCCCTCGTCCTGTCACCAGCCACCACAGAGAAGAACCTGGCCCTATCCTCCCTACAATCACTCCTCGGGTACTTGAACATGTTGATCAAATATCCTCTTAGTCTTCTCTTCTCCAGACTAAACAGGCCCAGCTCGCTTAGTCTTTCCTTATATGATAGATGCTCCTGTTCCTTAATCATCTTTGTCACTCTACGCTGGACCCTCTCTAGAAGCTCAATGCCCTTCTTGTACTGGGGAGCCCAGAACTGCACACTGTTTCCTTTTGCAAGGAAGGAGCCATCACTAATATTAAGTAAGCTGACCAAATAACTTGGTTTATTGTGTTCATATGAAAGAGCAGAGTTAGTTGTACCTACTCTGTTTTTAATGTCTTTGAAAATGTATTTTGACCATGCTATTTTGGCTTCTCATTATTTGAAAAATGCTCACATTTCAGGTCAAATGTTCACTGTATTGCCACCTTCTGTCAAAGGTGAATTTTGAGTCATCATTTGCAGTTAAAGAATGCAGCTAAGAACAAGAGAAATTATATACCTCCCATTAAAGAACTCACACACTTTTTTTTTTGATCATTTGTTACTCTGTTTCTTTCTTTTCTATGGTCATAATTAATTATGGCTGATTTTTCAAAAATACAGTGATTTATATTGCATATGTTACAGTTGAATCTAAGCACAAGCTATTATGAATCTTGCCTAAGCGGTCTTCAGTGGTTTATGAGACTCCATTTCCTTTGCGACCAATTCCTTTGCGACCTGTAAGCCCATATAATACATACAATCTGGAATCAGATGGTCAAAGAAATTACTATTTTTTTTTAGACTCAAGGATGCCCTCCCAAGAGAATTTTTTTTTCTAGCTTCCACCATTTACAATCATCTCCATTCTAAATAGAAATGAATGGCTCACCAGAATTTTAATAGAATAAATAAATAAATTAGAGGGGATGCTCCACCAGAACAAAGGAAGTCACCCTATATCCTCTGCTTTGATATATAATTTTAGAAGAGCTCAAAGGATTCCTAAAGGGTCCTCTTCAGCTAAACTTGTTCTGGAAGAGAACATATAGTAATACTAAGTGAGAGCTGGCCTTAGAGAAATGAGCTTTAGAGTGAGACTAAAGTATCTGTAAAAAAAATTAATGCATCTGCATAGAAAAAACTGCACAAACAATACAACAGAAGAAATATGTGGATATGCCATATTTTTGCTGTCATTAATTCTCAGGTATACCATCCTTCATGAATGTTTTATTCATTCTTTGTAGTTCTTCCTAAGAGATAACCCATTGGATACCAGGCAAACAAACAAAAAGAGTAATCAGACTCCACTGACCTGTTTAACCCTGAATGTGAAGGATGAAAAGCAGCAACTGTTTTCTGTGGAGCTGGGCTTCTGATGCCGCTTGCTTCTTTCTTTTTGGACCATGTTGACATAAAACCATCGAGAAACTGACTTGATGATAATGTTGTGAGTTTACGACCACCAGGCTGGGTCATTTTTGAAGCAGGTATGTTGTCATTTGAATCATTTTTTCTCATTTTTCAGCATTAGGTCAGGTGAATTATGGGTATGGTAAAATAATTATATTATTATGATCTCTGTATATTCTGTCCTAGAGACAAACCATTTTTTTTTCTTCCACAAATGATAATTTGTGGAAGCAAACAATGCATTCCTGTCTGTATTCCCCTACAACGAAAGTACATTAGCTAAATATAGGATTCTAATGTAATTTCAGCCATCATGAACAAGATCAAGACAGTGATATCTTCCTCAATGAAAAAGATATCATTTTTTCTAGAAAAGTGTCATCTCAACGTCCTTTTAGTGTTTTATATGACTGCTTTGCATAAATAAGAAATACCTCCTAGTAATCACCTTCAATGTGATTAATCATAAGTGATTGAATATGCTTGTGAATTTTCATTTCCATAGCTGACCAGGTTATTAAAACTATATCATGAGAAGGTATAAATTATGACTCTTCCTTTTCAGAATCAAATTCATAAGTTTCATTTTGTTTTATGCTTCACTGTTGCCATGTAGCCTATCAGCATTATGTAACGGAATTTTTACATAATTCTGTATATCTGTGACTTCATGTGGTTTCCTAGCACTATCTGGCATATTAACATGCTTGATCTGCCCTAAATGAGCCCAGTGTGATCAGGATAAATCCCAGGTTTAAGATCATTTTAAGCATGTGATGAACTTAATCGTTACTAACAAGAAGAACCGTAATTACTGCAGATGGTAAAGTAATATCTATAAGTTCAAATATTATTTCATTCTGAATTGATAATTCAAAACCAAAAGTTTGGTCAGTTAATTTATGATCTGTTTATTACATCTACGAATAGGATTGATTCTTTTAGCAGATCAGAAGACACTAAATTATGTGTTTGTTTATTAGAATATAAAACATGAAGCAAATAGAAGTAAATAGAAGGTCTCTTTATAATAAAACCATATACTATGTGCCAGAGTTACTCAGTTTATTTTATATTTGCGTGTACTTATATGGTATTTGGGTAGAGTTTTAGTTTTGGTTTTGGTATTGGGCAAAACTAAAGAGCTTCGAAGTGTTACACTTCTGCTTCTGAACCAAAGTGTGACCTAGTAAATAATACATGAATAATGGCAAGATAGTGTTTCCAGCTCAGCAATGAGAAGGGTGAAATAGCAGAGTGGGTAGTCTTACCTGTTTAGTTCTCAGAAATTTTTCTTAAGAGTAGGGTTACTGATCACTTTCAGGCTTTTTCTGTGATCATTTGCTAACACATGCTAACTTTTAGAGAATGGTGCTATATGTGACGAGGTTGTAATGAGAGATGATTGTGGCAATTTTGCCATCAAAGAGCTGCAGCTTTCTCCTCTGAAATAGTCCTAGTACAGGTATCTATACCTTGTGTGAGGCTTTTTTCTCATGTAATTACATAGAGTTAGCTGCCTTTAGCTTAAAAATATTTGTCTCTTCTAATCCAGAAGGATTTCAACTGTAAAGAGGCAGTAGAGCCATTCAGAGAGAATTAGTTATTTGTCTATATTACATGTAAGATACATGAAGGAATGAATGAGAGATATGCAGTGGACTAAATCAATCACTCTAAACATAACCTTAATTTGTGATACCCAATAAATACACCATGATAAACATAGCACCAACACATTGTGAATCCTGCCCAGATTCCTGTACTGTAAATCATACCGAAAATAAGATAGGGCCCTGATTAATTTTAGTATTTCTCATACATAATATTGCAATGGAGAGTTAAATATATAATATTGAAGTCAGTTCTTGGTACCTATTCTAGCTGCCTAGGTCCAGATTAATTCCACCTATCCATAGCTATGTGAATTGGGAATGCAGTAATGCTGTGTTCCGTGTAGAGGTTATAGGGAGCAAGTGTTTGGTAAATTGTCCTCTGAATATGTATCTCTCTCTGTTGTCAATATAGTGAGCTGACATGATTAAGTTACAAACTTAGTCACTCAAATTAGATATCTAAGATTGGCTGGATTGAATCTGGTTCTTGTACTGCTGCAAAAGCAAAAATTCACCAGTATATTGCATTAAAAAGGCTGCACTGAGAGGTACAAAGGTATCCTTCCACAGAAAGACACTAGCTTTAATAAAAAGAATTATCCTTTCTTGGAAATTATTATTCTTTGCAAAAGATAAAAGTAAAACACAAATATAATTAGGTGGAAATGCTGGGATATTAATGCTGTTGAAAATACGGCCAGTGACTGCAGTAAGAACAACATCAATGCTTTAATATGAAAGGTCATATTAACACAAGAATTGTTGTTTTTTGGGTTTTTTTTTGTTTATTTGTTTTCATATTTTCCGTCCTCTTAAGGGGTGGAGGGCACTTCAGAAGAAATTTTATTTTATTTTTACTTTCATCTAAATTGTCTAAGCAAGTTTAAACTTTTACCACTAGATTAAATTATGTCAAAATGAACATTAGAACATACCATCAGGGTATACTTGAAGTCCCAGCTATTTTAAATCCTGTTCTATATTAGCAGCTTTGGTAATGCACTGCTAACATGGCTGAACAAAGGCAACGTGCTCTATCAACATCAGGGGAAGCTTTATATGAAATCCTGGCTCTAGAAAAGGGAGCAACACATGATGAGATCAAGAAGTCCTACAGGTATGTAAAATGTACTTTACAACATGTCTAAGATACAGACTTTTTTTTTTGTCTTCTGTGATGGAGGTACTGCTGTGCAAAGTTACAGTATGAATTGTTCACAAAGCTTGTCCTATAAACAGCAGCCTTTCTGAATGTTTTAAATAAGGAGTAACTCCCAATAGAAGTTACAATGATAAAACACTGAATGTAGGGCAAAATAAAATCAAGGTCTTTGGACATCAGGAACTTACTTATGGTCTTTAGGGAACCATAAAGGGAAGTCATGTTTGACGAACCTGATAACCTTCTATGATGGGATGAGTGGCTGGATGGATGATGGGAGAACCATGAATGTTGTCTGCCTTGACTTCAGCAAGGCTTTCAACACAGTCTCCCGTAATACCTCATAGGAAAGCTCTGGAAGTGTGGGTTGGATGAGTGGACAGTGAGGTGGATTGACAACTGGCTGGATGGCAGAGCTCAAAGAGCTGTGATAAATGGGTCTGAGTCTAGTTGGAGGCCTGTGGCCAGTGGTGCCTCTCAGGGATCAGTACTGGGCCCTGTATGGTTCAACATGTTCATCAGTGACTTGGATGAGGGGACAGAGCACACCCTCAGCAAGGCTGTGGACCATACCAAACTGAGTGGAGTGGCTGGCACTCCAGAGGGATGTGCTGCCATTCAGAGGGACCTAGACAGGTTGGAGAGTTGGGCAGAGAGGAACCTCATAAGATTCAACAAGACGTGCAGAGTCCTGCACCTAGGGAGGAATAACCCCAGGCACCAGTACAGATTAGGGGTTGACCTGCTGGAAAGCAGCTCCGTGGAGAGGGGTTTGGAAGCACTGGTTGACAAGTTAACCATGAGTCAGCAATGTGCCCTCATGACCAAGAAGGCCAATGGCATCCTGGCCTGCATCAGGAGGAGCGTTGCCAGGAGGTCGAGGAGGGAATCCTCTGTTCAGCTCTGCTGAGGCCTCATCTGGAGTACTGGATGCAATTCTGGGTTCCCCAGTACAAGAAGGAAATGGAGCTTCTAGAGAGGGTCCAGCATAGAGCAACAAAGATGATCAGGGGACTGGAGCATCTATCTTATGAGGAAAGACTAAGCAAGCTGGGCTTGTTTAGCCTTGAGAAGAGAAGAGTGAGAGGAGATCTGATCAATGTGTATAAGCATCTGAGGAGAGACTGTAGGGAGGATGAGGTCAAACTCTCCTCGGTGGTGGCCAGTGATAGGAAAAGGGGTAATGAGTACAAATTGAAACTTGGGAAATTCCATCTCCATGTGAGGAAGAACTTCTTTACTGTGGGGATGATAGAGCCCTGAAATAGGCTTTCCAGAGAGGCTGTGGAGTCTCCTTCTCTGGAGATCTTCAAAACCCGCGTGGATGCCACCTTGTGCCATGTTCTCTAGGTGTCCCTGCTGGAGCAGGGAGATTGGATTAGATGATCTCCAAACGTCCCTTCCAAACTTAACCATTCTGTGATTCTGTGTCAGATTTTGGATGTCTCTTTTTTGAAAATCTAATGTAATGAAAATGCTTTCAGCGTGTTTTAAATTGTATCTTTATCAGTAGTGAAACTCAGCTTTATAAGTGGAATCAACAACTGCTGATGTTGATCACCTATGAGTATCTGGTCTCAGGATGTGATGAGTTTTTAGGTTGACCTCTAGAGCTTTTTGAAAATGTCCAATGTGTTAAATGCCATCTTCACTGATTTTGTTTAAAGATGAAACATATTGTTATTATTTGCTTGCTGTAGGCAGAAGAATTTTGTTTTATGTCTTATCTTGAACTGAAATTATTTGAGCTCTTGATAGTTGTGTAGTTTACAGTTGTGCTGGTAGAGAAAAAGTGAGTACTGTTCAGACTGCCCAAGTTGTTTGCCTTTACCCTCTAAAGGACTGTAGCTCCCTAAGAACTACTGAGTGACACATTCCTTCTCTAAGCTATTTTGTTGTGGATGGGTTAGTTTAAACTTTTAAAATAATAAAATCTTTTCTGACTTTACGTATTTTTGTGCTGAGAGAAGGAACAGTGCATGTGTGCTTATATACCAGTAGACATGAGAGAACCATAGTCTTCCACAGAGGAGCAGTGTGAGCATAGCTGGATGGAAAAAAGTAATCTATCTAAAGTTTAAGTAGAAGTACATATTAATAAGATGTTAGTAAATATTGTTAAACATTTATCATTTAACTGTGAAGCCAAGCAAATATCACAACCCAGTTAAAACTAGATTATACCTAGCAATTATCCTTGCCTTGGTCCTGCAAAACATGAAAGCATCAATTTAGTAATTTTTAAACTATCATCTCATTTGTTTAGAACTACAAGCTTTTCTCCACCAACAACAGAATGATATCATTGCAAAACTAGGCTACAGTTTTATGTAACAAAGTCATAGCTATCTTGTTGTCTTCTTTAATATCTTTATCAATGACCTGGATGAGGGGATTGAGTGCACCCTTAGCAAGTTTGCAGATGACACCAAACTGGGAGGAAGAATTGATCTACTTGAGGATAAGAAGGCTCTGCAGAGGGATCTGGACAGTCTAGATCAATGGGCTGAGACCAACCATATAAGTTTCAATAAAACCACACGTCAAGTCCTGCACTTCAGTCACAACAACCCCATGCAGCGCTACAGGCCTGGGGCAGAGTAGCTGGAGAACTGTGCAACAGAAAAGGATCTGGAGGTGCTGGCTGACAGCCAGCTGAACATGAGCCAGCAGTGTGCCCAAGTGGCCAGGAAGGCCAATGGCCCCATGGCTTGTATCAGGAACAGTGTAGCCAGCAGGACTAGTGAAGTGATTGTTCCCCTGTACTCGATGCTAGTGAGGCTGCACGCCAAATACTGTGTCCCGTTTTGGACATTGAGGTGCTGGAGTGTGTCCAAAGGAGAGCAACAAAGCTGGTGAAGGGGTTGGAGCAGCTGAAGGAGCTGAGGTTATTTAGTCTGGAGAAGAGGAGCCTCAGGGGAGACCTTGCACTCTCTATAACTATCTGAAAGGAGGTTTGTAGTGAGGCAGGGGTCTATCTCTTCTCCAGAATAACTACCGATAGCACAAAAGGAAATGGCCAAGGGCAGCAGGGTCGGTTCAGGTTAGACTTTAGGAAAAATTTCTACACGTGAAGAATAATGAAGCATTGGAACAGGCTGCCCAGGGAACTGGTGGAATCACTGTCCCTGGCAGTGTTCAAGAAACGTGTAGATGAGGCACTTAGGGACATGGTTTAGCAGGCAAGATATTGAGGGGTTTGCAGTTGGACTCAATGATCTTGAAGGTCTTTTCCAACCATAATGATTCTATGATTCTATGATTATTAACTTTTTTTTTTTTTTTTGGTATTCCGCATCTCCTAGTAGAAAAATAAACTTCTGCCTCTGGTATTTTTTTCTTTCTGCTGTCTTTACTCTTTTTTTGTCTTGCTCTTCCTTTTTCTTGTATTCATACTTACTTCTGAATTTTCTGCTTTTTATACACAGCTTCTCTTATGTCATTTGAAAAGATAAAACTTTCAGCAGTTGAATAGTTACTGTTTTTACTGTCATTGATGACTTGCGACTGAAGTCAATACAGATAAATCAGAAATTATCTATATTCAAAAATGTACTATTGCAATTTATTTTTGCACTGTGAGATTAAGAGTGAGAGAAAATGTTTTATGAATCTATTGATTTCATTTCAGAAGCACTTAGAATCTATGCACTTAGTCTAATGTTTACTATGGTTACAAATTAGTCTTACAATAGTGCATCCAGTTCTTATGCTAACATTTTTGGATGTATATTGAAAATTGAGATATGTGTAGAAAAGTGCTACCATAATGATTCAAGGACTAGAGTATGAGACATAAGTTCATCAGTTTGTCATTTAAGAAAATGAGAGATGATTTTGTTACCATGCATAACAGATAGGCAAAAAGGGGAAATAAGAAGGGGAAAAAAAATAGAGAGGGGAAAGTGGTTGGTATGAGAGGTTTATTCAGTTAATGAAGAAGGTATAAACAAATATAGTGGTAGGAATCTAAAACAAATGCAACCTGAAAGTAAGGTGTGCAGCTTTAACAGTGAATGTAACCACTCATTGGGACAAACTAGCAAAGGAAATGGTAAATTCTCTACTGGAAGAGACAACTTGAAGGCAAGTTTTACTTGAACACAAGATCAAAATGTTGAAACATATTTCACTGTTGAACAAGACTAAAGCTCAAACAACAAGATATTTTTTCCTCATAACTCTCTTCTATTAAAGACAGAAAGAACTTTAAATGTTATGAGTGAAACAGATGTCTTGGTGTTGAAATACGTCAGATGTACTTGTAGGTTTAGTAAATATAGCAAAACTTTATTTCAGCATCACTGTGTATGTTCTTGGTTGCATTGTATTATCAGTCAAACTTTAAAGCAACTTGCTTTTCCTACCAAATAGGATGATATATTTGAAATGAAAAGCAGGTTATAAAATAGATCTACTTGTATCATTGTTTAGCTTGAATTTTGCTGGGACTCTGTGCATTGGCACAAATTATGTCTGTTGTTAAAAGGCATGTTTTCAATGGATGTGAGAAAAGCAAAAATCTTTAAAAGCAAAATCTTTATGTGATAAAAGCAAAACTATTGACATCTAATGGTTCTGTTTTCTTGCATAAATACACAACTTGAGGGTAAAGCGACTACAGTATCAAATTCACTCTTGACTTCCATGTCCCTGTAGTACAGTGATGCAGAGGCCATATTGTGTATCAAACCTCATGTTTTCTTATTGCTTTTACATTTATATTTCTGGAAAGGAAGGCTACTTTAATCCCCAAAGGAGAGAGTTGTCAGGGAAGAATGTAGAATGAAATGAACTTTATTTCATGCTGAACATGAATACAGACGATTTACACAGCAGTCTATGATAAAACTGACAGTGGTGCTTTATCCATCTTTATTAGTAATTATAAGTAAAAAAAAGACTGCTTCTGAATAAAGTGGAAATGTCAGAGGGATTCACTTTTAATAGAATAGCTGTAAATATTTGCAAGATAAAATGATGAGTCAGTCTCTTAGATTTGCTTTAATTATTTTCTAATTTATACTAATCCAAAAATCTGCCACTGAACTGGTATTCTTTAGTGTAAGGTATAAAACCAGCCCTACCTGATTCTCAGTTTCCTGATATTATTAACTAAGTCAGTATTAATCATACTACCACAGCTCAGGGAAAACTTTACTTTTTAATAAATATGACAGAGATACATCTCTGTGCTTTTATTTCAACTTCTGCACAATATAATTTAACAAAGAGATAAAGTTAACAGGTTTCTTAACTGGCAGAACTGCAAAGGATGTCTATTTATCTTCAATATCCTACAAAAATACTCTTTAAAAAATCTGGCATGACAATTAAACTGTACATAGATTTCTGCTTTTCAGTTGGACTAAGAAACAAGGTGGAGAGAGATACCTTATCTCCTATGTTTTCTTCAGAAGTTGAAGAATACCAAATTGGATATACTTTATTTGTAAGTAGGATACGTATTTGTTCTACAATTCCTCAAAAATTTGGCCTTCAGCCAAGTACAGAAACCTGTTCTGAGAGAGTACACATTAGTGAAATAGAATTAGCTCGGAGACAGAAACCTCTATTTCCATTGTGTTATCTTTCAGTATGTTCTGAAGTCATAATAAACTTCATAGTCAGAAAAAAATATATCCAGGGGAGATATTTCCAGGGGAGAAATGCAGAAGTCCAGCATCTTTAGAATCATCATCCTCTCTTATAGAGCTGAATAATTGAGAAAGCAGGTTCCCTACTACTACTATATGATGGGGAAAACATGGATATTAAACCTATCGTATATAACTATTGTACTTACACTGGTTCACAATAGAAAAACTGAAAAAAAAAACACTAACAAAAGGTGCACTTAAGTGAGTTTGGAGAAGTGAAAGTGAAAATTTAAATATAAACTATACAAAGGGCAAACCAAATGAAATTATAAGAAGATAAAGTCTACTATCTCAAGAATATACTACAATATATGAACCAAAGGCATATTCCAATGTTCCAAAAAACAATATTCTAAAAAAGGAAGAGAAAGTGCAAATAAAAAAAAAACATAAAAAAAGACTGACCCAAATGTATGACAGCACTACACAAAGTGGACAATAACCTTAAGACCTAAGGGAGTACTAATAAAAAGTAAATGGCTCAGATCATATCCCTGAACAACCTGCTATATAACGAATTGGTTCCAAACTTAGAATTCAGTGCAGGTTTCCAAATCGGTAGTAAAATTGGACGATAGCCAGTCCTACTAGCACTGCTCTTGGTACAGCGTGGACTGCTCAGTGCCTCATGGCAGCAGAGGAAGACCCACAACTTCCACAGGCCAGAGCCAGAGAGAAGAAGCTACTGATGTTCACATGAAGGGGAATTAAAAGCTTTGGAGAATGCAGGAATCAATCCTATTGCCTCTCATGTGCTTAGCCGGTGCTCTACCACTTGAGCTAATTCCTCAGCCTATACCTGACCCTTGCCTTGCTCTTCACATGCCGAGTATCCACCCCTGCCCTGGACTGCCCTGCCAGCTAAACCTAGGCCTCACAAGGCTTTGCACTTGCTGCAATCACTGGCCTCCATTAGCCGGGGGCCTTCTCAGAAAATGTGTAATGAGGGACAACACTGCAGAGACATCAGAGCAAAAAGATCTTCCTGATGCTATAGGCAGCTGGTGCCCTGGAAAGACCTACAGGAAGCCTCAAAAACAACCTAAAAGGCAAGGATACCCCAAGGGCTGGGAAAGCAACCAGTTGAACCAGGGACATAAGGATGGCAGTGCCAAGGAGCTTACAGTGCAGCACTCTACCAGCTGAGTTATCAAAGGAACACCGTGCCTCTGCACAACACCTACCCTGATGACAGCCTCACCAAATCATGCCGAATGCACTGCTTTTCAGGACATCTTGCGACCAACGTTCTGCTCCAAGGAAACTCACATAACAAATCCCAGCGAGTTCATAAAGCTTTTATGCAACCCCCTTTACCTTTACCATAACTCCGATATGAAGCTTGAACAACCCGCTTCAATGCCTTTCTTTCTAATAGAATTTCCTTGTGGGAAAAACACATTACCCACATGCCATTCAAACCCCCTTGCTTTCATCTTGCTTCTCGGGACTCTTTCCCTCCACTTGCACACCCTTCTAAAAGCTTGCATCTGTGTTGTCAAAAATTCCATGCCTCACAAGGTAGACGCTTAGCTGTTGGCAAACACCCACCTTCTCCGAGCTGGACAAG
>VWPW01029520.1:0-14481 GCA_013389825.1 Crypturellus undulatus
AAACAAACAAACAACAAAAAAAACCCAATAGCTGCCACAACCACCAAGCCTCTTTGTGAAAGAGAAACGTGGCTTTTCAGGCCACACTCAGTGCAAATCCTAGGAACCTGCATTTGCTTTCCCACCACCCCTTCCCTGCCCTACACGAGGGCTGCCCCCCTGCCTGGCTGTTTCGCGC
Organism: Crypturellus undulatus; assembly: GCA_013389825.1. Lineage (NCBI taxonomy): Eukaryota > Metazoa > Chordata > Aves > Tinamiformes > Tinamidae > Crypturellus > Crypturellus undulatus. The sequence goes on from VWPW01029520.1 coordinate 179, forward strand.
TTCTCTCTTCTCAGTCTTCAAGAACAGAAACAGGCCAGGTCTGTGGAGCTGCAGGAAATGGGGGAGGCTGCCTGGAGGGCGGCAGCGTCACGTGCGCCTGCAGCCCACAGAGCACGCGCTTTGCAGCAGGCAAACATCTTGCGGGGGGACTACAGGAGCCGGTGGAAGCTTTGTGCCATCAGGCCGCAGCCGAAAGGGAAGCGCATCCAGAGCAGCCGAGCGGCTTCGCAGCTGGGGATGGGGGAGACAAAATGGGCTTGGAGCCCTCCTCAAGTGAGGAGAGAGGGGAAAGGGAAACCTGCTGGGAAATGCAACAAGAGGAAGAGGCCACCGTGCCCTGGGAATTGCTTTTGTGTGGCACATCTGCTGGCCTCACTGAAGGACCCTGGTGGCCTGGGGGACAAGCCTAAGCGCCGCTGGGCCTCTCAGCTGTAGGGAACCTTCATGTGTGCAGGTGGAGGTGGCTCTAGGAAACGGGAATGATGGGGCTGGGCCTTCCCAGCCCTGTGTTGTCACTGCAGTGCTGGGTTTTGCAAGGGTAGACCTTGGGAAAATTGGAGAGAAAAATAAGGAAGCGGAGGAGGTGGGAGCAGGCTGGAGGATTTCACATGAAACTGTAAGTCCTCCATGTCATCTCCATGGATCAGGGGTCACAGGGCCCTTGGGTGATGGCTCCTCTCGTCGAAGGGCACCACTGGGTCGGAGGCTGCCAACACTGTGCTGGGCTCCCGGGGGGAGGTCCCAGCTCCTCGTGCCCCCCGTTACCACCCGGCGAGAGCCCACAGTGTGGGGGGAGTCCCTCTGATGGGGGGGTCCCTTCCCATCCGGTGGCCCCCCCTGCCGCTTGCCGACAGCTCCCTGCCATCAGGGCCGCAGCAGGGGCCAGAGCATCCCAGCCAGAGCGAAGCTTGAAGGGGCCCTTCTGCCAAGCCGCAGTGTGTGTGGGGCCCTGGAGAGGCAGCTGCGCTGCCTTGGCCCAGCTTGCCAAGCGCATCCCTGCAGAGCAGCCCTGCCGCTTGCAGACGTCTGAGCAAAGCACGGCCTCTTGGCTTGCGCCAGAGAGCGTCTAAGAGCAGGGTCATTACCCCCTTTTCTATGTCCTTGGCTCGCCCAGGAGAGCAGTCCAGCCTGGGCACAGGCCCCCTGGGAGCTGCGCCCTGCTTCCTCCCAGCACGTTGGCCCTGCTCGCGGAGAAGTCCTTACCGTCCGCTGAGGTTGGGATGGGACAGTTGCTGCCGCATCCGATGAAACTGCCTCTTCATCATCTTGAGAAATGGAGGGAAACCGCAGGAGCTGCTCCGTGTGGCTCTACTCGCTCAGCGCTCCCCAGTGACACTCGGCATTGGACACCCACAGCCCCTCGACTTCCAGGGGCTGCTCTGCCCCTTGCGTTTTTCCCAGGCACTTCTCCCTCTTACTCCTCTCCTTCCTTGTTCCCTTCTTTCTGTTTCCCGCCTTCTCTCCTCCCTCGTTTCTCCTCGGGGATGTCCTGCCTGGTTTCTCTTCCCCTCTGCCAAACTCCCTCTTTCGCTCCCTCTCGCCTCTTTTTCTGGGTTTCCTTCCTCCTTGAGCTGCTGCTCTGCACCCTCACTGCAGATCAGGTAAGAGCAGCTGAGGGCTCCTGCCCCGCTCTGTGTTCCTGTCACCACCCCACAAGTATAAATAACTTCAGCCCAGCCTTAAAGGGGAAATATTATTACAGCAAACACGTAACAAGGCAGGACAAGCACAAGCTGCTGCAGAGCCCCAGTGAAGGGCCCACGCTCTGTTTCTCACCCTTTCTCAGCCAGGCTGGGGTTTTTTTTTCCCTTTCCCTTGCCTTCCCCAGCATCAGCAGCGATGCAGAGCAGTCCGTGGCGCTGCCAGCTGGCTGAGCATGGAGCGTCTGATGTACCTGACACCTCCTGCCCTACCTTGTCACCCTAATTCTGTTAGTGCCCTTGGGGCACCTGTTTCTCCTCATGGGTCCATCTCTGGCCTCCTCCCTGCATGACAGATCCTCTGTTGTGCTAAAAACTGGAGACAGGCTCCAGCGCTCTGCCTGCCCCCCTGCAGCACAGCCAGGCCCCTGGCGCAGTGTGCTAAGCCATCAATCCCGTGGCCGCTTCTGTATTCCCTGCTTTTCCCCTGCTGCTGTTGCTAAGACTCCCTGGACCCAGCGCACAGTTGCAGAAGAGGCTGTTGCTTTACGCCCTGAGGAGGCCCCTTTTCCCCCTGCTCCCGCCTCCCGTCGCAGACGTTGGCCAAGCCGGGGGCACAGAGCGGCACCTCCCGCGCACAGGCACCATGAGCAGTGTGCTCCTGGGCTGCTCGCTGCAGCCCCCACAGCATCTGGGCTCAGCTTCCTTCCACAGCTTTGGGAGGCAGGTTGCTCGAGCCACCCCTCCGCTCCAGCTCTGGGACATGAAGCCTCCTCTCAGCTGCGGCTACCTGCAGCTGGGACTTCCCTGGCTCCGCGCTGCAAGCGCAGGCCAGTGGGGGCAGTCGCGTTGTGCAGTTGGCAAAGGAATTAGCATCCGAGCAGAGGCGGGAAGCGGTCAGCTCACGAGCACGAGACAAAGAGCGAAAGTAAGAGGCGGAAGGGCCGCTCCACCTGCGCCCTACTCGGTGTCTTGGAGGGGGTAGCAGAGGCATGGCTGGTAGGGCGCTCTTCAAGGTGCGACTGCCCCATCACCACGTTGCTCTAAAACTGGGGCCATGTGGACAGGCCCACCCAGTACTTCACTGAAAAGCCCCCATGGGGCTCCTGAAGGTCATTGTGCCCATTGAAAGCAGAGCAGCACTTTGAAGACCTGTTGCAAAGGTTCACACAGCCCAGACAACTCCCTCTATAGCACTGCAGGATCCAGTGACCGAGCTGGGCTCTCTGCTCACACAGTCTTGATAATTCACAGGGGCGCTAGGAACAGACCTGCCCTCCAGCCCACAGCCTTCAGTAAGGGGCACGGCGCTGCTGCTGTCTGGAGCAGACCCTCCTCTTCTTCCACCCACAGCCCTTGCAGCGGGATGCTGCGGGAGCTGCTCCGCGGAGCAGCCCCGGGGCAGAGGGAGCTCCCCTGTGAGCACCTCCCAGCTGCCTGCTGTGAAGGGCCCCACGGGCTGCGCTTGAGCAAGGGGCACATGGGCCTTCCCGGCCTGCCACCTCCTCCGCTCTCCATGAAGCGGGAAAGAGGAGCATGGAAGTGACTTGCTCTCAAACAGGAATTGAGAGCAACCAGGGGACTTCCACCATTCCCCTCAGCCCCCTCCCAGGAGTAGGGAAACCATCTGTGAGACCCAGGAGAGCCAGGGAGATGAAACAGAGGACAGCAGTAGTAGGATTTAAACTTAAGACACCCTTGTGCCTGGCACCTGACCCCTGTCAGGACAGAAACAACTTCTCTGAAGGGTGGGAAAATTCATTCCCAGGGTCAAAAGGCATACGGAAAAGATCAGGAAAGAACTCTCTTTATTTCCCATAAATACAGCAGATTATTCGCGCCGGGCGTTTTGTTTTAAATCTTTTTTTTTCCATTTACAGAATTTGCACTGAAAATATATACAAGTCTGTTCAAGAACCAAACAAGATCTGCAAAGAAAAACCCATACAAAACCCTGAAAGAGACCAGAAAGGGAAGTAAGACACAGCAGAAGCCCCAGCGCAAAGCCTTTGCTTCCCCTTCTCCTCTACCACACCGCACACCCAGCTCCAAGACCTCTCACCTTCACTGCCCCCAAACCAAGAACGAGCAGCACCCACTGGCCCCTATCTCACACAGGCTCCTTCCACACCTAGCAAGCTGATTCCAGGTGTACTTTGCTTATACCTCTAAAACCAGGCCCAGCTAAAACCAGCTTAGGGAAGGGAGGCAGCTCACGTGGTCACAAGTCCGATCAGAACGGGGATTGCTCCGGACGTGCCACCCCCAGGTCTCCTCTGTGCCTGCAGATCCCTGCTCTTGTGTCACAGTGATCAAGCGCCTGGGATGAGCCCCATGCCCACTGCTGCAGGCTCAGGGGCGCAAGGCACCGGTGCCGCCCGGCCCAGCGTGGCCGCCTGGACACGGACTCGTGTCCAGTCTCTCCCCAACTCTAGCCCATCCCTTTCCCAGCTGCAAGAAATCAAAGAGCTAATAATTAAAAACAACCCAAAAATAAACAAAAAAGCCACCCTCATAACCTGCCCCCAACCAAACTGTCCACCTAGCTGGGGGGAAAGGGGGAGTATTATGATTTGCTGTTTCCTCTCCCTCTGTCAAGCAGGAGTCAGAGGCTGTGGGAAGACTTAAGCCCCCAGAGAAGGCCCCTTTGAAACGTGCCCCCTCCAGGGCTGGCACACGGGACAAACAGGTACAAGTCCAACAGCGATCCCAAACAGCTGCAGGAGTAGCTAAAACATCGCGAAAGGCGTGTTTCCTCCCTAGCATGTTTAGCACCAGGAGCCAAGGAGCTACGGAGATGACGCAGACAGGAGCAAACTCTTCCCAGCCCTGAACCCAACAGGTTCCCAGCCCCTGAGCCCTCCTCCAGCCCAACAGCTCTGCCTGCAGCTGGAGGAGGGGGATATGTGAAGACAACTCCCCCTCCCCACCCAAGCATGGACAGTTAGAAGACACTTACTCCAACCCAGTCCCTGTTCAGCCTCACTTCACGGCTCTGGGAGAATCCCAGCAGACGGAATCACTGGTTCTCAGCTTCAAGGTTGGAGCGGGTGTAGTGGGGGAGAACCCATCTGAGCTCAGGATTTGCTAACAAGAGAGAGCACCACAGAGCATGAAGTAGCTAAAGGGAGAAGAAGGGTGGAGAGGATGCACAAGGAAAAGGATCTTCATTTCCTAGGCTTTGCTCCAGTCTGAGCCTGCTAAAGCTCCCTACCCTTGTTCCCCACTGCACCCAAAGGAGAAAATCAGAAGAGAAGCTGAACACACTGGGGAAGGAGGGAAGCCTTCAGAAGAGCAGGGAAGGCAATGGTTCACCCACAGTAAGCTTTCAGCTGCGGTCCTAGTCACGCTGGATGAACTTCTGGCATCTCTCCCCTCATCCTCTGGGCTGACTCCCCTTGGCCCCTGCCCAGCCATGTGGAGAACAGAGCATGAGCAGTCGACCCCCTCCCACCCTCCCCTCCTCAGGGCGCTGCAGCCTCGCAGGGTCAGCCTCCCGGGGACTCTGCAGAGCAGGGCCTGCGAGGGAGAGCTCTACAGGTTCCCCCAGGAATCCGGTGGGGGGAACTGGTCCACATCCCCCATTTCGTTGTATGTTTGCTCCCCCATGGTGAAGGTCAGCTTGTATCGTAGCCTCACTTTCTCCTGGAGATGGGGGAGAAAAGCAATCAGGAACAGGAGTGGAAAGCCACGAGGCACGGTGCCTAGAAAGCTGCAGTGAGTGTAGGGAATAAGGACAGGGTCCCCTCAGTGCAAGGGCAGACAGGCCTTGCTGAGGTAACAAGAGCAGCCTGCTCCTGCCCCAGAGATAGCACTGTTACCTTCTGTGGGTTAGCGAGCAGCAGAACTTGTGTGATGGCACTGGGGTGGATAATGGGGTTGAATGCTGGCAGCTCTGTGCCTGAGGGAGGCTGCAGCTTCACTTTCATCACCTAGGCAAAGAACAACACGCCATGTTCCTGAGAGAGGGACTTGGACACCTGCTACCACCAAGCATTTGGGAGTCTTCCACCTTCTAATCAAAGAGAGCTATTGTGCTGGTCCCTGTTAGTCTGCAGACAACACAGCTTGGTCTCAGCCCCACACAGCCCTCACCATCTGCCCTGCCTTTCCTACAGTGGGAGAATCCCACGGCAGGTCAGTGCAGGAGCCCCAGCAGCCCCTTACCTTGGGGACAGCAGACTGAAAGACAATGTTGCGGATGGGCTGTGGCGCTGTGCTAAGCATAGAAATCACCACCACAAGCACATCGGGTCTCTCGGGCAGGGCATCCTTAGCAAAGTGGAAGAGGACACGGAAGCCATGCTGATCATACACCGTCACAGGGAGGATGCTGCCTGTGGAAAAAGGCAGGGACGGGCACCACTCAGCCAGGAGCGGAGTAGCCCTGCAGCAAACTCTCCATAATCCACACTCCACACCAGAGACTAGAACTTGCCACCCCTATTCCACCTCTCCTAAATCCAAGAAGTTTTCTCATATTTCTCCCTTGCTTGTATTCACAGATTGTTTCACCCTCTTCATACCCTCTCTAGTTGCTTCTTCCCCAATTTGCCTGGTCCTCTTCTAAACAGTCCATCCACCCCCAAACTTGTCCCCCTCTTCCAGCCTACTCACTGGGTTTGATAGACTCCAGAGGCACAGTGATGTTGGCCAGCGAGATCTCCTGGGGCAGTGCAGTGGCAGGAGGCCGTGGTGGGACGGGAGCACCTCCTGTTGGTGTGGCGGCAGCTTTTGGAAGCGCTGCAGGGGCAGGCAGCTCTGAGGACAGGGGTAGTGTTGGATTGGGAGAAACACTCTGGAGCACAGGCAGGGCACTGGGAGCGTGGGCCATGGTGCCAGAGCTGCTCTTGTTCTGTAAATCCCTCAGGGTGAGCCGTGGAGGTGGCTGCTGCTTCTCCCTGTAGGGAGAGAGAAAGTGGGAGAGAGAGAATAAAGAATCAAACAGGGCACTGAAATAACTGTGTGCAGCACCCAGAGAGACAAACAAAGATGCAAGACTGCTCACCACCGCATTTGTTGCGACTCTGGAGGGAGAGACTGTTGCAGCAGAGTCTTGCCCAGAAGGTCTAGGTCATCCAGGCCACTGGAGAAAGAAGAAGGTTTCGGGAAGGACGCGCCAGCATCTGTTTTGACTGGTGGCGTTGCCGTGATAGGGGCGATACCAAACTCGCTGCTATCCGACGACTGCAGAGAGAGCGCACACGAAAGCCCCCCCCCCAGCACAGTCATTTCAGCACAGCCATCAGATCAGGAATAACTCCTTACCTGTTCCAGGTGTTGCTTCTGCCACCCTCCCCACCTGCCTCCATGGCTCCCAGCACGTTACCTGGAAGCTGTTCCAGCCACTGCTGTCACCAGCCTGGGCAGGAGGTGGTGCCGGGTCATTCAGACCTATAGGGGAAAAGCAAACATGAAGTCTTGCTGTCAAGTTAGTAATAAATAAAGCAAATGTAACTGACATTCCTCTGACAAGGCAGGACACAAGAATCAGGGCAGAAAAACCGACATGTTCCCCACTTCTGGCTCTATCTCTGCAAAGGAAGGAGCAGGAAGGACGACAGTTCCCTTCACGCTCTAGTCCCCACTGCAACAGGCACAGATATGAATACTACTCAGTTGTCAGTCTCCACTTGTATTTGTGTGTGGAGGATGTCTAGGTCACACTGTTGTACCCAAATCATCTCTCTTAGGGAGATGGACTATCAGAAAAAAAAATGGATTCTAGAACCTTCTAGGATTGGCAACTCACAAGACTTCCATATGAGCCATTATGCAAGTCTTGTGTGTCTGCTGTCACTCCAAGGAGTAAACACATGAGGTGGAGGTGGCCCACCCTTGTGATCCCATCTAGTGATGGCCATTGCATCACTCTCGATTTACCTGCCAGGTCAGTTTTCTGAGAACAAAGCAGAAAGTAGATCACTGCAGGGTTTCCCTGATAAGTCAGGAAAACATCATGTGAAATGAAGTTGAGAATCAAATCAGAGATTTTCCTTCCTTTCCACCACACTAAGTGAGGACCACCTCTTGGTGTCTCATGATTCACCTCTCCCACAGCTGTTCAACATTCACGTTCCTCCATCAGAATAACCATCCATGCAGACTCTCATTCAGAGCTTTTATTCTGGTCTTCTCACCTAAAGACATGAGTTCATCATCCAGCAAGGAGACAGAGGCAGCTGGGTCAGGCACAGGGACTGCTGAGCCACCTGAGAGGGTGGGCAAGGCTGGGTAGGAAGGGCTGGCTGCTGGGAGGTCTAGACCTGACAGATCCAGGAGTGCAGAGGTGCTTCCTGCAAAGAAAGAACAGGGTAAGAGAAACTTCTTGAGCCTCCTAGTGGGTCGAGAGCCAGCTCCCATCCTTCCACCATCTCAAAAAGGGAATCCCTTCCTCTGCTGTCCCTTTCAACTCCCTCTGTTCATGCAGCAGTCATCTCCTCAGCATCACTTTGACCTTCTGCATCCTTCACCTTTCAACATGGCAAAATCTTCTATCACATTAGAGAACCTGCAACAGGGCCCCTGTGCTGCCCCATCTGCCAGGGCTCCTCACCTCGAAGGGGACCAGCCACAGTCTCTCCATTGATCTCTTCTCCCCGCACCAGCTGCTTATAGAGATTGATCACCTGTGTCAGGTTGTCATTGGCTTGCAGGATCTCCGCTGAAATTGAAGAGGTGGGATGTAAGTTTGAAAAGAGGCAAGAAATGAAGACCATGACTTTAATCCCACCCACAACTCTTCCTTGAGAGCGAGGCCCAAAAAACTAACAGCAAATTACTACAAATAGAATTTTTGCCAATGCTGCTTCAAGAAATATCGGGGTGCATTGCCACCTACATAGCACTCTCAGGAGGGCAAGTGCAAGTGCTGTCCTCACAGTTAAGTGGAGGAACTCTGTAACCCTGCGGACTGGTGTCACATGCCCCTGCTCAGCAGACTAACCAACCTCGAGCAGCACAGCAGTTCTGAGAAACGCCATGCAATGGGCAGTCCAAGCAGGGATTCCCTGGGATAAGATGACTGGAGAGGGGCCAAGTCTGCTTACCTAGAGCTTCATCATTGTCTTCTGTGTCACTGGCAAGTCGGAAAAGCATGGGCCTCATGCGTTCACAGCGCTGATACAGCTCCTGGGGAAGAGGAGACAGGGGCACTGAGGTGGTAAGCTCAGACAGGGATGCAAAACAGGTAGGAAAGACTTGGGAGGGCAGGTTGAAAGACTGCACACACTCCTCACCATTAAGCCCAAGGATGTCAGGATAGCCTTTTCTCACCTTCATTAGGTCCTCATTGCTCTCTGTTGTCTCCCCCTTGCTGTAGCTGGTCACCATCTCTGTCAGCAGCTTCACATTGTTGTTCACCTCCTCAATGGCATTCACCCTCTTGGAGATCTTCTCCATGCGCTTCTGGTCCTAAAGAACAACCAAACTGGAAAGGATGTCTTCACCCTTACCCACAACTTGGGGAGACAGAAAGCTGAGCCAGGCTACACACCAATTCCCTGGACAAAGGTACAGGAACACTGGCCCCAAAGGAGCTCCCACACAAATGGGAATCTCCAGATCATCTCTGGTCCACTAGATGGGGTGGATTTGCTGCAGCAGGACTTGTGCCACACAAGTGCCCAGGGGCATTCCTCCTAGCAGCCAAGCAATAGCAGAATTTGCACAGAAACTGTCTGGTATCTACTGCAGTTTTGGGCAGAAGCTCCCCATGTGCCTGCATGAGGACAGAGACGCACTGCTCAGATCCCCTTCTTCTGACTGCCAACATCAGTACCTTCCCCCCAGCCACACTCTGCCCCAGCCTCACCTCCTGAACCATCTCCTTGATGAGCTTGTTGGCAGCCCGGAGGTCCTCAGGATGGGAGCTTTTCAGAAGACGAGCCAGTATCTGCAGAACAGAAGATACCGTTGGGCCCAAGCTGAGGTGGGCAAAGCTAGAATTGCTTTAGCAATACCAGAGCCAGTGAAGTCCCAAGCATAGCCTAGCCAAAAGATGGCATTAACCACTTGAAAATCTAGCTGGATCACTTGTGCTTTTATTTCTCCGTGGTCTCTGATAGCCCACAAGTGCTCTTCTTTCCCCTGATGTGGTAATAGGGGCTTGAAAATCCCTTGCATTCAAAACCTAGCCCTGCCTGCTGGTTGTTCTTTGTGGAGACCCAGGAACACAGCAGTGTTACTGAGAAACAGAAAAGCTGGTTTAACACAGGGAATTGCCACAGGACTATAGTGGCCTCCCATTCATATCTCTTTACTCAGCCCTTTTGCAGCTGTAATTGATAAAGAGAGAGAGCTCCAATTGCCCTCACATACTTTAGTCCGTGACCAGTTCCACAGGCCACCTACAAATCCTTCTTGGCACATTTTCCATGACACCTCTTTGGGGAAGGGGCCTGCAGAGTCAAAAAATTACCCCATACAACAAAAGTGGGTCACATCTTACTTCAGAACTCAAGTCAGAGAAGCTCCAAACTTTCTTAAAAAATTCACCATTAATAAAGGAGAGACGTTTAGGTGAATGGTGACCCAAGAAAAGGTAATATAGGACGAGCACAAGAGGGTATAAGCAGTTGAGCAATAAGCGGATTGCAGTGGTGGGGAAGAATTACCAGCAACAACAAGGGGAGCTGGGCTCAGTTTGCCCCACGTTGCCAGATAACTTGGCTGACAGAGACAGCAAGGCAGCAGCCTTCCAGATCCTGTGGGGCTCATGTCACCACTTCGCACTTTGTACCATCCTGCAGCTGAGAGCTCCAGAGGTCAAACAGATCTACGTGCCCTAGCTCTGGCTATTTCCTTAGACCTGACTTAAGCACAGACTCTCAGCATTCCTCTGCTCTGCTTCCTGAAGCGTGGCACAAGGAACAGGAGACCCCCAGGGAGACAGGACATCCTGGAGGGAGGAAAACAACGACTTCTGGCCCTCTCCCTGAACACAGCCCTTACCTTGGATTTCTCTTCATCATCAAAGATGATATTCTTGGGCCGAGGAGGAGGTGGTGGAAAAGGAGCATCATCAGGCAGTTTTGGGTCACATTTCACAATCCCTGAAGTAGAGATCCATGGAGAGATCAGGAAACTTCACACACTGGGGGATGAAACCATCACCTAGGACATTTCTTCCCTAATGGCTCAAACTCAGCTGTGACTGAGGGGGTTGCGGTTTGGGTCTGTTCCTGCCACCCATTATCCAGGACTGTGTTTCTATGTAATTTCTTTTCCCTTGACTAGAGCCTCCTTCTGGAGGATCCAAAGCCTAGGAGAGCCTAACTCTATGAGAGTACTCATAGTCCTTCAGCCCAACTACTCCCAGTGGCCCTCTGCAGTAGGGAGCAGGCAGATATCCCCCCATGAAGCAATTCAGATCACATGTAATAATCCCTGAGCAGCTAAAATCCTTAGAGCACCCATTTCTTCTGCCCTTGTTGCTGAGACAGAGCTATGGATGTGATGGATCTGAGCGCAGGAAAGGGGAAAAGAAAAAAGCAGCAAAAAAAAAGCAAAAAAGAAAGCAATCCATTGCCTCTCACCTTGTTTCTTTAGCATCTGGTAGGCTTCAGAGATCTTCACCTCATGAGGCAGCCCTAAAGTCCAGCTGTACATGAGCTCCAAGATCTTTGACTTGACTTTCTCTGGTGTCCGGCTGCCAAGATACTAGAAGAAAAAGAGAAATAGCTTGGAGCTGATCTGACCTGTTGCAAACCTGGCACATTCGTCCCCTCCCCCAGGAGAAGTAAGACGGTTCCCAACGGCACAAGGACAGAGGAAGCGAGCAGGGAAACCCACGAGGCTTGCAACAGACTCCTGCTACACTTGCTTTCCAGCACAGGAAATGCAGCAAGTGAGAGGGATGCTGGCCAGCAGCCCTCAGCAACATCCAGGGCTGAGCGAGAAGGCTCAGGTGCGTCTGTGTCACTTCGCAAAGGACAGGGGGCTGCCGTGGAGGCGTTTGCAATGCAACCCTTCACGCCTGAGCAGGCAGCAGGGCTGGGAGGCAAAGGGCTGGGGGCAACAGGCTGTGGGGCCCAGGACATTTTCTCAGTTGCACTCTCTAACACAGAGTGCCTGACACCCTTTTTGGCTGCACAGACCCCCAACAACAGCATCCAGCCGTGACATATTTGAATGCTGCACCTCCCTACTGACACGTAAACACCCTCTGCACTGGTCCTAGGGGTCTGCTGTGCACCAGTGGAAGAAAGTGAATATCCCACCAGAGCCCCATGGCCTAAGTGCACAGACATCCCCTAGGGCACCTGGCAAGGGACATGGAGGACGTTACTGTTCCTGGCCATTCATGGCAGGAGCTGTGACTGACAGACTGAGGTTTTTCATACTCTTTCTTGGCCCGTGTTCCCTTAACTCTGTATTTGCTGGTGACAAGAGCTAACTGGCCTGAGCAGTGTGCCCAGCTTGTTCTGGTGTGGCAACAGCAACAGAGGAGCAGGTAATGACTTTCAACGCTTCATATGGACTCCCCAGAGCATTGCTGACCAAGTCTGAATTTGTCCTCTTAGGGCACCCCAGTCAGGCTGGGCCATCCTGGAGAGAGACAGTCTAGGGAAAAGCTTCCCCAGCACAGGCAGCACAAGGTCCCAGTGGAGACACGGGTGACTCCAGGCACACAGTGAGCTCAGAAGCCTCACAAGCACTAGCTGCATCAGGTCTAGCCAGGGCTTCCTGGTTGAAGAATTGACCTGGGGCAGACAGGTAGAAGTTCACCTTCTCACTGGAAGGCTCACCAGGGAATAAGGACTACATCTCCACCTAGTGTTGTCCTATTCTCATGTTCAAGTGCCTGAGGAGTGAATGTAGGGAGGATGGGGCCAGGCTCTTCTCAGTAGTGGCCAGTGACAGGACAAGGGGTAACAGGTACAAGTCAAAACGCAGGAAGTTTAATCTCCATGTGAGGAAGAACTTCTTTACTGTGAAGGTGACAGAACCCTGGAACAGGCTGCCCAGAGAGGTTGTGGAGTCTCCTTCTCTGGAGATCTTCCAAACCCGCCTGCATGCCATGCTGTGCCACATGCTCTGGGTGTCCCTGCCTGAGCAGGGGATTAGACTAGATGATCTCTAGAGGTCCCTTCCAACCTCAACCATTCTGTGATTCTGTAATCCACAGCCTTTCTGCTCTGTCACTTCCTGCCCAAACCCTCCTGCCACCACCTCGACTCCCCTCCAGCACAGCCCCCCCCCGGGACGCACCTTGGGTGACACCACTTTGATGAGCTCGTTGAGGAAGCGGAACTTGCCCACCTCATCGTGGAAGCGTTTGCCGCAGCTCTTCATGCAGGACTCCAGCACCTGGGGAGGGCGCCATGTGAGCCTGACATGGACCCCAGGAGTCAGCCCTTCCCAACTGCCCCCTTCCAGGCACAGGAGCCTGGGATTATCCCTGCTGCAGCCAGGAGGGGCACCCCCTTCCCCTCCCGGCAAGGGTCAGTTTCCCCTTTGGGTTGAATCTTTGCAGAGGTGGCTCGGCGGCACAGGGAAGGTGATACCCTTAGTGCGCAGGGCTGAGATGCAGGATGAGAGCTCACAAGCACTCAAGTTTCACAGCACAAATCCAGAACGCAGCCAAGGGAATAAAAAGCTTCCCACGTACTTCACCTGACTCTGCACCAGTGTTCAGCAGGTCATGATCCTTCCTAGGAACTGGGAGCTTTCCTAGCAGCCACCCACTCCTCTCCAACCCCGCTCACCCAAAAACCCAGTTATACCTGGACTTTGTCAGAGCAAGACAGGCACTTGGGAGCTCAAAGCTTCCCTTGTTCCTCAAGTCAGCCTGAAGCAACTGCACACCCTGGCCCCCCCATCTGGTTCTACAGCCTGCAGATGCCCTTACCGTGAGGGCCTGGATTGCTTCCCATTCCTGTGGAGACTGGATCTTGTGGGCAAGAAGTCGGGTGGCAAGTGGAGGACTGGAAGGAGTGGGGGGAAAAAAAAACGCTAGCTGGTTAGTGATGAGAAGGCTGGTACCTGTGCCTCTGTCTGGGTACCCCAGGGAGAAAAGCATGTTGCAAGTTTAGGATATTGATAAGGCCCCCAGGTGACTTCAAAAGCTTAGGAGAACCTTCTTCATTATATTAAGACAGTGTATTTATCTGGGGTAAAACACAACTATATTGCAGCTGCTGGGAGACCAAAAAGAAAGGAGAAATATCTCTGTGAAGTCTCTAGAGCAGAGAGGAACCACACGCAGGGGAACACAGCCACAACAATGAGGCAAAGGAAGGACTTCCAGCTCCGAGGGTCTCAGCCCGGAGCAGCTGCCTCTTGTTGCAGCTCAACCATCCCCTGCAAACTCCTCTCCTGCTCCGTGCAGGACCAGGATCCCCCGAGTCTCCTTTGAGGCACTTCAGCTCTCGCGACAACCACACTGAATTTCACCAGGCAGCTCCCGCCCGGTCGAAGCCGTGCCCGAAGCGGCCGGCGGGGAGCCAGGAGCCCACTCACCCCTCCAGCTCCTTGTTGAGCTGCTCGCAGAAGGCGCTGATGCCGCCCCAGTCCAGCTCCTTGTTGAGGGGGTTCGTGGCCTTGTCTGCAGGGGGGAGAGAGGGCGCGTGAGCGGCGCCGCGGGGCGGCCGGCGCGCGCGGGGCCGCGGCACTCACTGATGCGGGTCTCCAGCGTCTCGGGCTCCATGTCGGGCGGCCCGG
>VWPW01029520.1:14589-344743 GCA_013389825.1 Crypturellus undulatus
GCCGGCAGTGCCGCGCGCCCTCTGCCGGGCGGCCCCGCGCGGCCGCCGTACGCCGGGACGGCGGGGAAGCGGAAAGGCAGGAGCGAGGAGAGGCCGGATAGGCTGGCGCGCCGGAAGCGGGCACCGTATCCCACAGGGGCCTCCCCAGCGGCTCCCGGAAGTGCCCCTGTGCTGGCAGCTGAGGCCGCTTCCGGCGCAGAAGCAAAACATTTCCGCCCGGGAGGAGGGAAGCCGCGTGTCCTTTCGAAGGGCACGGGGGAGAGGCGGGGAGCGCGGCGCATGCGCAGTGCTGCGGCGCCCCTCCTTTCCTGCGGCGGGGCTCCGGCCGTTTAACGGTCGCGGCGCGAGGGCTGGGGGAGGGATTTTTATTTTATTTTATTTTATTTTATTTTATTATTTTAGTGGGGCCTGATGAGCTACACAGGGTTCTGCCCCGCCAGGGGCAGGTATTTTGGGACAACTATAAATACCAGCAAATGAACTTTTGTTTTTCCCGTGTCCTGGCTGGGAGCGCCTTTTAATAGAAACCCTTTCTTCCCCTACGTGGGTCTGGGCTTGCTCCTCCTCCCTGTTTTAACAGCTGTGAGGCGGTGGTGGGAGGAAGTAAAAGTCCTAAAAAAAGCCCATGTCATTAGGAATTTAAACTCCACGTGTCCCTTTTCTCCTTGCGGCTCCAGTAAACCAGGCCAGCGCTAATTATGACACTTAATAAGCACTGCTTGTCTAGTCTGTGCTCCAGTGATTCCAGAAAGAACAGTGTGTTCCATATGCAGCATTTTTTCCCCTCTCTATTTGTCTTTAAGTTAATACTGGTGAGAGGTGCCAGCACGAGAGCCTCTGGGTGAGCAGTTCTGTGCGCATCTGACCCGTGTCTTGTGCGCTGCCCTGTGGCAGCGTTTGAAGCACTGGGTGGTAGGAAGGAGAGCGCATTGCGACCCGCTCAGCACTGGCGGGTCCGATCCCAGGCAGACGCATGAGTCAGAGCGGTCCCGCGCCGTGTTACTCACTAGGGGCACGTTAGCTATGGTGTTAGTGCGCAGATGGGAGAGGAGCAAGCTGCTTTGGTGTCACGCCTAATGCCTTTTCCATATGGGTAGTCATTGTTTTTTGGGAGACTTTTTAGCCATTAAAAAGCACTTTTTTTTCTTTTTTTTGGTGACACTTGGGTGCTGTTCTTTTTTTAACTGATGCTGCCTTACATCACAAAGCCTTTTTTTTTTTTTTTTTAAATGTCTTTCATAGAAAATTGCCACATCCTTCCCTCTGCTGTGCTCAGGCACGTTTTACGTGAGTTATTTTAATCCTGTGAGTCAGTCCTGCCTGTCACTTCTACCTCTTTGATGTTTTTTCTGAGAATCCTTAACTTGTCTTTAGGAGGCTGAGGCCTGCAGCTTGCATTCTAGGTCATGTAAGAGCTGCATTGAGGGTGGGTACCTTCTCTTCGCTGACCCACAAAGAGATCACACGCAGTGAAATAGAAGCTGAAATAGTCCGGGGTTTTGCATCCCCTTCTTGCAGAAGTTTCGGTCGTTCCAAACCTTGAGATATTTATTTCCCTGTCTTTGCCAACACCCAATTGTTGCTAAGATGAATGGGAGGCTGCACCTCTTTTCAGCTGGTCACAAACAATGGTGAATGAACTCGGGCATAACATTTATTTGGCAATAGCCTTTCAAACCTTTCTTTTCTTTCTCCTAAACATAGAGTGATACGTACAATGAGGGCCCTAAGTGCAAAAGAAGGAAGAAACCCGAGTTTTCTGCTGGATCTCTCAGCAAACAAACTGAATTTTCCTCCTGGCAAAAGTGGTTAGATGATGTGTGAGTAAAACCTTTCTCTTGTCCCTCATTTTATTTTTACTGGCATCACAAACCAGACTTGAAACCTGATGGAGTGCGACGCTCTGTATTGTAATTAACACCAGTGCATAATAAAAATTCCTGAATTGTAATTACCTTGTAGCCAGTTGTAGAGGAAAGTGTTTAGGCTCCAGCTGGAGGTCTGAATAGTTTGCATGCCCCTAATAAAAAACCTTGGGCTGGGAGAAGGGTTTGGAGCTGTGCTCTGGCAGCCTTGCTGTGTGCTGTCCCACAGAGGGCAGCAGCAGGCAGGAGATGGGCAGCCTGGTTCACATCAGTGCAGAAAATGCTCCATCTGCCCGCAGAACTGCAGATGTGGTGAATCACAAAGCAAAGTGTAGCTGGGAAGGGAGGAGGTTGGCCCCAGCGACTTGGATGCCTGGGAGAGGGGTTTCCCAGCAGGTGAGACTGGCCACCTAGTCATCTCCAGCCTTGCAGAACCACTGTGTCACCCTCGCTTTGTTCTCATGTTTGTTTGTTTTTTAGGATGGTGTATTTGCCTGTGATCCCTGCAGTGTCTTCACAAGTGCTTCTGTGCAGTAGCGAGAGCTCCCGTGTGCTTCCTGCAGGGCTCTTGACTCTAGCCTGCGGTGAGAGCTCGCCCCTCTCCCAGCAGGCTCCTCTCTTTTTGGCAAGGCAGTATGCTGGAGACCTTCACTTTCCCAAAATGCTGTACTGCGGTCCCTGGGTCACTCTTCTTGTTTGCCTGCTCCAGCTGACTGCAGCAGACAGTTCTTGGTTTTTTGGCTTAGCTACCTCTGCTACTTTCTCTTGAAACAGAGCTGGCATCTCTTCCCCTGATATCACCTCAACCATTCATCTCTTACACAATCCCCTGGATTTGCAGCCATACTATTCCCTGACCTTGGCTAATCTCTCTCCTTTCGCAATACTTCTAAGTACCTTTCCCAGTGGAGGGTTGCAATTATAGAGGCAAGTATGAAGTTGTGTATATCTGCAGAGGGAAAGCCGGTTTGAGCTCCTTTAATCTAATAGGAAATTTCTCCTTCCCTTTCATAGGCAGCACTTTCTTGTGGTATGCAGTCATCCACGCGAATTGTTCCTTCCCATTTCTTTCAACGTTTCCCTTTTGCTCTAGGAAGACCTGTCCCTAGTAATCAAAGGGATTGTTCTATAACTAGAGGAGCAGAATGAGGAATGAGGGAGCAGGAAATCTGCCTGCTAGATCTCTGCCATTAAGCATGTCTCAAAGCAAGACGCGAGGAAATGCACATGCATACTTG
This sequence comes from Crypturellus undulatus, assembly GCA_013389825.1. Taxonomy (NCBI): domain Eukaryota; kingdom Metazoa; phylum Chordata; class Aves; order Tinamiformes; family Tinamidae; genus Crypturellus; species Crypturellus undulatus. The sequence continues at coordinate 17,693 of VWPW01029520.1, forward strand.
CTGCCTCAGTCTCCCCACTTGTTAGCATGAAGATAATTTCACTTGCTGCTTTGGGGGAGTTGCCTTGACCTCTGTATTCAGATTTCCTTCTCTGTGTTGGTTCTGTTATTATACCAGCAACAACTGGATCTGCAAGACCTGGAAGCAAGGGAAACACATGCCAGTGTTAGCTGGAAGTGACTTGTATGGGTTGCTGTTTCCTCATATTTAAACCCTCCTTCCAGACTGAGTGCCCAAAGCGTGTTATGGTCCCTTTACTGAGTCTTCAGTGGTGCCTTTCTGCTTGTTTTAGGAGGTCACCATGCTGGTCCATCCTCCAGGGAAGGCTCAACTGGATTTCCTCTTGCAGACAACGACTTCCCAGGAGAGTCCAGGACAGGCGAAGGATGCTCTGAGAGCATCAGAAAGCTGCTGCTGCGGCTGTTGCAGCAGGCAAAGGGAAAAAAAAAGAAAGCAAACACGATACAAACCCTGGATGTATTCTTGGCCTGGGGGCTATTAGATTATGTATCTGTGTAAGCTAAAAACAGAACAGAGAGAGGAAGATCTGCCAGTTTAGAGAGAATTTCTGAAATTTACTAGGCTCAAGCAAGCATCAAAGGCCCTGAGCCCACAAGAGGGAGCTTCAGTGAAGTCATTTGTTGGTGAGATAACTCCAAAGTGGAACAGATATCAGTAAAATGCACTCAGGATTTAAGTGTGGTGAGAGGCACTTGAAAAGGTGAACAGATTCACCTGTTCTCCCTCTAGCAGTGTTATCTGTAGCAGGTGGATGGGGAACCATTAGAAAGCACAAGTATCGGAAGACTGTTTTAAGGACCTGGATTTTTGCTGAGATAGTTTAGCTCTAAAGAGCAGCATGAGGGAGAAGGAGAAAGATCCTGTTGCAGAGGCATTTTACATGGGCGGCCGAGCAGAGATCAGCTACATGAAGCCAGGAATCCTGGAGCTAATCAGGAAGCCCAGATGCAGCAAATCCCTGAGCCTGGATGATTAATACATCCCTGCATTGCGGTGACAAAGAAGTGTGACTTAGTGATGCGTTTGCTGGGGACATTCAGCATAGCAGCAATCTGGGGTGCTCTGAGATGCACCTTTGTGCAGCCTCTCTTTAAAAAGCAGCATAGGGAGGAGGCCCCCCATGCTCTGAGTTGTGCAGCTGGCTCAGGTCTGACAGCCAGTGAGCCTGAACAGTCTTTGGTCCAAGCATGAAAAACCTACGCTGCTGGTGTAGGTTTAGATCCTGGTTTGGCAGCAGCTGTGTCAGGTTCCCTAGGAAACTTCATTGCTGGCTTAAGTCTGGACTGCGAAATAGTGTGAGGAGGCGGTATGATGGCTCTGCCTCCAGCCCGGCTGCTGTTCCCTTTCCACTTGGCACTGCAGCCAGCTTCAGCCCTGCTTTGGCAGCAGAGAGGCAGAGAGGAGCAGCAGGGCGGAGTGAACCCAGTGCAGGAGTATGACAGATGTGGAGTTAGAAATAAAGAGAGGCTGAGACCCAAGAGGAGGAGGCAGATGCAGAGTCCACATATTTCCCTAGGGTGGGCCTGACCCTTATAGGTTCTTTTCTGGTCACTGTGGCTTCATCCGTGCTAGCAAATGCAGCAGGAGCAGGGCAAACCCTGAGCATAACCTCAGAAGGCCTTTCTGAGGGAATGTGCATGTTCTGGCTGGCTCTTGTTATGACCATGTCACAACTTCGCACCAACCAAATTGAAGCACCAGCTCCTTCTCTGTGCAGAATGAGGAGATGCCCCCCACTGAAGATGTTACCTTTCTTTGTGCTCAGAGTACCTTGCATCCTGCCTGCGCCCTCTCCATGGTGGCACTTGGTGGGTTTAGGGTGGCGGATGTGCACTAGGAGCTGACACAGCTGAAAGCCGTGGTGTTGCAGTCTGGCTTGAATTAGAGGCATGATGCCTCTTCCAGTTGTGTGAGCCTCCCTAAGCTGCCGCACTGCTCCTGCTAGCAACTGTTTGCTGGTGGCCGGGACTTCCCAGCTCATCCTGAGCAGGGTCCTTGGGGAGCTGTGTCTGTCAGAGTTTTCAGGAAAGATTCATGCTCCTTTCTTAATGAGACAGAGTGAGTAATAGAGATGCTCCTCAGGGACTGTGTTGTAAGAGGTGCTACGTGCATGTTCAGGACTAGAGAGCAGGTCTCCACTAGCTTTTCCGTGCTGTTGTACAGTAGACATCGATGCATGTCCCATCTTGACAGAAGAGATAATGTATTTGCCTGCTGATGCGAACTTCCCTTGCAGTTACAGCCTCCGTTCCTCACCTTGGCCTTACCAGATCTCCTGGTTTGGCAGGTCTGTTTGATGAACGGTGAACGGCAATGTGTTTGTGGTTGCTCAGCTTGGGATATGATACGGTTTGTCTGGTGTGAGCAGCATCCAAAGCATTTAGCTTGTAATACTCTTTCCCCATCTTGGGACAAGTGTTTTCCATACTGGCATATGACAGCAGTAAGAGCAATTTATCTGCTTTGCTGTAGCAGAGCTCTTGTGGGGAGCAGTATGAACCTGGAAACCTGGGTGCTGCCAGAGATATGCAGCCATGTTCTTGCCTGGATATGCTGTCAGTAGTAGAGAAAATAACAGGAGCAAAGAAGCACAAACTGGAGAGAGGGGAAAGAGAGCCAGGGGGAACAAACAGCATGGCAGAACCACCAAGAACACAAAATAAACATCAGGTGAGGGCTTATATACCACTGACTTAATTTGTGGGATTGGTCAAAACAGGAGTAGAAGATCAAGGAACAGGCAGAAGTAGAAACAAGATACTTCTATGGGACTGGTTGAGAAAAAAAAAGTATGTCCTTGAGCGCAAGAGGTGTCCTGTACTGCTCTGTATAGCAATGGAAAAGGAAACAGGGTGTCCCAGAAGTACAAAGCAGTTGCCATCCCCCTGTAGTTCTATAACAAGAATAAAAAGCTCCTGGCAGTGTCATGACCAGCAGGTGCCTTTAAAAGCTCTTTCACCCAAGTGGAAACTCCCAGACAATGCTGTTGCTGTGGTTCTTCACTGGGGAGCAGGGAAAACATATCTCAGCGCTCCTTGTGTGCTTGAGAAGGGAACTGGAACCTCCTCTGCACTTCACTAACAACAGAGTGGTTTCCCTGGACTCCTGTAGTGGTTGCAGGTCAGGTTCAGCTCTTTTCCCTGCAGCTTGCTCTAAAGGTTCATTGGTTCATTTATTTCTGGTATCCTTCTCTGGGAACAGGGGTGGGGACAGGAACAGGGGGAGTCAGTTGTGTGGGCCTGATCTTTTCTTAGGTCTCTTCTAGATGCCTGCAGTTCCCTCTTTAGAAGCCCATTTCCTGCCCCGAGCCAGTCATTTTGGGATTTTGATTCTCTTTTTTTAGCAACTTTTCCTTTTCCATCTGTTTTGGTTTTTTACCATTTCATTTCGTAGGGAATCTGTTCAAGCTAATTTCAGTGCACCAGATAGTTTTGACTTGACTACTCCTTTGCCTGCAGGGTTCAGCCACAGTCTTGGATCAGAAGCTGATAGCCCCTTAAGGTCCTCAAATGGGTCTGAATGATGGGATGGGCTCGGTGATGGGGTTAGGGTGGCTTGCCACTTCTCAGAGTGGGGAGGAACAGGGCTTAGTGATGTGATGATATAAGAACAGACTTTTTTATTTGCTCTTCTTCTTTCCAGCCCATAAGCTGTTAATTCTTGTGGCTTTTCAAAACTTGCTATTTATCCTTTAGCATCTCTTTTTTTTTTCTTCTTTTTTTTTTTTCCAATAGATGAGCCACCCTTGGCATCACTCCTCGTGCGTGTGACTCAGATTTTGCTTGTGCAAAGGATTCCTGCAAGTCCTCAGAGTTGTCCAACCGCTTTAGCTGGCGCTGGAGCCTGTGAGAAGCACCCTGAGCACATCATGCACTGGCAGGAGCCTTGTTCTCCCCGTGCACAGCAGACCAGCACCCCCTCTCACTGCACTCCCTTGCTGCTCTATGGGCTTGTATTTGCAATGGCTGCTCCGAGCTCAACTGAGGGAAGTCCCCATGGATGTTTTATGTATGGTGCAATTCTGCATTTCTTTTTTGCTCATTTGAGTTCCATCCAGTTGACCTCACGTTGTCTTTGTTGTGGGAAATGGTAAGGGGAAGTTGGGCTTGGGGCATATCAGAAATCCCCTGGCTTAACATTTTTGGAAGGAGGCCATTCTTTCTGAATTCCTCTGGATTTGAGACTTATTTGGACATATTCAAGCACTGATTTTTTTTAAAGGCACCCACACCTTCTTCTGATATTAGATGGCATGGTGACAAATCAGCCTCTCTGATATCTGGGGTACTTTAGCCAAAGGTGCTCAACTTACATTCATCTTATGGGACGGCTTTGCAAAGCTTTTTGCAAATCTGACAATAGGAGTTTTTATATGAAAATCCAAACAAGACAGTTGTTTTGGGATATATATTTGGATATTTGCATCTCAGATTCCCCATGTGCAAAGTGAGGGAATTGCTGTCTTCCTTGTCCAGTGGTAGGAGAAAACTGTTGGAGATCTTCCTCTTCTGGTGCAAGATCAAAGTGGAGCATAAGGCCTCTTGAAGCTGATCCTTTGTAGAGAACTCCTTGGGTGATGATTTTTCCTCTTTAGCTAATATCTCATCCAACAAGTCTGGGATAAGCAGGAAGGTCCCAGAGATGAGACCGGGGAGCCGTGAACCATGTATGTATCTTCTTTGCTAGTGGGAAGCACTAAGTGCATTTTTTTTGTCTCCAGGCATGTTATTGAAAACCATTCCCACAATCCATATTCATGGCCTGCCTCCATGAAGGAAAGAATTAGAGAAATGAAGACTGGAAGCAGATCTGGGTGGCATGTAATCCATCCTCTGACCTCCCTTCCTCACCCAGTACCAATTGATTCTCCTGTCCCTCAGGCAAGCCAAGGACCCACACAACATCAATCATCTGGCTGCTTCAGATGATGAAATGGCCCTGGTGCCTTACGAACCAACTTTCATGCACATGAACCACCTTCCTCCCCTTCCCTGGTGCCGTGCAAGAGGGTTACCACAGACTTCCGAGCTACCTGAGACAAAGGTTCCCTGCAAATCTGTAAGGCTGCTTGGCCTCTGGGATGGAAACGCTCCGCCGAAATGCTTTGAACTCCCCTTAGGCATGGGCAATGGCAGTCATTGTGACACTGGAGTGATGACCTGATGTAGTAGAGAAAGAGATAGGCTCTGACACTACACTGCTTTCTCTGCTCTTGATCTGCTCTATTGTGGTGCGGTTTCCCTCCTTCCCTGATGCCCTGCACCTAGCCCTGGAGCTCGTGTTTTTGTTTTGCTTTGTTTTGCTTTGTTTTTAAGATTCTAGCTATTCCAATAGCTGTTTCCTTCCTCCCCCTCATTCCTCATGTTCCAAGAAAAATAATTTGCACCCCATAGGCAAAGGGAAGTGATGCTACCAGAGAGCCTACCAGATGCTGATGGCCTCTGATCCCTTGCTTCCAGATTCAAAGCACAGGTTCTGCTTCCATATCACTTAGAGAAGCTCAGGATTGATGCACAAGCAGGGAGCTGGGGCATGGAGGATGGCAGGGGGTTACAACTTATCTTCCACTTCTTTGTTCCTTCACCTTTTAATTGATCCAAGTGTGGAGACTTCAGTACCTTCTGTAAAGCAGATATTCCTCTCTGGTTAACTGCTTAGGTAACCCTAAGTGCTTACAGTTAGTGCTTACAGGCACTAGTTTCCTAGTGCTCATCATTGCTTTGCCTTCTCCTATATCTCTTGGAGAGTCCTCCTCTGCACACACCCTTCGGATCCACAGACTTGCTTATCCACTCTCCTGCTTACCTCAGCACTTGGCTGAGGTGAGTACAGTTGGTTCTCTTAGTCCTCTCTGTTGGGAAACTGGCTGTTTTTCAGAGTTTAGGGATCGTTTGGGTGAAGGTTGCTGTGTTATCTGATTAGAGACAAACCAACACCTCCCTATTGAAGGTGAAACTGTCAAAGCTATAGGGCAGGTAGAGAACCAAGCACAGGCATCAGGAGGCGATACAAAACTGTTTTCTGTTGTTCAGTGGTGGAGTTTGTACAAGGATCTGGGCGCATTGGTAGGACCTGTTGTTCAGAGGAGCTGATGTTCCATACTTGTTTTCAGAAAAGCTGTGCACACCTAGAGTTTTAGAAAATCTGCTTCTTGAAATGCACACTGTAACCCTCCAAGGCAGGGGGCATTCTCAGGGCTTCATAGTAGGGGGAAACTGAAGTGGAAATGTGGCTTATTTTCAGAATTACAGGCAGGAACATATCGGCGCACTAGATGAGGTCAGAGAACATGGTTTAAATCAGGTCACTGCTTGATATTTATTGTGTCGAGTTTTTGTTTTTTCTTTACTCTTGCACTGAAATTCTTCCCCAGAGGCTATTCAAGGAAATAAGTAGCCAGTGGAAAGGGACAATAGCTTGCTGTGGAGTACAAATTATATGAAGCAGTAGGAAATAATAGTGGAGTGAACAGCTGCTACTTGAAGAAAGAATGCATGGTCTCCGCAGCTTTTTGCCTTGAATAGACTCTAAGGCCTACTCTACAGCAACAGACTCTTTGGTGCCTTGAGTGTAAAACTGGCCTTCAGCTTTTCCCTCATAGTATCTTTCTCTGGTGCTGCTTCTTTGATGTCTAATTTTGAGCTGAAAACTGCAGCCTGTTGGTAGAGCAGTAAGGGGATCTCCTGCCTTTTCTCTGAGGGCTTGGTTTGACAAATGAGTGGTGCACGCGTAACCACATTCAGCACAATTCCCTTGCTTTTATTTGTTTGGAGTCTGGGCTGAACACCATGTCTAATATATGACAATTCATGTCACTTCTGTGAGAGACAGTTTGTAGCCTGTATCCTCTAGAAAGGGTGAAACCTCTCCGGAGGGTGGCTGTGCTACATCAGTCCGGATATTGGGAAGCCGTTGATTTTCTTCAAGGCTGCACACTGAACCAACTTATCTCTTACCCAAGTGAACAAACAAAATAATACCACTGCCAGCAATGATGCCTCCAAGGATCTTGGCAGCCTGCCCAGGAGGGTAGCGTTCCTTTCATCCTCAAAAGCAGTGTGGGTGCCAGCTGGTAGCAGTGACTGCTACAAGCAGCGGTACGAGAGGTGCTGCTGTTTGGAGTCACTCCAGTGGCTGCTCTCATCGGGTGCTTTTGGTGGCTTGAGTTGCTCAGGCATGTAGGGAAGTCCAGGATGGCCTGTTGACCTCAAATATATCTTGACAAAAGAAGTCGCCATGTTTCATGCAGCAAAAGCACCGTTTTTTGCCCCTTCTGCCCCAAATGTTTCCCTTGCTACCTTATAATTGGTTGCCCTCTTGCTCCTTTCATGATGGTGCTGCAATTCCTCTATCTGCACTCTGTCTGCATTTTAGTGACCATCCTGCTCTGCTCCCCAGGCCAGAGCCCATGTGAGCCCCAAGGTCCATCTGCAGAGGACCTGCCTGCCACCCTTCTCTCCCCGCAGGGCCACACAGCTGCACTGGCTTCTTCCCTCCTTAAGCGTATGCTGCCCTACCCTGTGTGAATCTTATGTTTCCTCCATGTGAGGTTGCAGGTCTGTTGCCTGTTGGTAGCTGAGCTTGGGCTTGGGTCAGCGATGTCCCTCACCCTCTCACCGGTGACTGCGGGTCAGGTCTCTGCCATCCCAGAGCAGCCTGCTAGGAACCAGCAGGGACCTCTCTGGCTCTAGCAGCGTGAACACACAGGTAATCAAACACTAGTACAGGCCACATATCCTGCAGCCAGGATAAACATCTATAGGGCTTCCTGGTCAGGCACTCCTTGGTAGGTGCCCTCTTGTCCATCTCTCTGGGGGTGAAGGATTCATGAGTCTCCTGCACCAGTAACCACCCCATCAGGATGACAGCAAGGCCTCCAGTAGAAGCCCTTCCTGAGGAACCTCAGAGCTTCAATGTCTCTGCATTTTCCTCCCAGATATTTCGGAAGTGGGGCTCTCGGCTCTGCCTTCACCCCCGGGTGGGCTGAGTAGGGAGCGGGGTAATGTGAATCCATGTGCAGGTGGTGTCCCCCAGCAGTGCAGACCCAGTGACGGAAACCACCGTTTGCCACCCCTGCTCCTGCCACCTGCAAGCTTTGCCTGGGGAGGTGTCACCAGTGGCTTAAGTGACCTTGACAGCAAACAGATTTCCAAACCTGCTGGGCTTTATGACCCTCTGCTAGGAGGAAACACCTCCAGAGCAGGACTGCTTATCAGTACTTACCTTGTCTCGCTTCAGAAGCCTTTGGGGTAGGGCAGATGCTATCTCCCATCTGCACAGGAGAACTGGCCATCTGTCAGCCCACTGGAGGAACAGGGCCTGGGAGGAGTGAGGGGCTGCTAGCCGCTGTATTAACATTGCCCTCCTCCTCCCTCTTGCTTTCCCACTGACTTCTGGAGTCTGGGAATACAGCACTGATTTCTTCAAACAAATCTGGGGCACTCTCTCCCAACTTGCAGCAGACTGATGAAGTGAGGCCCCCTTGTGAGGACAACATTCCTGTTTCTTCGGGTTAGGGTGGACTGGGCTACTAAACCTGCTTAGCTCTTGAAAGTAGCAGGGTTTGGTCTCACTGGAGATTGGATGGGAGATGACAGAGAGCTCCCAGGTATTCCTGGTGCAATCCACACAGCTGGGGCTGAATGTAGGGGGCAATGTTTGTCCTATGTAGTGGCTGGAGTTAGCACCGCAATGGCCATGTGTGCTTATCCCTCAAGCATTAAGTCCACTGAGAGGGCGTTGGGGATGGAGATCAATGAAAACTCCTTGAGTCCATGAGTGTGAGGGGGAGCTAGCTGGAAAGTCTTGCCTAATAGCAGTCTGTGGTGCTCTGCACAGGCAGGGATACTGTTAATGTGTAAGCCATAAGGAAGTTCAGAGTTGTAAGGTCTTCTGTACAGAGTTTCTGAGCTAAACTGCCGGTGGCTTCCTGCCTGCTCACTCTGCTCTGCTGAGGAAGATGTCTGTAAGATGTCTGCTGATCCTCTCTTCTGTCACCTCAGTGTCCCCAGCTCATGGTGGTGGGTAGTCAGCAATGCGGAGTGAGACAGGCACACCGCAACCGCTTCCATGCTTACTGATTGCATTCTCTGGGCTGTGCGTGATGAGGCACTGAGAAGCCTCTGGGGAGTCCTGCATTGGGCCTCCTGCTTGAACCCTCTTTGTATGTCTGTTGTCATGCTCTGTCTTTCACTATGCTGTGGAGAAGCTTGTTTTCAACTCTTCCCTCTCTGATGGTTGGACTTGATCTTATGGTTGGACTCAATGATCATGAGAGTCTCTATCAACCATAATGATTCTGTGATTCTATGTCCTTTTTAAAATTATTTTTGGCCTTTAGCATCACTGAGCCCTCTCTACCCCTCACTGAGTGAAAAAAAAGTGCAAGATCTCCAGGATAGGGGGATTTAGCCATGAGAGGAACATCTGCTGAGAGCAGGAGATATTTTCTTGGCTAAGGAACCTTCATCAAGTAGTGTGCTCTCACTTGCAGTGTCTGAAGGAATCCCACAGGCTTTTTTTCTTTATGCTTAGGAAGTGTTTGAAATCTTCAACCTGGATCTGAAGGCTGGGGACAGCCTGAAGATTAAGGGCAAGATATCTGAGGATACTAATGGGTAAGTATGAAGAAACCACCTCAGTTCGCCAGACCGAAGGTAGGTTGCAGAGGTGGAGGTTTTCTAGCTCACCAGGGATGCCTGCCCAGTACAAAGAGCCTGAGCTGAGCATAGCTCCACTTAACAGGAATCCTCTGCACCACCCCAATCCTAATACCCTGGTTCATGAGCAGAATGATGAAACAGGAGGGATTACGTATCTTCAACACTGATGAGGAATTGGAGGCAGAGCGGTCTGTTGGATCTCAGATACTTCTAAGACCCTGGTTTGCTTACAAGCTGACCTTCTTTCTGCTCACCACAGCTTCATCGTCAACCTTGGCCACAGCTCCTCGGATCTGGCATTGCACTTCAATCCCCGCTTCAATGAGTCTGTCATTGTCTGCAACTCCAAGTGCTCCAAAGCCTGGCAACAGGAGCATCGTGATAGTCACCTCTCTTTCTCCAAAGGCTCCACTATCAAGGTGAGGGGTCTGTGCTGGCATTGGGTAGTGTGGGGCTGTGGAAACCCTTAGTTATCATGTTCTTGTACACCATTTCCTCTCAGCCTGCTTTCTCGCAACAGTCACTTATCTTCATCCCCTTGCTTTTGAGTCCTTATTGCCATTTCCATTCCTCCTTCAAGTCCCCATTGCTTCCTCTGGAAACTTTGCATGAGTCTTTTCTGTCTTGGACTTTTTTCTCCCCATTCCTGTCCAGTGCAGCTCAGAAAGTGAGCACACCTAGTCAGGGGGGAATGAAGGTAAAAGGAGTCTCCAAGAAACAGAATCTTGCTACTCTCCACACTATTTCTCTCTCTCTCATTCTCTCCTAGGCAAACAAGCTTTAAGGCAACCCAAGGTTGGAAGCAATGTAGTACAAACTACCCTTCTTGCACTTTCTGGTCCAGCTAGCTCTCCCTCAGCCCTCCCATCCTCAGCTCTCCTGGATCCGCATTAACAGCCTGTCACCCCTCTCCTCCTGCCAGGGATACTGCCTAAGTTACTGTCTGATGTTCCAGGACTTTGATAGGCCTGCTTTTATGAGCAGCCCTTTCCCTATTGCTGTGGAATGGAATCTCATTTCCTCAGTTGTGGCTGGCTCATGGGGAAGGGTGGAGAGACAATGGCAATGAGGAATGATCCCTTTAATTTGCAGCAATCTGTCATGAGTTTTCATTTTGTCTGTGCAGAGATTTAACTATTCTGATTTTACAACCTGAGCAGATGAAACAGCCCCAGGGAGATCCTCTCCCAAGATCACAGTCTAGGTATAAACTGAGACCTTCCGTATCTGTTGCTCATTTCATACTCCACTGTGTGAAGTGCTAACTCAGCTCAGTCCCCAGCACCTTGCTTAAGATTGTCAGGACCAGATCTGACCCTGATGTGTAAAAAGCCAGTGTTTGGAATGGATGTTTATCTTCTGTTCTCCGTCTTGTCCCCAATTCCTTCTCTTTCTCCCTTCCCCTTGCCTAGCTCGTCATTGAATTCCTGGCAGACAAATTCCAGGTGAAACTACCAGATGGGCATGAAGTGGAGTTCCCTAATCGACACTGCTATGACAAGATCACCTACATGAGTGTCAAGGGAGGATTCAGGGTCACCTCCTTCAAACTGGACTGATGGGCACTGTGTCTTAGCTCTAATAAAGGTCCAAGCACTGGGATTGTTTGTTCCAGCTCCTGTGACTTCTCTGAGGTCTCTGGCTCTGTGGTTTAATGTGAGACACTGAAAAATGCCAAGATTTTCTGACAACGGGAAAGGAGTCCTTGCTGGATGGAAATAGCTCCCAGATTAAGACAGGTGCCTTTTCAGGTCAGACCAGGATGTAGGAATGAATGGATGGCACACAGGCTGTAGGTGGGGTTCAGGTCGAGGAAGGTGGTTTGTGATTGCAAGTGAATGGCTGTGTAATCTCTTCACAATGCACCATTTCTTCCTGCATCCAGGCTTTGGGAAGGAGGAAAACAAGATCATGATGTGGGCATTGTGGCATTCAGTGCCACAAGAGCATGTAATTAAATGTTAGGTTTGGGACCCTCAGGGCATGGGTTTGGCATTTTCTTCTTGGCCTCTTGAAGTAAACAGGAAGGAACAACGAGGGTATTGCCCCCCAGCAGGAGCCGTACCAGGCAAAGCAGGGGCCCTGGGAATGGAGCACAGGTGTGCCTCTTGGCTGGCATTCCTCTGGAGATAAGGAACTGTCTTCTCCATCTTTTCCTCTTATCTCACCTCACTTATCTACTGGCACATTCCAACTGGGTTACCCATTACTCAGACATTTCCACACAATATCATACTTGGTATGGAAGTGAGGCCAGGGAGGGCAGCAAGAAGGCGGGTATTTTGCTTTGGTTACAATGTTCAGCGTCTCTCAGTCTGTGTCTGTCACACAGGATTACAGGCAATTACTCCTGATTAGCAGCTGCCGCTGCTCTAATTAAAAAGTGTCTCACAAGCTACAGGGAGGGAGAGGGAGCCTGGAGCACACTGGGTCAATTTTGTTCCCAAAGTCCTCAGGTAGAAAGACTGAAATGTGCAGAAAATGAGGTAACAGGGATATTGCAATACCTCTGATAATGCTGGAAGGAAAGATATGAAATATCTTAACATAAGAAAAATGTTAAACTTTTACCTCCTTGCCCTCATGAGATTGAGATAATGGGGAGAAGATTGCCGAGTGGAGAAATGGTGTTAAAGCTCCAAACGAGACTGATGTATGAAAGCAAACAGCAGACTTCAGAGGACTTTGAACTGGGTGGGATGAGAGTAGGAGAAAAGAGCTCTGTATGGAGAGTCCAACCTAAAGGGACATAGCAATGCATCTGCTGTTCCTCTGTGCTTCCATACTGCCTCATTCAGTGTCAGCAGCGGCTGTTTAGCTCAGAACAAACAGGGTGATGTCCCTCAGTTTGTCCCTCAGCAAGGCCCATACAGTCTATGGGCCTTGCTGCTGCCTGAGTGTTTGGGCAGGTGTTTTCTGAAGGATTGGAAGGTCTGTAGCCAAGCCAGTTTTGGGAATGGTAGCAATTTGCTTCAGGGTTCAAGCTAATTGTTTCTGGGCTGGAGAGGAAACTTTGCATTTTCCTATATGCAACATGGTGCTGGCTGAATAGAGAGGGCTGCTTGATGAATTAATCACAGTGAGAGGCAAGGTATTGGACCAGGTGATCCAAGCATCCTTGTGGTGTTGGCAAATTTGACTTCCTTGTGAGCCCTGTGTGCAGAGACAAGATAATTTGGGGGCTGGGACTGGAATGTGAGCAGATGAGCCAAGAGAAGATGTTAAGCTTGTAAGGTCACTGCAACTGTCAGGAGGCTTGAGGAGGAGGCACCAGAGGAGAAATTAGTATCAAAACTGGTTTAATAAGAACAATAATAAGTGCATGGGATACAGAGTAGAGGCAGAAAGGATTTTCCACAGACGTGGGTCTTTGGTCTGCAGCTTGTACTATGGTGTGGGAAGAAGAGGGCAGGGGACCTCATCCTGAGAGCCAGAATCCACCCAACAGAGGGCGTCGGGGCAGTGGTGACTGTGGATGCTGAGGCCTTGCTGGTTGCCAGTGGCTGGAGATGGAGACTCCTTGGACGTAGTCACTGCCCTGCTTGCTACTGGCTGGTGGCGCAACGCAGGCGTCTCTGCAGGTGGGGAGATGGGCTGCCCACAGCCGCGACGACCTGACTGCAGAGCAGCAGCCCTCAGGCGCGCAGCTCCCACGCACAACATACGCGCACACGTTGGAGCCTCTTTATTATGCTCAGAAGTGCTCCCTGACAAAAACGGCCTGCAGAAGGACCAGGCAGTGGGTGAGCTGTGTGGGAACAGAGCCCTTTGGCCATAGTCTGGCATCTCCCCCTGCCACACATATTTCTGTCGCAGAGAACAAGGACAGTCCTGTGAGAGTCCCTTCAGTGACCTCAGTCCCTGAACATTTCAGCTCCATGTTGCGGCACAAAGGCACTTCTATGAGTGTCACTTTGCACGTGGCACAGCGTGGGGGGCAGCTTGTTCCAGGAAGGCCGTGTTGCCCAGAGATACTTGGTTAGAGGCCTTAACTATCCACAAATACCCCTTGAGGGAGGCACTCTGGAAAGAGGGATATGTGAGTAGGAAATGGGGAAAGGAGGAGAAGAGGGAAAAGAGACAGCCCAGATCTCAACTAGCCAAGCGGAGTAAGTCTTCTTGTTCTCAGATGGGGTGAAAGGAAGAGTAAGAATATATCTGGAAAAGGGTATCTCTCAGCTGAGGTTATTGGGAGATGGAAGTAATCCAATGGTGGGAGGGCCCTAACATCATGTTTCTTAATCATCTTAGGCTACAGAATTTGATGACCTGATAATCTCACCCATGCATTAGCAGGGCAAAGCATCTTTCCCTCTTCCTACTGCAGGATGGCAGTGGTTAGAAAACAAGACTTCCTAAGTGGGCAGGAGGCAAATGGAAAGCCCCCTGCAAATGTCTTTGTGTGGCAATCTTGCCTTCCTGAAGCAACACTGAGCTCATGGGTTTTTTTGGAAGGGAAGGGGGAAGGCACAGTTCTGTATGTTGGTCTGGCCCCTGGGCCTCCAGCTGACCTTCTCAGGGCACACAGTGGTTAGATATGTGTGCTCTACGAGAGGGTCTTCCACTAGAGCTGGGCAGACCAGGTGCAAAACCTACCAGTGGGAATATCTCCACAAAGGCAACCAGAGGGAGCTTTGATGTAGCATGTCCTACGTGTGCAAACTGGGCAAGGCTGAGGGGTGGGAGAGGCCTCCCCAGCTTCTCTGTGTGGCAGCACCGCAGCCACATGAGACAGGAGGTCGCTTGTGCAGGTTGAGGTGAGGCAGGAGAAGAGGGAGGTGAGGTGAGGCAGGAGGAGGCCCTGCTGCCCTGCAGGCAGCCCAGGAGCGGGCTCCGTGTTGCTGGTTGCCCGGGTGGGGGTGAGAGGCAGGAATGTGAGCCGGATTCCAAAGCCTGCTCCAGCCGGCTACTGCTGCCAGCCTGGGAGCATCGCATGCGGGTTACTGACTCCTTCAGCGCTGAGACAGCTCCTGTGGTGCTTTGTCCCAGCATGACTGTCTCGGAGCCCACTCCTGACTCACCGCCTCTCCAGGGCTGGGTTTTACGTAGGGGGAATGAGCCCTGTGTCTACAGTCTCTCTGTCTGTTGTTTATCACCTCTCCCTTTTCCAAGCAAAGTGTTTGTTTGCCTACAGGATGTAGGATGGGGTGGAAAAGAATTCAGGGTTTCTTTGGCTTATTGGAACATTTCTTTGGCATCTAAGAACAGTGAGGCCAGGATGGGGAAGGACTGCAAGCATCTGTCTCTGCCACAACACCCAGTGCATCAGAAGATGCACAGCAGAGGAGAGCGGGTCTTCACCCTAACCCAGCCCTGAGGAACCCTCCGAGAGATGGACTACCCTCCTCCACCCCATGTCCCTTCCTGCACCCCACTGCCCTCAGTTTGGCACATCTCCACAGGAGCATGACTCAGCCAGGAGTTCGCTCATTGATTCTGTTGCCAGCTCCATTATGGAGCTAGCATTTGAGGGAAAGGGATGGGGAGAAGAGTGAAGACCATGGCACTGTTGTGTTTGGAAGGGGGCCTTGATGGGAGGAATGTTTCTTCACACCTTGACTTCATCGTCATCTTCCTCCTCATCAGCATACTCGAAGGAATTGCTGCGGCCATCCTGGGTGCCAGTGTCCCCTTCTTGCAGGCTCGAGAGCTCATTCTCTTCTTCATCCTCTTCCTCTTCTTGGTTCCATGGGCCGGACTGGCTCTCTGTTGTCACCTGTGACCGCCACGAGCTGCTACTGGGGCTATCCCACAAGGCCTGGGTTCGGGTCTGTTGGGCAACCTTGTCCTTTTCCTCTGAGCTGCGCGGGGTGCTCGTCCCACCGTAGTGGCGAGCCAGGACTTGGGCTGCCCGGTCAAACTCTCCTGCCTCTATGGTGCAGTCATTCCAATGTCCCTGCCACAGGCTCCCTTTGGACACTGCTCCTGACCCCTCTACCAGCCCTGAAGCCCAGCTAGAGCCCTTAACTTTGTCAGGGTCCTCTCCTATGTGCTCAAGAGCATGTGCCTCTCCATTGGCATGGGCAGTGAGTCCTAGCAATGAGCTGGTCTTGGACAGGTTAGTTTGCCCGGAGTGGTCCCAGAAGCTGGATACTGCCTTTCCCTCTCCATGGGGTTTGCTTAATCCAGGAGCGTCTTTGTCCTCAGTTGCCTCACCATACAGGAGGACGTGCTCAACAGGCAGGTCTTGGCCACCATCCCCTGCCTCATTTCCATTGGTTTCAGAGAAGCTCATCACCTGGAGGAGCTCGCTCATGAGGGAGGGCCCCAGGTCCAGACGGAAGGAAAGCAGGGAGTCCGAGTGTGTGAGCTCTGTTTCCCCAGGCAAGGTGCTTTCTTGGGCCTTTTCCAAGCGAGGGACACGAGGGATGGTGCAAAATCCAGACTCCAGTCCTGCAAGGCACAAGAAACAGCTGATGAGAGGAGGGGAGGTGAGCACAGCTAAGGCATCAAGTCAAGAGGAGGCCAATCTTAGGTCTCCAGAGGACAAGGGGCAGTGACACTAACTTGGCACATGTCACTGTCCCGTCAGTGGTTCTAGCCTGCAAAGGAAAAGCCAGATTTCATCCCTTACAGTTCCCTTGGTCCCAAGCTCACCAGATCCAGCAAAGAGAGGATTCAAGTACTGTACCTCAAGGACTCTTCCCCTGTGTGTTCATCTCCAAAGCCCAGGGTTTTCAGTTGAGGTTTCAGGGTGGGCACCAGGTTTGGTAACATGCTGGTGGGGGACAAGCCATGCAGGTAGGACCAGGAGATGGCAGCATTGCCTCAGCTTGCCTTTTCCTTGGACCCAGTCATGTCCACAGGCTGTCACAGGCACCCTCAGACCCTCCTGAAACTCTCTGCTCAAGACCTTCCTCCTTGGAGAAAAGCTGAGCCACAACCTAGTGTTTTGAGGCCAGAAAAGCCATCCTGCTGACCCATCCCATCATTCCTGCAAGCCTTCCTCAAGGAGTCCTCCTGAACCATAGTCAGCAGAGAGGGATGTGGGCACATAGAAGAAGAATGGAATGGGATCCATGAGGGACATGTGGTTATGCAGGGGTTGGTAGGTTATGGATAGGCCATGTAATAGCCCCTCCTTGGCTTCAGTACATTCGGATTTGCCCCACTGTCCTGGCACCTGCTTGGTGTCCCCATGGAGGCTGCCCGTGAGAGAGGGATAGGACTAGGGGAATATGAGAACCTAAAGGTGATGGTTGTCCCTCAGCTGGGAAACTGAGGCACTGCTGGAGAAGAGATGCAGAAGAAATGCAGTGCCTCAGAGCTAGTTCTCTAGCTGGCATCGCACTCCTGCCAAGTGCTTCACTCACCGTAGGCCTGGTGTGTTTTGGAGAAGCTGTTGGAAGCACTTTTGAAGGAGAACTTGCTGGTCAAGCTACCCCCTCCATTGCTGCCCACATCGTACATGCCCTCATTGAGCTGTGGCAATGACACGGCGTTCTTGATGATGGGTGAGACAAGTGGCGGTGGAGGTGATGGCTCTGCTTGGCTCACACTGCCACGGCTCCTCAGTGGTGTCCGGCGGACATGCCTCAGCGTCCGGATGAAGAAGTTGTTGGCCTTGGCTGTGTCAGGCCCACCGTGGTTGCTGAGGAAGGAGGTGTCCCCAAAGACGTCTCCACCGCGTCCCACGTGCATGGTATGCCGAAAGTCCCCCAGCGGAGGGCTGATCATATCTGGGGTCAGTTCTGCCTTCATCCGCCGCTTGCCATGGGAGCCTGACACCCAGCTGATCACGGGGAGCTTTCCAAGGCTCATAGTGCACCCTGTCACGTCCGCACACCTACACCTTTAAAAGTCCAAGAGACTATCCTTCACTGGGCCTCCAAACCAGCGTGGCCTGTCACATCCCTGGCCTCCCCATCACTCTTGCTTCTGCCCCTGCTGCTCTCTGGGGCCTGGAGACACGGCTCACGTTATGGTCCCTTGGCTTAGGAGTAGCTGGTGGGAATCTTGCCTATCTCCCTGTCTCTTTGCACTGTGACTCTTTGTCACTTTGTCTCTTTGCACTCATGAAATTACCCACAGAGTGAATTTGTCCCAGATCTGTTGGCTGCCAGAAGCTGTCTCAGAGAGTGGCACAGGCGACTTCTGGCTGTTTTTCCCAGGAGCAAAAGGCAGAGGTGAGTCTTGTTTTCTTGCCTCCACCTCCCTGATGAGGATGGCAGTGCGAAGATGTCTCAGAAGGGTCTGCGGTCACCCCAGGTGCTGCTTTTGCTGCCGGAAGCTGTGTCTGGCTGGCAGCAACTTTAAGGCTAATCCAGTCTCCCGTCTTCTTCTGCCTGTGCCTCTTCCTGCTGGGAGAGTGGGAGCTGGTTCACAGATGGGGCAGCAGGTCACGGGAGCTGGAGTGCGGGGACAGCAGGACAACTGCCTTGATCCCCTTGTAAGCAGCCTGAACAAGAAAAAAAGGAAAGGTGAAGCCCTGGTGAGGATTTTCGTAACTGTGCTGCCTGCAGGAGAGGTGTCCTCCAGAGACTGGCTGCGCTGGGTGGGCCTGAAAGCAGTGGGGTTGAAGCTAGTGCACGCACCCTCCTCTTGAGGTAGGAGAAGAAGGCATCCCCCAAACCTGTCCTCTCCAAATCATCCTCCTCCGTCCCTCTCAGACCCCATGGCTCTGCCCATGGCTCAGACCTTAGCTGAAATCTGGTTCCTAGATGGCACCTCCTCCCAGGTAGGCAGGGGCCTTGCCCTGCCCAACTGCATGTGCTCCCAGAATGAAAAACCTCTCCCTCATTTTTGCCATTCAGACGAACCCTTCAGGAAAGGGTGAGGCCTGGGGACCGAGCAGTTCTCAGGGAGGAGGGGTGGTGGGGAGGGGAAATGCAATATTTGTATATTGGTTTGCTTGTCCTCCTTTAACTCTCTCCCTTGCCAGATCCCTAAGTGCTTGGCAAACTTTGCCAGGACTTGAATGCAGCAGCATGGAGTCGGAGGCTGAGGTGTAACAGGACAGGCAAGGGAGAGCAGCAGGCTGCTTTTCAGGCAGAGAAATTGAGGCACGCCAAAGGGAAGTGGATTGCTCAAGGTCAGAAGAGTGAGTGGGACAGGTCTCTGTGCTCAGGCAGGTCTGGGAGACAGCAGCAGTGAGGGACAAGCATGCAAGCAGTGGCTAGGCACGCAACAGTGGGGCAATGACCAGACGGCTACATATTCTCTCTGCTGGAAAGGGTCATTGGGGAGGACACTCACATCAGCAGAGCCCAGGGTGGTGTGCACGGGAAGAGGGAGAAAGGGGGAGCTGGAAAAGAGAGAATTATCTCCTCAGGATTTGGGGCACTTCAACATGTCAGTCAGGTCTCCTTCCTGGGCATGAATTTGGCACTGCAGGAAGCAAGTCAGTGGGTCACTGAGGATGATGGGGGCACGTTCCTCCCCAGGCTCAGCTTCTTGCAGAGGCTTAGGCTGGGGGAACAGGGTGGAACTGGGTACCTAACACCTCTTGATCTCTTGTTGGGGGCACCCTGGCCACATGGCTCCATCCATCCCTACACCGCCTCATTCTCCTGGGTGTTCATGGATCACCTTGAAGCGGGTGACCAGTGCCAGGCAGAGCAAAGCCTCTGGCAAGGGGGAGCTCTGGGCGTTGCACAGCTTTCTTGGCTGGCTGTGTGAGTTTTGCCTTGCCCTGTCCTTGTTTGTTCACCCAGGGCCCCTCTTATCTGCCAGGGGTTAATGCCTGGGGGAGGGAAAACAAACCTCCCCTCGTGGCTCTGGGCACCATTGGTTGCTGCCCTTGGTGGCGGGGGAGCAGAGGGACAGTGGCAGTTTTGTTTCCTGCTGGCCTTTACCTCCCTGGCTCGCAGTGCCTCTTTCTGCCTCCTGCACATGGAGGCTGTGTGTCCTTCCTTGAGGCCAGGATGGGCCACGCACTGGGCAAATTCGGCACAGGGGGGCACAAATGGGAGAAAATTCCTCTCTCTGGCATAAGCCCACTCATATCCTCTGGCCAGGGCTCTACTGGCACTCAAGGAAAGCAATTGGTTTGGGCCCTGCTGTCCCCCTGCAGCACAGCTTGGGGGGGGGGACATGAATGAAAAGTGACCTTATTTTGAGCCTGCCCTTGAATTTCCTAGGAAGGTATGTGACCCTGGAAGAGGGTCTAATGTGAGTTACAACCCTTATTTCCTTGTCTTCCATTCCTTCCATGCATGGACCCATTGCAAAACCAGAAGTGGGCAAAGTGCCCTTCAGCAGTGATGTCTGCGTGATGTGGAGCACATGCTGTGCCAGGGCAAAGCTGAGGAGAGGGAAAAGCCACCCTGGGCCTCCGGACAGCTGAGATGGGGGGTCCCTTCAGCATGGCTAGGAGACGGGGTGGGAAGGTGAGCAGAAGCGGGGCGCTAGATAAGAGGCCTGCCCTCCTCCATGCTCCCTGCCTGGTGAACATGCCGAAGGAAGACATGGGAGGAAGAAAGTGTTTCTCTCTATTTACCTGTCTCCTGGCCTTGACGAGGACGCAGGCCGTGCCTTCTTGGCACTCAGCTGTCCCTGGCTGCCTCCCAGGCAGCAGGCGCTGCCTTCTCCTGTACCGGGACAGGGAGGGAGGGAGGCTGCTGGTGCCAAACCCTGTCTGGACAGCAGGTTTCTGGTAGGCCTGCTCAGCTTCTTCTACCTCCAGTCCCCTCTCCTCTTCTCCTCCTTCCTCTGCCTCTGGCGCGTGTCCAGCTCAGCTGCGCCCAAGGCCAGCGCAGGCCCTCTGAGCTCTGCCCTCCCTCCAGCTTCCCTCGCTCTGCCCAAGCGGATCCCTTCGTGCCAGAGAAACTCGTGATTCTCAGGGCAAAGTGTCACCCGTGCGCTCCTTTCCTCTGGCGGGCAAAGGGACCCCGCACCCGCCCGTCCGGCCGCCTGCCGGACACGCAGCACTTCCCCCCGGCAGCCTGCCGTGCTTGCCAGCCTCGGCTGCAGGAAGCTCCAGGCTGTTCCTCAGCAATGTTTCCCCTCGCCCCTTCTTGCCTGCTCTGGGAAGCCCTCTTCCCTCCAAGGCAAGCTTCTCAAAGGCTGTCGGCACCTCCTCTCCTCCCCCTCTGGCCTCCCCTATTTCCCCCACTGAGTTCAGCTGGTTTCCACTGGTTTCCCAGTCGCCGGGAATGGCCAGAGCTGCTCTGCTTGCTGGGAAGAGCGGAAACCAGAAAGGGGAAAAATAATCCAGATGTCTAGTTGGCTGGAGCTGTGAAACCAACCTCTCCCCCCTCCTTCTCTCCTTACAGCCCCCTCCCTGGGGGACATACTCCAAGGAGGGAGAGGAGATATCTGGGGTGGTCTCTACTGGGGGAAGAGTGGGCGCAAATTGCTCTGGGCAGGCAGGAAAGCTTTCCCAGCCTTCCCGAGCACTGAAAAAACAACTTCTTCCTGAAGCAAGAGAAGCAGAGCCTGCACAGTTGGGGCCACTTTGTTCTGGGATGGGGAAAGCCAGCAGGGACAGGGTTTTGGGGACGGAACCATGCGACTGGGGAAGGGAAATGGGCTTGGCTGGCCAGGCTGGGCCTTTTCCAGCTCCTCTGGAGCAACGCCGGGCAGTAGGCGGACAAACTTGAGTCTGACTCCCGCGCTGCCTGCTGCTATATATATATTTATATCTCCCTGTATAACAAGGGTGTTTTTTCCAAGCAGGCACACTTGGACATGGAAGAAGGCTGGTGTCCAAACACAGACAGTTTCCAGCCATCCCCTCCCTACCCCCCTGCCCAGAACTGCTCACTTTCTTGCTCAGAAAACAAACAAACAAAATGAGGCTCCGAGAGCCTGCGGAGATTCATGAGATATTCAGAGCTGAGGGTAAAAGGGGTCAACCAGAGGGGGTGACGTGCTACTTTCCCAGCTCTGGGGGCGCATCCTTGGGGCTCCCTTCTTGCCCTATGTTTTTGCTCTGTCCCCTGGTCTCTCTCCCATTTCTTTGCTCCGTCTTTCCATTCCTCCTCTCTTCATTTCCTGTTGCATTCCCGTCTTCTTCTCCCTTTCTTTTGCTACATCCTCCCCGTCTCCATCGTCTTGCCACCCCTCCCAGTTCTCCCACCCCTTCAGTCCCTCTCTTCTCACCCTCTCCAAACTTTTTCTTCTGCTCCGAAACGTCTCTCCCTTCGACAAGCCCTACAGGCACAGGAATAAAAACTTTCAGGACTTACCTCTTAAGAAGTGGAGCTTTTTCTTTTTTTTTTTTTCTGTCCTCTAGCAGGAAAGTTCGGAGACGCTTCCGAAGTGCCCCTTCGGCCTGCTCCAAGGGCTACCAGTGCCGTGTCCCTGCAGAGGGGGTGAGGGGAGGCCTAGCCCCCCTTTTCCCACGGCTGCCCCCCCAACACTGGCTCCCCAGGCTGCTCTTTGGCTGCTGTGCATAACGCACTGGTGCCAGCGGAGAGAGGGAGCGAGGCTGGCGGGGAGGGGATGTGGGAAGGAGGGGGCGGGCTGCAGTGCCGCTGAACCAATCCTCGCTAACCGTAATCACTCTTTGCCTCAGCAGCGAGACCAGAGAAAATGAGATTTATTCCAACTATCCAGGACAGAAAACTTCAGGAACTTCTCTGCCTCCCCCCTCTTCCCTAGTACCATTTCCTTTCCTGTGGGATCAGACTCTAAGTCAAGTCGCCTGTGAAGAAGTCTGGAATCAGTGAATTTGTGGGTAGGGGAAAGCCCAGCTCTTCGGCAGACCTGATTAAGGAAACTTGTGTGGGGGACAAAAGAAAGGAATTTGTACCCTGTGTGTGAAAGCCCTCATGTATCACCTGGGATCATCCCAGCCCCTGATGAATGCGAAGTCCTCTATGCGCTCAATAGAATGCTACCAACCAGGAACGAGGAGAGGGGCCCTTGGTCTGGGGGTCTGAGTCAGGTCAGGACCTGTGGGAAGAGTTGGTTTGAGTCTTGGCTGGTTAAGAGCCTCACTGAAGTCAGTGTGGGCCAAGACAAGTGTGACAGGGCTAGGACAAACATTACAGAGTCAGGACAAATGTTATGTCAGCAGCACTATTCAGGACCAGGATGAGGAGGTACTTCGTAATGTCAAGGAGAGGGACTACTTTACAGCACTGGGGCGAGTTTCCGCCAATGCGAGACACACCGTATCCCTCTGGCAGTGTGGTTTGATGGTTGACCTTGATGGTCACAGGGCAAAAGACCCCATCAATCCTGTTGAGGGGCAGTCTCCTATGGGACACAATGGCACTGGTCCTGCTGAGGACACCCGTGTCCTCCAGGTGAGTCTCAGTGGCCCTTCTGGGAAGTGTATTACCCAGACACAAGTGCCTATTCACAGCCCTGTGGAGAAGAAGGGAGGCGTCTCAGCTGGAGAAGGCGAGATGAGACTTGTTAGGCAGGGCTAAGCAGGGCCTGGCTGAAAGGATGACAAGATGTCTGCAGAGGAGATGTCAAAATGGAGCCTGCCCTCTCTAGAGGCTCAGGTGGCCCATACTGGGCCAATATGCCGCCTTGGACCAGGCAGGAGGGGCACCACGTGTTAGCACATCCAGCTAACTTAAGCTTGCTTCTGCAGGGAAGGAGACCATGGCCTCTCCCTTCTCCCGGGACCCTGCCCTGCCATCACTGGGGAAAGGACTGCTTTTACTTTAACCTTTCCTGAGACTCTTCCCTTTGTTATTTTTTTAAGGGTTACCTTTCTTAGTAAATAATCCCAGAACAGGATTCTGTAGTGCATTCTGCTTGAGAAAATTAGGAGAAACTTTGTGTTGAAGACAGTCTCAGTACATTGCACAGGGTGCAGGTAGACAAACGTGATACCTTGGCTATTCCTTAGAGGTTTGCCAGGCAGTAGTAGGTTTTTGACATGTGTTGACCTCAGCCTCGGGCCCTTCCTCTATAAAATAGGACAGTTAAGTTTTCTGCTTTCTTCTACTGAGACCAGATGCCTTGGGAATGTCATTGTCAGCACAAGTGTTATGTGTTTTGGGGGTACTTCTAGTGGGGCTGTGCCTCTAAAGGGGAGAGGAGCTCAGTCCTGAGGTGCCTGGGCCATGCTAGCAGTGGGGAAAGAAGGTAACATAGCCAATATCTTCCCTCCTCGCTGGAGCTATATTAGGCCTTTCTCCCCACATGCCCGCTCAGGAAAACAGCCAGGGTGGTAGGAGAAACATGGAAAAAAACTTCATGTCTCCTCCTTCCTCAAGCCTGCCAGGCCATCTACCAGCCCAAGGGGCTCCATCTCTTTCTGTTCAGGCTAATCCCTGCAGACAGATGGGTACCTCTGCCCTCCACCCCCTTCCTGGTTCCCTGCAGCGATGGCTGCAGCAGGGAGTGGAGTCCAGGCGACGGCAGCCTCCTCCGCTGGGGAATGCAGAACAAATCTCTTCCAGATGGGGCAGGGGCCACAGGCTCCGTCCTGTGAGGGGCGGTCAGCTCTCCACCCCCTCATTCTCCTTGCTCTCTCCTCCTGCATCAAAGCATGTGAGCTCTGGACTAGGATGTGCTTCACTTCTATTTCTAGGAAAATGTCTGGAAATCCCCCTCTTCTGCACCCCTCCTTGCAGACATACCACTGCAGCTGTGATTTTGTCCTCTCAGACTGGCAACGAAGTGCTTTTTCCAGGCTTTGGAGACCTCCAGTGTACATGTTGGCTCTGGGACTCAGTACTCATCCTGATCTTCGGATGCCAGGCTACACACAGAGGTTTCAGACCCACTACATATTAACATGAATTGCACCATAAGATGAGTTGCAACCTCCCTAGACTCCTTCCTTTCAGATACAGTTTTCTGGGAAGTGATTGCTCATAATGCTGCCTTACAACCTCCCTCCATGCTGTTTATCTGCCTTGGCTGCTGGCTTTCCATCTCGACTAGGTGGAGTGGATCTGGACAGTGCCATGGAGTCACCATATCAGCTCTGAGTGCCCTGGGCAGAAGCTAAATCCTAGATCCATCCCATCCCCATCAGATGCTTGGATACTGCATTTACTCTTAGTAGCCCCTGCCTTTCATCTCTCTCTCTAACCTCCGGCCCCAGGCAGTTGTCCCAGTTTAGTCCTAATAGAGACTCTGGCTATCAGCTTATCAAAGGAGAAGCCAAGCAGCCCTGCAGCTTTCCAGGGTGACATTGTTATTTCCTTTGATTCCTACAGCATCAAAGATCAGCTTGGGTAAATTGCCCCCTCTTCCCAGCACTTTACCCTCAGGCATGAGGCCAAAGCCCTGTGTGCCTTAGTTGTCACTGAGTACAACAGGGAAAGAGAGAGGGAAAGGGGGAGAGAGGGAGCTGCTAGGGAGCTGAGGCCTCTGCCCTGTATCTCCAGGTTGAGGTGAAGGAGGGAACAAAGGACCATCAGGGCATGAAGATGTGACTGGCTCATTCCTCGGATTTTCCTTTGGTCTCCCCTCCTGCTTGCAAGCCTGAGGGATTGCAGGGTGATGGATGAAGGAACTGGGTGCAGGACTTGTTTTGCACTGCTTCCTTTCTCCTGTGTTTGAGGTGGCTGCGGGAAGGTCATGAGGCAGCCCAGCTTGGCAACAGGGTACAAGTCCATGGCTTTCTGTTCCTTGCCAAGCAATGACTGTCAGAGAGTGCTATAAATGCCACCATGCAGCCTCGCAGACTTTGATGTTCTGCTTTCCTTCCCCTCTCCCTGTTTCCCTTGGCTATTGCTTCTGGTCCCATAGAGGACTGGACTCAGTTGCCTTTGTTCCATCTTGGTATGGCTGCTTGTTGACACCCCCTCAGAGAGGACTGCAGAGGGGAGCTACGACAAGGTCCGTCAAGGATGGGATTGATGGCACTATCGGGGGTAGCTACAGAGAAGTGGGGAACAGTTTCCTCCCCAAAAACAGTGCTGGAATGGTCTGCCTGCAGTTCTTTTGCAACCAAGTCTTGGCCCACACAAAAGCATCCCCAGAAGGGAGTTCTCCCAGAGCTGGGTCCCTACATGGCTCCTGGGGAAGGAGAGCTGGCGGGAAGCGTAGGCAGCAGCGGGAGGGAGAGTGGGGAGGCGGGAAGGGGTGTCTCGCTTAGCACACAAGAAGCAGATATCCTGTTGCTGCCCAGGGTCTCTGGCTCATATTTCCTCATTAACTGGGAGCGCCGCTCGTTTGCGGGTGACTTCCAGATGTTTCCATTCTCCTCACAGTGGCTGCGAGGGTGCATACCACACAGGCTGGGAATTACTGCAGCCAGTGGGATGTAGGCAGCCCCCTGCCACGAGGGGAGGGATGGAAACGCCCCCCTGCTCCACCATGCAACGTAGCGTGGCCCCATCCAGCTCTGTCTTACCCTACTGCTCTCATATTCTTCTTGTTCACTCACAGCTCGTGGCCCTTGGCAGCTGCCTCCAGTGTGCAGCTCTCTGCACTGGAGCTGAGCTTGAGGAAGAGCTGGTTTTAAAGGAAAATAAGCAGGCTGGGGTGGTGGCAGGTGGTAACTTCCCAGAAGACTGCTGTGTCACGGACAAGCTCTCCATAGTGTACATATGAGAAGTCCACTTTAAATTCTGTCCAGTGTTTCCCCGGAATGATCCTTGCTCCAACTTTTGGGGGACTCAGATCACTTTTGCCCTGATTTTCTTCTACCAGGATGATGCCTCCGCCTGCAGCATCCCACAGGGGAGATTATGTGGGGCCATATTCAGCCCATTCTCTGGGCTGTGATTCAGGTCTCCAATTCTATACTCACAGCCTCTGCATCTGGCCATAGATAGGGAGATGAAAAATGAACCTGTGTTGTTCCCTGCAGTCTTGTATTGCAGTGTCCTTGCTGTGGAGAAGGAAAATGTGTTATACTGCAGTGAGCACCACTGTGCAGGCAGCAGGATCAGGTCAGACCCACTCACATGAGAGGGGCTGGGTTGAGTTTGTTAGAGCCCATTTCTCATTTCACCACCAATTTTTACAGCTCCCCCTTGAAGCAGTGGGAGGCCAAAGAGATGGTTTTGACTAGGCCCTGTTTGTGGGGTTAGCCAAAGGAGGGGGGAAGGGGGATGCTTTTCCCCAGGGAGCTGGCCGGGGAAGTCAAAACCTCAGGGTTTGCCAAAGCCTGGGAGGAGGTAGGGAAGAATTCCCAAGCTTCCTGGCTGGCTGCCTCACTCCCTCTGCCCATCTCCTATCCCAAATGTTTTCATCTTTCTAATTCCTCCCTACAGCCTCCTCCCCTGGCTTTCTCCTAGTATGCCATTCCTGTTTGCAGACTCCATGGATATGTGCTGCCTTACATGTGGTGGTGTGTGTTGTGGGAGAGGGGATGGAGTGAGAGAGAGTAGGCTTTGAGGGGAGGGCTCAGGGAAGACCCAGATCCATGCTCTACCTCTTAAATTCTCCCTGCCACAGAAGACGGGGAAGAGGTGGTTGAGGCATTCCTGGGAAAGAAGGCGGGAAGTTGCATAACACAGAAACAATCCAGGAAGAGCTGCCTGTGACCTGGAAACTCCTCTATGATTTCAGGTGTTGGTAAAGGCTATATATATGTGTGTGTGTGTGTATGTATATTACTTCTCGGAACGACCTCCCCCCCAACACACACACACAAAAATGCCACTTAACTCTCTAGTTCCTCATCACAGACCTTAAGGAGATGTAGGAGGGACTGAGGGGCTCAGATATCAGATATTTCCTTCTTTCAGGAGCCTGTGGCAAAGCACATCTGTGTAAGTGTGTGGGGGTATTGTTCCCTCCCCAAATAAGTTCCCTAAATAAAATCAGGAGGGGAAAGCACTTCTACAGGAGAGTTCTGTGCTGACTGGGTGGGTGGAGCTGGAATGGAAACCAGGGGGTAGGAGAAAAAGAAGATGGCAAATGTAGAGCATCCCTCGATGCTCCACGGAACACAGAGAAAGGAGATTAGGAGCAGGAAACTAGGAGGGGCTCAGGAAGGGCAGGGGATGCAGGAGATGAAGAGTGCCTGGGTTGAGGAAGAAGGGGGAAAGGACGGGCTGAGGGAGCAACCTGGAGGGCAGAGAGGCTGGAACAAAAAGGGCAATAGCAGGGCTGGAGGGATAACAGTCTGCAGGTAAGACTAGGGAGAAGGGATGTCTGTCTGGGGGCAAGGAGAGGGAAGAAGAATCCTTTCGGAGAAAGAAGGAAATGTGTGACAAGGTGGGGGCAGGGGTTTTGAGGAAAAGAGAACCTGAGGGTCCTGCAAGAAGGGCATAGGTTCCAGCATTGGTGCAATGTGGGAGATGGAACCGTCAAGGGATGGGGAGGCGTGTCCATGGAGCAGAAGGGAAGTGGGGATAAGGAAGGGTGCAATGTGAGGAAACACAGTGGTTTTGTGAGGAGATAGGAAACAAAGGATGGAGATGAAGAGAGGAATCATCCATGGGAAGAGAGAGGGACCTCTATGTGTGACGCTTTTGTGTGGGTCAAGGGGAAGAGGTGAAAGACAAGGGAGTGGTTCGAAAGAGGGCCTGGACAGCTCTTTTATCTTAATGATTTTGCCTGTCCATCCAGCCTGTGTATTTTTGGCCCACGGAAGGAAGGGGGTGGGGTACAGTGGCAGCTAAAAATAATAGGGGTGTCCCTGCCCATTCCCCCAAGGCGGGCATCCGTCTGTCTGTCTGCCTGTGGGGTTGCTGTGGGATCTGGAGGAGGGGAGTAGGCCCAGCCTCCTCCCCAAAGTGTCTGGCTCTGCTTTTGTTTGTCTCTCAGCCCTACGGGGACAGGAAGAGGCCGCGGGGTTGGGAAACAATGGCTCATTCTCTCGGAATCAGCGCCTGGCGAGGAGCGATAGGGGACGCGGGCCCATGGCCAGAAGGCGGGCACAGCCTTTGAGCACCTTGCTGTGGCCGGAGGAGCTCAACTCCAAAGACATGAAGGGGGAAAGGCTAGGATGACCAGTGGGACATGTGGAGGCCTTCCCTTAGACCATCCCTCTTTCACACTGCTCCCCTGGCTCCAAACCCAGCTTCTGCATCAGTGTAAGGAGACATCTAATCCCCTCCCTCTGTCATATGGACACATGGAGGAGATGAGGGAGGCAACCAGGCAACCCAGCAAGTGGTGAGGGCATCTCCAACCCATCACAGGGAAACCTCTCCCTTCTCAGCCCCTCCTTGAGCCATCTAGTACTCTGTGAAACCTGCAGAGATGGTGCCAGACTGGATTTGGCATCCTGCAGTGGAAATGCCTGCAGCTGGAGCCAGTGACGTATTTCCATGGTCAGCACTGGAAGGTGCAGCATGCCTCTCTGTCCCAGCTATTTCCATGCTTGTCAAGGCAGTGCCAGTGCTGCTAGTGGAAAAGAGATTTCCCTGCTCTCTGGGAGATGGACAAGGAGCACAGATGGGTATGCATGGGGGGGGGCGGGTGATAAATCCTCTTCTCCTACCTCTTTCTTCTCCAGACTCCCTTTTCTGCTTATGGTACTATCTCTCCTAGGTACTCTTTGCTCTTGGGGTGTGAGATTTGACAGCCCAGTGCCAGAATTGCCTAAGGCTGTTTATCTCCCAGAGTGATTCTTCTCCAGACATGCTATGGTAAGGGTAAGAGGACACAGTGTTAGCACCTGAGGTAGGGGAGAGGTTAGCAGATATTTTGTAGGGGTTGTGCGGAAGGAGAGGAAAGAAGAACCTCCCAGTCTCCGGATCCCTTTCCAAGGTCTCTGATGCTTGGAACTGAATGCTTGCCACGGCTCCTCTTGTTTACTCAGCCGGGGAGCTGACACATCCAAGGTCTCTGCTGACTCTACTTTCCCACATGCTGCTGGCGGGCGCATTCCAGGGCAGAGTGGAAATCAGCACAGAGGCATGCGAGAGGTTTTGATCCGGGATACCATCCTCTCCTCCCCCTTCCTGTGTCTCCTCTGGCATCCGGTATCTTGTGCCAGGCAGCAAAGACTGGGCATCACATCTGGCTGGTGTCCTGGGGTTTTACAAGCCAAGGCTGGCACAGATCCCAGTGGGAAGCCATGGACCCGGGACCCAGGGACAGGGATCTGCTTTTCAAGCTGAATGCCTGCAGCAAGCCTCAGTCAATATCCTTGCTTCCTTCAGGAGGTCTTAGTCTGGGATTGCCTGCTCCCTGGGACAATGCTTGGGAGATCCAGGTTTTTCGTTGTGTCCCCGTGTGCAGTGGGACAGGGAATGCCTCTTTTGGCTTAGTCCTCTCCAAAGGAATCTGGGGGAAGGCGGTATTGCCGCGCTATCCAGCTAGAGGGGAGTCCCAGCCTTTTCCTTTTAGGAGGGGCATCCATCCCTGCTGCTGTGCCCAGCTTGTTGAGGGTTAACAGTGCTGGTCTCCGCAAAGGCGACTCTGAGCTGGAGCTGTCTCAGGGGAGGAGGAGCTACACCCCGTGCTTGCAGGCACCCTCTGTGGCTACTCTGGTCCTGCACGCACGCCTTCCTGGGCAGCAGCCCCAACCCCAAGCGAATGCCTTTGGTTTTAGGAGGGAATACCACAGAACTTTTAAAAATAAGCGCTGAGAACTAAAGACGGGTTTGGAGAGCTGGCTGAAGGGCCAGGGCAGTCCTCACCCTGTCATTTTGGCCACACTCCCCTCCAGCAGATGCCTGGAAGTGCAGTGTCCCAGCGCTGTTCGCGCTTCTCCCCGAGTAGCTGGCATATTTGCCTCCTCAGAGCAGTGGGGATCACGGGGGACCTTGAATTCCTCGGAAAGGACTACCGTGACTTTTTTTTCCCCCAACGCTGTCCCACAGAGGCCCCTTTACGCCCAGCCGCAGTGTCTGGATGAAGGGGCCTAGTCACCCTCCTTGGCTGCCACAGGAAACGCGGAGCCTGAAGGTCAGGGGCCAGGCGGCAGCTCCTCCCTTGGGGGCCAAGCAGGCAAACACAAGGGCTTGTATCACGCCAGCACACGCAGTAGAGGAGAGGGGGAGGCAGAGCCACAGAGCTGGGGGGAGAAGGCCAGGCTTTTCCTGTTTATGTCACTAATAGACCCCCAAGAAAGGGAAAGCAGTTGGAAAGCTCGTTGCTCTTGGGCAGGCTCCAGTTCGGGTCTGTCGCACCCCTTAGGCTGAGGATTGTGTCTCTGGGGCAGGGCTCAAGCCTTTCCCAGGGGAATGGACATCCAGATCCGCGGGGGGATGCAGCTGTACTGCAGAAATTGGGGTTACGTTCCTAGGGCTTGCAAAGGTCTGATCTAGTGGTGAAGCTGGGGTTGGTATCCTGAGAAATCAGACATGGNACCTGGAAATTCTGTCAGGGTTTCTTGTGCCCCCCTGCTTTTTTTTCCCCCCTTTTTTTTTTTTTTTTTTTTGCACTGACGGATTGCTCATCTCTGGCCTCTGCTGATGCTGGTCTCTGTGGGATGGACTGAGGAGCTGCTGTGGGAGCGAGGTGGCAAATGAGGAAGTAGCTGCATATATTGGCTTTGAGACACCGGAATGAGGAGCCCTGAGAATGTGAGGAGTGGAGAAGCGCTTAGGGAAGTGTGACACTACTTTCATTCACGAGCGCTCCAGCACAGAGCCTGTGCAGCAGATGGAAGAGTTGCAAGACCTCCTGAGTTATCCAGGGCCACATCATGCAAGGTGTCTGGGGTGCCTGTGGTGGTATGTGGAGAGAGAAATAAAGTCTGAGACGTTATGCTGACTCCCTCAGTTCTGGCATCTACCTGCTCTTGCTTAGGGCACATCTGTACTGAGTTTGTTTGGTCTCAGCTTTCATTCCCCCCGTAGACCTTGGCACTGCTGTTGAGCTCTGCTGACGTGTGCTAAGCAGTGGTCTGCACAGATCAACCTCTGACACAGGCCCTGGAGAGTACTTCTCATCAGGCAGTGTTAATGGGAGAAGAAGGGAGTTACAGCCCCTTTGCTGACCTCCAGGGAAGTTTGGGCCAGGTTCCTTGTGGCAGTGATGGTAGTGTGTGGTAGTCTCACAGGATGAGAAGGGCTGAACCTGGTGCAGGGCAGAGTCTGAGGACTTCTATCGTAAGGGGCAAAGACCCACAGCAGATCTGCATGGCAGAAACAGGCACAGGCCCTGGCGCTTCCCCAGCTCCCTCCGTCCTCAAGGGATAGGATGGTGGGCCAGTGCCATCCCATGGCTCTGGAGGAGTGTTACAAGTGTTCATAGCAATTGGTCATTCCTTGCCTTTTCCAGACAGGCTTTGTCCCCTTGGTATGAGCTCAGCTCTTCTCCATGCTCCAACCAAAGGGGAAGGTCCTGGCCAGCTGATGCCCCAGCAAAGCCTTGGGGTGCCTGCCTCTCCTGCAGTTAGTTGTGTTGTTCATCTGCCTAAGGCAGTCAGGTATTCCTGGGGCTAGGAAAATGCCACCAAGCTGGAGATTGTTACCCAAACCATGCTGTACAAGATCAGGTGCACAGGTGAATGAGGGTCTCCCCTCTGACAGTTGCTGCTGAAGCTATGTTGGGTAGCAGGGTGAGAAGCCAACACATTCTTGCATATACATCACCAACTCATGCCCTCAAAGCCCCGGTGTGCATCTTACTGTGCACCTTTCCTCTCAGAAGATAGTTTTGGGGATCTTAACTTACATTGTCTATGCAAGGGCTGTTGATTTATAGGGAAACTTTGCTGGTGGTCTGAAAGAGCAGCATCTTCCTTGCCTGGCACAGGAACCCTACCCTTTTCTCTGGCAGTGTCATGGGTGTTATGAGGCAGCATAACTTGCTCCTGCCACTTGTCCATCAACCTCTGGCCAACCTCAACCTGAATTCAAATTCGGGCTGCCCTACTACCCCGTAGTACCCTGCTACTCTGGTTTTGTCTGCGTACCATTACAGGAGAGGAACCATAAGAGGCTTAGCCTCTTGGAGGCAAGTCATTCTGCTGAATTCAAACTGCTCACAGTCAATTTGTTCCCGTGTATGACAGCATCTGAACTGTTGCTGGTGATTCTCTCAGTATAGGTGTCTTTGCCTTCAGAAGCCCTGCAAAGAGAAGGCAGAGTTTGTCTTCTGGTATGTCTGCAACCTCATCTTAAGCTAGATCTCATATGAGAAGGTGGGAACATGTTTGATTAAGAAAACTGGCTAACCAGTTGGACCGTTAACGATCCTTTATTCTCCCTGGAGAAGAAGATGTCTTACACCTCTGGAAACTTGACACTCCACAAGGCTAGAAATGAAGAAATGCCTTGTCCTGCTGGAGGGAGGACTGGGAGTGTCTTATTTGCTCTAACTAGGTGGCTGTGCCCATAGTTGACAAAGGACTTGTGAGTCTTGGATAGAAAGATCTTCTCTCCAACCATTGGAAAAGGTCTAGGATGAGATGGAAATAAGAAGGAAAGTGGCAACACGTAACAGAGAAGAAATGCTACACGTGCTGGCAGAGAAACACGTGCAGGAGTGCAGAGGAAAAGCTGGATTCTACAGAGCATATAGACATATTGATTTCTGTTCTGCACAGTGCAATTTACCCTGTCTGACTTCTAACACAGATTGATCATCCTGCTCATTTAGCCTCATTCACCCTCCTCTGGCTGAGGTTAGCAACTTGCTTTTATTCCAACAGTCTGCATTTATGGCAGACCTCATTCACAGTGACACACCTTAGCCTTGGGGAGCAGAACTGGTAGTCAGGGGAATACAGATAGCCCATTTCCATCTGTTGGTTACAGAGCAGATCATGGGCTGGTGCAAGTCACCTGGGTGACAGGAAAACTAGCAGTAGGAAACAAACCTAGAGTGGATGGGACACCTGTGGTGTCCTTACAGGACTTTAGGCAAGCAATAAGGTTTGAAATTCAGAATGTTCACAGGATGCTAACTGGGAACTTTGTCATTTTAAAGATCATTTTTCAGGATAGTACAGAGATTAATTGTGATTAATTGAGGTTAGTTTTGATTAATGCTTTGAATGTTTGTTTACATGGAAACCTACCCTGAAGTTATTTCCTGAGAGGTGTAAAACATTACCTAATTCGTATTTGTTTGGTGTCCCAGGGTGTTGCAAAGGGGCTCTGTGCAGCACGCAACAACTGGTTGAGGTTGATGTGGTCACATTGACCTCTGGTGGCTGCAGCCTCAGCATGCAAGGAAAGTGCTAAGAGAAATGTGGTGGGTTTGATGAACTGTTGCCTGCTAGAATTAGTATGCAGCTCGATTCACTCCTTCCCTTTCCCGTTGATTTGCCTCAGAGACAGACATTTCTTCTCTGCACAAAGCAGGTGTGATTTAGCCCTCCTTGCATGCACTCCTTCAATCCATTCATTTCTCCTCCTTCTTCTCAGTTAACAGCAACATGGGAGTTGTTGCTGTTGGGAGTTTTATTTTCTTTTCCCCTGGACAGAGAGGAAAAAAAATACGGAAAATGTCTCACAGGCTTAATGCTTTAAAGAAAATGTAAATGAGAGCAAGGCTAAGGTGGGGGCCAGGTGAAAGGAGACCTGCAGTTGCAGCCCTGTTCATGTGGGATGTCCTTGCAGCAGACAGTATGGCAGTTCTGGAGCGAGGAAATTTGTTTTAGTGACTCACATCCCAGGAGCTTGCTCTAATTCAGCTCTTACTTGCCACCCTGCATACCTTGAAGCCCTAATGAGTACAGAGAAGTGTTGCCAATCCTTTACCAAAAGGTTCTCACCTGCTTTTGCCTCCTTTAGCTCGGGGCAATGGGTGTGTGCCTGTGAGGGGGAGGAATGCTGAAGGAAGCATTCACTTGTTTTCCTCTCTCCACATACAGATGCATGCATTTCCTTCCTGCAGGGAAGGCCACCCCTCCTTTTTGGAGGGGCTTGTTCCTTCTCCCTTTGTGTAGCCATCTCCTCCAACAGGAAGGGAACTAAATGCTGTCGTATGCTGTGGCAATCTTACCCCAAAATCTTGTTTGTGAAAAGCACAGGGGAGAGTAATAGATAGTCAAAGCTCTTACAAATGTTGTTCGTATAACACTGAGTCTGATGAGTGTCACTAGGAAAAATAGAAGTGTTTTTTTTTTTCTGCAAGTTAACTAATCTGGTGTGAACTGGTGTATAGACCAGGTTAGACTCAGGGTATTTTTTAAAGTTTTCAACATTTGTTTTTGTTCCACACAGGAACAAAACCTGCTGAGAGTATTTGTGACACAGAATAGTGTTAGGACATCTCCTTAGGGTGGGAAGTTTCAAGAGCGCTCTTTTGAGATCTCTTGCCCGACCTGATTAGAGAGATGACCCCAAACCATAAACCATGTCCTCAGACTTCATTGGAAGCTGTAAGTCTTTGCAAATCATTGGGATATGAGGGAAAAAAAAAGTTTTTGATAGAAACAAACAAAAAGGACAAAACAAGGAATACTTTATTTCAAATATCCTGATCATTTTAGCTTTCAGACACTGTGTAGGTAGGACCTTTCAGGGGAGATTTGTAATAATACTGATTTGGAAGGTTTTTAAAAAACATCTAAGCTTACTATCTGTAACTGCAGGTTGAGCTTCATACTGACTGAATCTTAGTCACACAATCCAGAATTTAATTAATTTCTTCACCACCTCAAATCTTTCAATAGCTGTTTTCTAAAAGCTGGGAACTGATGCGGTGCTGTAACATGCCCAGTCCCCCTCTCTAAAGCCCAGGCTACCCGGCTAGTTCGCCTCTAAGGGGTCCCGATAACCTCTTGCAGCTGCTGCCTACAGCACGGTGCGTTGGATCTGCGTGGCAAAGCTCAGGCTGAAGACCTAGTTGCCTGTCACACATTGTGGGTCCTGTGTGCTAAGCCCTTCCTGTCACATTGGAAACAATGCATGGCTCACCATTTGCTGACCTATCATGGATTTCCTGTGCAAGACAGTGCGGCTTGGAAAGTTTTACCAATGCAACTATTTTGGCAAGGAATAAAAAATAATAATAATAAAAAAACACCCACCCAGACACTGTAATGCACAGTGTCTTTCCTAGTGTGAACTCAGCTGTGCCAGAACAAAAGTAGCTGCTACAAATACACTATTTCTGAAATATGATATATGGCCATAAGCATGTTCAGTCTGGTAGGACTGTGTATCTCAGACAAATTGTAGGTGTCTCGTACAACTGTAGCTATCCTGCAAAGGGCAAGCCCTTCATCTCTCTGTGCTTCTGTACCCTAGCCAAAAGCCAGGGACAGATTATCTCCTTCCTCTCAGAAGCTGCCTGATACACTGCGAATCGCAGGCTACCCGAGAGCCCTGAGGGGTGGTCTGCCTTTCCCTGGGAGTGCCCTACAAAGCTCCGGTGAGCATTAGTTCTCGGCTTCCCTCTGTGAATGAGAGCAGCTGATGACACTTGATGTGGGCACCTATGCTGTCTGTGATGTCTGGGCGGATGCTGGGTGCTCTGAGTCATGAGCACCAGAGCCTTTGCCCATGGGATCAGGGCGTGTGTGTGTGGGGGGGTGTCTTTCTTTACATGGGTTTTGAGTCCTTCTCCTGGGTGAATGATGCTGTAATCAACCCTTTCAGGGGCTTTCATCCTGACTGTGAAGATTTTATCTTGTGTCACCACCAAGTATCTTGTTCAGAGAATCTTTCGCGAGAGAGACCTGGGATGCTTGCGAGAGAATAACTAGCAGGCAGAAATTCATGTGGCTTGAGTCAGTCCCTTCCCTGCAGGCAGCCTTGCTTGTACTTGCTCCCGATCACTCATTAGCAACTGGACGTCTCTGGCTGGAGATAAGTGCAGGAGCCTGGAGCCCTGTCCTGCCCGGAGAGCGCAGCTCGCAGCCTTTGCTCAGCACGCAGCCTTGGGAAGGAGCTCAGCAGCACCGGATTTGCAAGGGAGGGCAAGGCGGCAGTTTGGACCCCTTGCAGGGAGAGTGAGTCAGCACCAAATATCCATACACCCGCAGTGGTGTCAACCCGCGCTTGGTGGGACGGTTGCCATGCAAAACGAGGTGGTGTTTGCTGAAAGCCCTGCGTGTGCGTGTGCGCCTGGTGTTTGCTCAAGACTTGATCATTTTTAGCAACAAAGAGGCTACATATTTCTGTGATGTACAGAGGAAGGTTTGGGGACACAGCAGATAAAGTAGATGAATGGAGACTGATTTATCACAGTCTCCAGATGGCTGTTGAGCCTGATGATGGGAAAAAAAAAAAAGGAAAAAAAAAAAAAAAAAAAAAAAAAAAAAAAAAAAAAAAAAAAAAAAAAAAAAAAAAGAAAAAAAAAAACCAGCAAAAGCAGAGGGTCTTGCTAAAGCCTCTCTTCCCTCAAGACTGCCTTACCTAAGCCAGTTCAGGAGTCCGCTGGGCCCCAGAGGAGAAACAAACTTGGGGGCTGATTTGGGGTGTGGCAGGAATCCTGTGACTCCTTTCCTCTCTCTGGAGGGTAGCACTGCTCTCTGTGTGAGAGTAGCTCTCCACCTCAAAGGGGATGTAACCCCCAACTTTCACCCCTTTCTTCATAGGAAAAGGCTGTAGTTGGGACCTATCCCAAACTCTTAGTTCATACCTCAAGAGTGTTTCATGCTCTCTCCTCCTACATTCCATTTCATCTTTTTTTTTTTTTTTTTCTTGGAGAGAGAAAAGTTTCCATGTAGAGGTAGAGACTGGAAGCTGCAGTGGCAAAATAGGGAGGGAATCCCCTTTTGGGGGACATGGGGAATCCCATTCCCACTAGGCCCAGGGAACATTTTAGCAGGGGCAGCAGCAGTGTAGCAATTCATGTCATGTCACAGCCTGTAGCAGCCAGGGCCCAGCATGGAGGCACAGCACTGCTTAGTGCTAAACTTTAAGCCTCCTGAGCCACGCTGTCTAGTTAGAACAGGAGCAGAGCTACCAAGCACCAATTCTGCCCAGCCTGATATTTCATTAGGGACTTTTTGCTAAGAGCTTGTGCTATCTATCCTAGCCATGGGGGCATATCCGTGACGTCTGAGATGTAGTGAAGGTGTGACGAGAATGAAATGGGATTGCTAGAGGAAATGGATAAAACTTAAGCCTTGGAGTGGGGAGTATGTGATGTTACATGAATTGAGACACTGTGTCCAAAATTGCCCTCCATCTCCCCCAGACCTCTTCTAGTCTTAGGGGCAAAGCACAGGTTTGGGCAGTTGGGTACACAGCAAGGGTGGAGCTTACCCTGTATGGGCTGTTTGTGTTGCTGTGTGAATGAAAATGTGCACGTGGGACAACACTGGCTGTTCAGGCTGGGGAAGAAGAAAAGCTTCCCTGCATCTGCCTCTGCTGCCAGGGAATCAGCAGGGGTGGTCAAGCAGGAGGCTTCTGCCCGGGGATGCCTGCACACCCAGATCCACCCACAGACACTAGTGAGGACCAAAACTAAGGCTGTGGGGTCTCTTCTGAGCCCAGATCAGGCCTCTTGCACACCGCTCTCCTACCCCTTCTCGCTTTACTCAAAACCCCTTCTTCCCAAGCAGCCCATGCCAGGGGTGGCCAGGCTGCAGTTCCTGAAGCCCGGGGAGCCGGGCAGCCGCTTCCCCCGCTACGGAGAGGTGAAGCCGGGTGAGTTTCAGAAGAGGGGCTGCCGGCGAGCCAAGCCACATCCTTCCGGAGAGCGGCCGCGGGAGCAGACGTGGGGGCACAGAGAAGACTCAAAAACCCTCGCGCCCTTCGGCTCTGCCCGGGGAAAAGCGGCCGCGGGGCTCGGGGCCCGGCGGTGCCCGGGGGCTGCCCCCACCTCGCTCCGCGGGCCGCTCTGCGCCGGCCGGGCGGCTCCGCTCGCCCCCGCGTGCTCGGGGGCCGCCGCTCCGGTGAGTGCGGCCGAGAGGAGCGAGCGGAGCGGGGCGGGGGCCGGGCCCGGAGCCGCCCGCCGTAGCCGCGGGGCTGCCGCCTCCCTCCCCTCGCAGCCGGGCGGAGGGAGGGAGGGAAGGCAGGAGGAGGAGGTAAAGGTGCAGCGGGGCGGGGAGGGCGCCTCACACACCTGCGGCGCGGCGGGCATGGCAGGTAAGGCGGGAGCCCCGCGCTCCTTCCCCCAGCCCGCGCGGCGGCTGCCGCCGCTTGGAGCCGCCTCCGGGCCGCGCGGCGCCGGGGGAGGCGGCGGCACTGGCCCCGCTTGCTTTTTGTTTGGTTGTTGTTTTACCCGCTCTGAGTTTCGGGGGTGGGGAGAAGAGTTGTTCCTCTTTTGCTCCTCTTTCCCAAGCTACTCCCTGCTCCTCAGGGCACAGCCTCCGGCCCGTCTTTCCCGGGAGTCGGTCTGTGCCTTCAGGCTCGCATGAGGGGGAGGCAAAGGGGCAGCCACCGGGCGCCTTCCCTCAGCGCCAGCACCCAGGCCTGGCGGGCCCGCGCTGGGTTGGAGACGCGGGCGCTGTCTCCTGTTCCCTCTGTCCCCTCTCTGCCAAGCCTGCAGTGCCAAGAAGCTGGTTGCGCAGTTTTCCCTACCCCCTTTATTTTAATATACATGTATTTTAATTATTATTTGAGAAACACTTTGATTTAAATGCACAAATCTGCTGCCAAGGAGCAAAGCTCAAAGTGGAAGGCAAAGTCTGAAACCAGCGCACATTCCGTTACCTGTTGTTGCATCACGCTTTTTCATAATTGCCCCTCTAGCAAATGAGCGTGTCACAGATGAGAGTCTTCCACAAAAAAAAAAAAAAATCAGATTCCGTTCTTTTTCATCCTCCTTATGAGTAGAGTAGTCAAAATGTGTACCAGTATTTAGGCTCCTTAAGCCCTTTGTGAGAATCAGCTACCTGAGTTTGTTGTTGCTGTTTTTTTTTGTGTGTGTGGACGCAGCAGTTCCCCCTTCCTTTTATCCTGCATGCCACAGACCCTGAACCATCTCTCTACTTGGAGGATTAACTTCTGCACAGCTCTCAGCCATATTCCTTGTCACGCCATTCGGTTGTCTAAAACAGTGTGGTGTCATTCTCAGAGCAGGGAGGGGAAGGGGAAGGGGAAGGGAAAAAAGAGCAGATTTCTTTTTCTTTGCCTTCATGCAACAAGGAGACATTCACTGCCACAGAGGTTATTTGCATGGCTGGGGTAGAAAAGCTGGACTTGATGCCAGCAATAGGATGGGAGGTATTGGTGCAACTGGGGAGTAACAATAGTTTCCAGTTCTCAGAAGGTCTTTGCTGTGTTTTGGTTTGTGAGCTGAAAAGATTTGTGCTGCCCTGTGAAGCTTTATTTCTCAAGTGAAGATTGATATGATGGTCTTGTTGATACCCAGCTGGGAAGAGTTCTCCTTGTTTAATCACAGCCAGCATGACTTAATGGAGCAGGTTCATCACGGCCGTGAGGGTGTCCTTCATCCCCTGGCTTCAGAGGATTTCTGTCTGTTTTAGCTGACAGAGAGATTGCCTTCTTGTTGAATATTGCCAGCACCCCAGAGCAATGTGTGGAAGATGCAGGGAATTCCCCTTTGTCTCCAATACGTGGAGCTAAGCTGTGCTGTGGCATACTGCCCTGGAGAACTTCACTTTGGTTACCGAATCTTGAGGCATGCCCAGAGGAAATGGATCCCCAGAGAAACCCACCTGTCTAACACCAGTGTGAGGGAGTATGTTAAGGGCTATAGAATCCCTAGTTCCTGAAGCAGGGATGAGGAAAAAAGGGAGGATGTTTGATGGTCTGGTGGATTTTTTCTTAGACTTCCTGCAGTATGTGATCCTAACTCCTATAGGTACCACTGCTTTCTGCCTCATCCGAATCTAAGGCCCTAGGCTAATGTGTCAGCATCTAGACAACCAGATTGGTAATTTAAATGGCTTCAGAAGTATTTGGATTCTATTACAGAATAACCAAAGCATTCATGGACTCATACTGTGATTCATGTTCTCCCATGCCTTTTTCCCTGTGCTCTTCCATCTGTCCTCAGACTTTCTCTTTTTCCTTTTATTCTTCAAGCCCTGGAGAATGGCCATGTCCAGACCGCCAGCCTCTCAGAGCAGGAGGAGGAAGAAGACACCCTCTGGGAGAAAATTGAGAGTGCACGGCACCAGCTGACCCGCTCCCTGAACCCTGCCAAGCTCACTCCGTACCTGCGGCAGTGCCGAGTGATAGACGAGCAGGATGAGGAAGAGGTGCTGAACTCATGCCGATTCCCTTGCAAGAGCAACCGCACAGGTGGGGGAAAGCACAGACTTGTACTAAGTTGGGCCTGTTTTTTAGGGCAAACCTGTTTTTGACAAAGAGTGGATACTCTTCAACACGTGTTGTTTTGGTGTTATGGCTCCCTCCCACCGCGGTGCTACTTGGCTTTGATGTTGGCTGGCATGCTCTGCAGCCAGATCTTCTCCTCTGTGGGGACTCCCTGTGTGCCTGTATACAGGCAACTTTCCCACCTCAGTCCCATCTCCAAACTGTCCTTCCTGTGGAGGGAAGTAGAATTTTCTGTCATAAGGTTGAACTATGTTGTTCTTCTCTGGTGTGCAGGGAGTTCGTCCTACCCTTTTATCCCTTCTTCCAGGTTACCTGATGGACATCCTTCGGCGCCGTGGGAAACGAGGCTATGAAGCCTTCCTGGAATCCCTAGAGTTTTATTATCCAGAGCACTACACGCGGCTAACAGGGAAGGAGCCAGCCCAGCGCTGCTCTATGATCCTGGGTAGGGGCAGATGCTCTTTCTCCCTTTAGTTGCTGCTTTCATTGGAAATGTCAGAAATAACTGTATGCGTATGCCTGTGCATAAAACCTTGGCTATCTGCCGAAAAAAAAGCTACCTGCTTTTGTGGAATCTTGACAACCTCTGCTCTGAATTTTGTTGGAGAGTGGTGGCATAGGTATGTGTACATGGGACCATGGTGCCATAAGCACCAGGATGAGGAAGGCTGTACATCTCAGGAGGCTGTACCATCCTTGTTGTATATAGGGATGGGCCAATATGTGGACTCTTTTTTGGGGGAGATTGCCCCTGTGTAAGCAGTCAGGACATGATTCTCCTTTCTCCATCCCAGATGAGGAAGGCCCTGAAGGACTAACTCAGTTCCTGATGATGGAGGTGAAGAAGGTGAGGGCTCAGCGGAAAGAGCACCTACTGAAGGAACACCAGCTCCAGGTGAAAAACCAGGCCTTGGAGCAAGAACAGGCTCGGCTGGAGCAGCGGCTGCAGGAACTCCTGAAGGTGCAAGAGCGTTGCCAGCAGCTGAGGGAGGAGTGGGACTCCAATAGCCTGGAGCTGCTGAGGCTGAAGGATGAGAACTACATGATGGCCATGCGCTATGCTCAGCTCTGTGAGGAGAAGAACTTGGCTGTGCTGCGGAGCCGGGACCTGCAGCTGATGGTAATGTCCCAGGGAGTGTGGGGGCATGTCTGGTCAGCAAGCGAGGCAGGAGCCTGGGGATTTGACAGTCACTGAGGAAATTAATGTGGTGGCACAGCTGAGAGGGATGTACGTGGATGTCTGTGTGTGGTAGCGTTTGAGCACAAAGGAGCTGATCCATTGTACAGCTGAACATGTGTCAGGGTACATGGGTGCACATTGACTGGATGGCTCTTGCTGAGGAGTATGTTCCAAGCATGGCAGAGTGGCCAAGTCATGGGCATGGCATGCAAGACTTGTGTAGTCGGCTTTCACCTTTTCAAATACTGCTTTCAAGTATTTGGTATATTTGTACAGCATTGTACTTTGCTGTCATATGCACTGGATGCAACTGGTCAGCCTGAATTGTGATCTCCTCACAGTTGTGCCTCATTGCATAGGCCCCATTACAGGAAAGAGGTGGTGGTGCCATACTGTGACTGCAGATGTGTCATGTAGAGAAGCCTGAAACAACTGTTCAGAGGAGCTGTCAGGGTGACACACTCTCCAGGGATGGCCTTGTGCTCTTTCCGGCTGGCCACTGTTACCGTGAGGTGTCCTGTCTGTTTCTGCTTGTATTTTCTACACTGTCAGCCTATGCTGTATTCTCTGTCAGTGGACACCTGTGTTGTGTCCCATCAGCACAGACATGTGGTGGACAGCTAATTCTTTCAGGTTATGTTATGGTGGTTGTGTTCCTTCCTTCCCCAGGAAAGAGCTTGCATTCACTTTTTTTTTTTTTCTAGTGATGATCAGGATTGAGCATCTATCTGTATGTGAGGCTCTAGGTTTGCCCATGCTGCATGGAGATGCCCAGCACTCCTTGCTATGCATAGCAGTGTTTTGGCCTAGAGTCCATCTCCGCCACTTCCTCATCCCTCTGACATTTCGGAGGCTCGGGCTGTGTGCCTGGAGGAATTCATGACACTGCATTCCAGCTGCCAAGCTCTCACCTCCATTAAATGCACCCATTTCCTGTCTGGGCAAGGATGGCTCTACCTGGAGCCTATTTAAAACTCCTCCTCTGGTGCCTTGTGGTATTTCCCACGCCAGTCTGGGCCTGGGCTTCTTGCACAGCCCTGCGGGTACCTTTCATTCCTTCTCCCGGTTTGCCAACACTGGAATCCCCTTCTACGTTTTTATTTATTTTTTTTTCCTAGTGTTCTTGCCAATGGCAACTCTCCTGGGCCTTCTCTGAACAGAGAGGCAAATATCCTGTAGATAGGTGTAGTGAGGAGAAATGCTACAAAGTCCCAGCCTGCCTTTCCTTCCTGACTGCTGCCACACTAAGGTCCATCCAGGAGTGACTAGTCTGAAACCTCATTCTAAATTCTTTGGCAGATCTGCAAAATTGATCCAGTCTCTGTATTCATTCTTGGGAATGCTGACAGTGCTTATTAGTGCTCAGTGGCTTTATATCTTCCCCCAACCCCATATGCTGTCAAAGCCCATCTGGCTCTGAAACTCATTTCCTAATTAACCTCATCAGCAGGTCCTTGAGGACCCTGCCTTAACCTAAGAGTAATCACCTTCCATGTCCCATGTCTAAGAAATGTCTAACCAATGAGCTCCTCCTGCTTCTAGCCCCTGAGCTTCTGGTTGTGGGCTGGATGTGTGCTGAGGAATTGGAGTGTTGACATAAGAGTGGTCAGACAAGGCCAGCATGAACTTCCATGTCACCCAGCACCCTGTGTTCAGTGATGTGCTGATGGAAGAGTGTGGGAGCAGGCAAATGTGAGATGATACCCGTGTGAAATCCTGCAGCCTGTAGTGATTTGATGCTCAAATACTTACCAGGCCAAAGGTATTCTCCTGCGCTGAACAGCCTTCCATTGATTTTTCTGCTGTGGAGTTTTTCCTCAGCTGTTCTAGTTAGAAAGCCTTTGTGAGACTGTCACAGTTGTTGGCCTTGACAGCACCTCAGACAGCTC
This sequence comes from Crypturellus undulatus, assembly GCA_013389825.1. Taxonomy (NCBI): domain Eukaryota; kingdom Metazoa; phylum Chordata; class Aves; order Tinamiformes; family Tinamidae; genus Crypturellus; species Crypturellus undulatus. Next base: position 61,308 of record VWPW01029520.1, read on the forward strand.
TGCTCTACCTGAGATCAGGGGCAGCTGCACTGTGGGTGCTCCAAGGTAACAAAAAAGTTGTTCTTCAAAGAGAGGCCCCTGAGATTGAGTGCACTTACAGAAAAAAAATGGTGCAAATGCATCTTCCTCCTCTGTCCAGCAGTGAAAACCTTGTATGTGCAGCTGTGTAAACCTCACCCCAGCTGTAGGGCACTCCTTCATTTGGTTTCTAAGCTCTCGTATTCCTTGCCTAAAGACCAATTTTCTGCCCAGCTTCCCCTCTTAAGGCAGAGGTGCTTGCAGGAGGGGGTGGCAAACTATGTTCCTTCTCTGCATTGCAGGTGGACCAGCTGAAATGCAAAGTCACCAGTCTAGAAGAAGAGTGTAGCCTGCTGAGGAAACAGGTCTCTGCACCACCCCAGCGAGAGGCAGAGGAGCGGAGCCACCCTGACACAGTGTCTGAGCTCTGGGCTGAGAACCAGCGGCTAACAGCATCCCTGCAGGAGCTGCAGGGCATGTTAAAGGTACCTGACAGGGCAGAGCAGCCTCCAGGCCACCTTCTTCCCTGGTTGTGCTTACCGTGAAATGGGTGAATTCACTGGAAAGAAGGGGCCATTGCTATCACAGCCTAGCTGGTCCCTTCCTCTGGGCAGATGGCTTGCCTGTGGTGACTGTTGCTGCCACTGATTTGTCTAGGGCAGTGATTTGTCCTTGTTTGCAGGTCTCTGCCTCCTAAGTGTCCTCACACATGTGACTTTGTGCCTCTCACTGTGGACTGTGAGGGTCAACCTCATACACTGAGAGGACCTACACAGGGTGAGAGAGGCCGGAGCTGTAGCCTTTGTGCAGACACTGTTATTTGGGCTGGTCCCCCATAGGGGCAAGCTGCATTTTGGTGATGGGATTGGAAGGATCCAGCTGATGCTAGAACTCCTTGTAGCACCTGGGAGGCCTGATCTTGCACTATCCCCCTGAGATGGGTGCTGTGGAGCCCAGAACAACAAAAGTACCTTGTAAATCTCCATGTCATGAGTGACCTCATTGTCTGGTCCTTCACTTGATCACCCCTGGCACAGCAGTTCTTTCCCTGCTGTGTTCTGGGAAGAGACTTGAGAGAAATGTTTCCTCTCCATTGCCCAGAGTCACCTGTGATTTTATAGATCTTGCTTGTATGCCCCTCAACTGCTGCTTTTCTGACCTGGCACAATGCAGCCTTCTCATCTGTTCCTCGTAGAGGAACCATTCTATGCTCTGACCTCTCATCTTGCCTGGATTGTTTCTGGTTCTCCTGACTCCTTAGAGGAGATGGGAGGACTAGACCTGCACACCACACTCAGGCTGTGAGTGTATGGTAGATCTATACAGTAATAATGACTGTAGTCAGTCTGCCCGGTGAGCCAGAAATTTACCTGGTCTGGTGCTCCAGTGGTGCTTGTAGTGAATTGATGGTACCATCTCTCTTCCTAGATGCCAGGTGAGGGCCCAGTGCCAGGCTCTGAGCAGATCTTGCTGGACATCCTGGAGCATGACTGGAAGGAAGCTCAAGATGACCGTCAGGATCTCTGCCAGAAACTCCACTCTGTGCAGAATGAGCTGCAGTGGGCTGAAGAGCTGAGAGATAAGGTTTTATATCCCTTGCTACTTTAATTTCTGCCTGGGGAGGCAGACATGGAAGGAGGGGAGGGAAAGGTCAGGGAAGCCACACTACTTCTGAGAGTTAATACTCGCTGATCACTCTTACCAGTACCTGCAGGAGGTGGAAGATCTGCAACTGAAATACCGGACGCTGCAGAAGGACTGTGATCTCTATAAGCATCGGATGAACACGGTGCTGCTGCAGCTAGAGGAGATTGAGAAAGAGCGGGACCAGGTGAATTGTCTCTCCCAGGTTTTCCTGAATTCACTTCCCAGCAGCATCAAGGTCTTTTTTTCTCTCTGCTGTGTATACCCCCTCCATCAGCAACAGATATTCTTCAGCCATGCTGAAATGGGAAGGGGGGATTACTGTTGCAATCCTCTTAATTGCAGCTTAGCTTCTTGCAGGCTATCCAGAGCCGAGATGGGGTGCAACTACAATACTCCCAGAGTCTGATTGAAAAGGACCAGTACCGCAAACGTGTGCGGACCCTGGAAGAGGAGAGGGATGACCTTCTAAGCAAACTGAGCCAGGCAGAAGGGCTGAACAGCACACTGGAGGCCCAACTGCAGCGATGCCAAGGCAACCGCAGCCTGGGCAAGGTGAGGGAGGCTGGAAGGAAAGGGGAATGGAGAAGGGGAAGAGACCAGGGCTATTTCTTGGGCTATACAATGGGATGATGGATCCCTTTTCTCCTAGATGTGCAGCTCTTCCTACTCCCTCTGCTCCAACCTCAGCAGCACCTGGAGCCTCATAGACAAGCCTTCTAGCCTGACGAATGGGTTTGTGGAAGCCCTGGGGGGTTCCACCATCCCGTTTCTGGGGGATTCTGCCATTCAGAGCATGGTGAGTGCTTAACCATGAGATGTTGGCCTGAACTAAGGGCAGCAGTGATCCACACATCTCTATAAGGACACAGAAGCATTGGACCAGTCTGTGATTTGCTGTAGGACACGGAGTGGGGGAAAGTCTTAACACTGGGAGCAAAACTGAGGAGCAAAGCTTTGTCCAGCTAATGTTGTTCTGCTGTTCTGCTGTCCCAGCAGTACTTTGCTAGCTGGGAAATAGCACTGAATGAGACTACTTCTCCCTGTATGACATGCCAAAAACAAACTCTCCCATGTAAGCTGTTTTTTTTTTTTTTTTTTTTTTTAAACATAATTAGGGGAGAAATCCTAGCTCCTCTGAATCCTATAGCAAACAATCCTGTTTTCTTTAATGAACCATGTTATTACTGAAGTCCCTTTGACTCTGAATCATCGTCATATACTATGCTAAACTGGCTAGTCATAAAGGTTACTTATGCCTCTAGGTGTGCTATGGTTAAGAGCAAGCTATAAGGACAAGGAGAGTCTGATTCCTTTGTTAGATATTAATCCAATTGCTTGTACTTTGCAAAAATACAGGAATTCAATGGCATGCAACTCCATCCTTGTTCTGTTCTTTGGGATGACAAGGTACCTTGGGACAGTTGGAGGAATATGGATGGTCTCTGAAGTAACGTGTGATACACCAGGAACTATTTGCAAGCTAGCTAGAAGAGAGGCAAGGGAGGTGCTGGGCATTGGTGTTAGCGGGCATCTCTCTCTCACTCTGCTCAAGGACGTAATTCCTGACAGTGAGAAGGATATCAATCGCCTTTCCACCTTCCCCTTTCCACCTTGCATCGGCTCCATCCTCCGACGGCAGCGGGAAGATAGATGCATGCCTTACAAAAGGTAACTTCCAGGGGCTGCCTGAATTTCTGTGTGTTCTCTGCTGAGCTTGTGGGGGCCCGAGGGGCCTGGATGGCAGGGAAGGGGCCACTCCTGGCAGTCAGGAGTGAGTATGGACTGGCTGATGACTGCATGCTGGTTGGGTGGTGTTTTTGTGTTGGGGCGGGGAAAAGCTGTGGGGAGGGAGTTGAGAATGCGTTGCAAGCTGCCTTTGCAAAAGCTGTTGCCTCACATCTCACCTTTATGTCCTTTCCAGCTTGTCCTGTGGCTCCTTTAGCAGCATGGAAGATGCAACAGGTACCACAGCTGAGGCTTTCCCGAAAGGACTTAGTTAGAAGGAAGTGGTGGCTGTGGGAAGAGGAGGATGGACAGATGACTTTGTCATACCTTTGGTCTGTGTGGCTCACTGCGAGCTCTGTACACATAGCAGGGTGCCACGGACAGAAACATGCCTCATTAGATTCTGTGAAGTACAGTAGCTAGAAAGCTGGCTGTCCCCTGCAGAATGTGTCACTATTCACACCTAAGTTATTTAATTTATGGAGAACTTTTGTTTATGGAAAAACTCCTTTGGAGTTGGGGGGGAAGGAGACAGAGTAGATAAATGTTTGTTTTTGGTAATGGGCTGTAAATCTCCTGGAATGGATCTCCTGGTACTGGCACATTTTGTGGTGGGCGCTGGTGGCTAAGCTCCTCAGGGCATGTCCAGATGGCTCTGGATTTTGCTGTGACACAGTTTATGATCAAAATGCTGATGGAGGTAGGAGGTTATTTGTTTTCAGGAGACACGGGAAAGCAGTCCTAACTTGTCCCCTGTCTCTGGGAGTGTCCTTTCCAGGAGGGTTACTGTTCAAACCCTCTCTCTAGGTTCACTTTCCTAGTCAAAGGCTAGAAAATACAGAGAAGGGAGATGACAGACCTCAGCCACCCTGAGAATGTGGGCTTCCTGAAGTGCTTGGAGAGGTGATGTGCCTTCTCTCTCCCTCTTGGTTTCTTTCCTAGGCAGTGGTTTTGCTAGCGTGTCGCTTGGTGCCTTCTCCTCTTCTTCCAGTAGCACCTACACCAGGGTGAAGTCGGAGATCTGCTTGTCCACACTTCCCAGTCACAAGGAAGTGACCAGGAGGTGACTGCTGCTCTCTTAAATAAGCACTGTTGAGTCTGCTGCTTGGAGGGATGTTTTGCCCTCTGGGAGACCATGCTTGGAAGGCCATTTCTTTCTGCTTTTCTGCTGTGGGCCCTTTTCTGCTAGCAGGAGAGGGAAGAAATGAAGTTCCTATTGTCCTTATTTCCCAGAAGGGCCCCAGTTTTCTGGCCTCTTCCATGTGTTATGACAGGGATGAGGATGGTACCCTGGACTTGTACAGTTTTGTCTGATTTGGGACAGGACCAGGAGAGCCTGCGCTGTGGCCAATGGGTTGGAATGGGCCATGGGTGTTCTTGAATTCTTTATGTGCACCCTAGTGGTGACTGAATTGTAAGCCCCATGTCTCCTAGTACTTGATAAAACTACTGCCTGGTGGCTGGGCAGCAGACATGGGGACAAGTTCCTAAGAAAGGCAGCAAACTTCAGCAGTTGAGCTTGGTGTTTCTCCTTATCAGGTCCCTGGTGGTACAACTCTCTAGCATGGGACATCCCTGCAATTCATCACCCCAGGAGAAGAGGCTTGGAGCAGATATCTCCATTCTTGGTGGGAACAGGACAGGGATTTACGTCCAGTGGGTCAAGCCAGGCTCACAGGTCGAGAATGCTGGACTCAGGGAAGGCTGCCGGCTCATTGAGGTGAGTCTGGAAATGGGATTGCTGCGTGTTACCTGAGACACAAGGAGTATGGAACAAGCTCCAGTGAAAACTAGGCTCTGCCAACTTGAGGTGCACCTCAAGGTGGCATAGGTGAATCTCTATTTTTCTTATTTCCAGAGAGTGTACTCCCTGTCTACAGCTCTCTGCAGCATGATCAGGCATCCAGGTTGCTTTGCAGTGCATGTGAAAATGCTGAGTTTTCTTGAAACACTTCTTTCAGCTGTGGGAGGGGAAGAAACAACAAGGAGATGCACAAGTTTAGGGAAACAGTCATATTTGTGTCTTAACCTCTCTGACACTTTATACCATTTTGAAGCAATTTGCACACTGCATTTTGTGCATGGCTGCTGCAAAGCAATCGATTTTGGAGTGAAATTTTGCAAGCCTTCATGACCCTTTCAAGCGATAGAGAATAATTGCTCTGGAGAAAACTCCTGGAACAGGGAAGGACATTTGTTTTGGTAAGAATGACAGCACTTGATATGCAGCTAAGACACTTGAATTATTGTCCACCTGTGACTGAAAATAAACCAACCCCATCCTCCCCCCAGACATATACATCTGTGCGCACATATGTTCAGTTCCGTAGTAGCCCAGTATCCAGATTTGGCAGTGGTTGGCAGAAGGTATTTCAGAGGCAGAATGAGGATGTATTATCCTCAGGTAGAGACCAAGGCCTGCCCTGGTCTGTATTTCCTGCCTTGGTGGGTAAGGAGTTGGTGGTGGGGAGGAGACTGCTCTTCTAGCAGGCTGTTCTAAAACCATTTGATTTTTGCTAGCTGAAAGTCCCATCATTGAAAGAAGAGGTGCTTTCTCTGGAGAACTGTACCCGGGAGGTTGCCTACCTGAGCCTGCTGCATTGGGACAAACCCTCTAATCTTGTCTTCCAGCTGGACCTGCAAGGTAAACCCCCTGGCAGCTGGGTCTCCCTTAAACTTTGCTCTCTGCCTCCCTTTCCAGGCCCTTCACCTAGTCCTGGAGATAAATCTGTGTTCTCAGTTATTCTTTCTGCTCTGCTATTTGGTCCTAGGCCCCAGTATGTGACACAGGAATTGGCCATAGTTCTAGTTATTTGTCATGTCTAGTGCAATATGTGCATCCACTGAGTTATAGCATGGAGGTATAGACTCCCTTCTCTGTTTGCCTCCTCTGAAATATTCTCTAGCATCATTTCTGTGCTAGAGATTTGACTATCCTGACAGTTTCTCTTCTCAGTGATAGTTACCTCTTGTGTCCCTGCCTGTACTGACCTATATGTTTTGCTCCAGGATACCAGCCTCTCCGTGAAGCCCTGGAGGAAGGAAGGAAGATTTCTGGAGACTCATTCTATGTGCGCACTAATCTATCCCTTGCGGAGCAGTCGGACCCTTATGCGCTGTGCGTCAAGTGCCGGGAAATCCTCCACGTCACAGACACCATGCACAAAGGGCGTCTGGAATGGTTCTGTTCCCGTGTTGATCCCTTGACTTTGCGGGACTTGGACAAGGGGACAGTACCCAATTACAACAGGTAACAGGGTGAAGTGAAGTCTAGGGGGTCCCTGGGGTAGCTGTTCGATTTCTCTTCAATAAGGAGTCCCGAGTGTGGTTTGGCCTTTTCCCATCATGATATTATGAGCTGTCCAAGCCTTGTATCAGGGACCAGTGTGGTGGTATCTGGGCACCCTTCAGAGACTGGGTGGTTGAGTGACAGATTTAGTGTGGTTATCCTTCGGCATCACTCTAAGGGGGTTGCAGAAGAAGATCACAGCAGGCTAAGGTCCTTGAGGGCTCTAGAGCTGCTTGAAGGCAACCTCTCTGTCTTTTCAGGGCCCACCAGATTTTGAAGATCCAAGAGAAGAATCAGGTGCCTGGGCAGCAGAAGGGCCACAGAAATAACGTAAGCCAGAGAAACCAGCAGAGAGAGCTGCGTGTGTGCACCTATATTCACCCCTACCCCTTGCAAGCTGTCTGTCGTCAAAGCAGGGTAGACTGCACTTTTGGAGGTAGAAGCTTGGTTAGCAAGTCAAGCAGACTCTTACAGCCCAACCAACCTCTTTGCTCTGTGATTACTCCCCTACCTACTCCCCCTTTCCCAGCCTGAACCTCATGGTGAACAGGCCTGGTCTCTTTCCATGTGCGTTCTCCATCTCTTTTCCTGTGTGTCTTCTGCAGTCAGCTGTGTGTGTGTGAAAAGATCTGTGATTTCAGACACAGTGCCCTCACTTTCCCCTCAGCTAAAGAAACGGGCCTTGGATCAACTACGCCTGGTAAAATTCAAGCCACAGGGGAGCCCGGGGCAGCCCCCTCCACAGCTGTGGCTGGATCCCTGCTCAGGTGAGCTCTCACCCCTATATCAGCCCCATCACCCTTTGAAGACCCAGTTGTCCTCTATGGGCACTGAAGGTAAACTGGCACCTAGGATACCTCAGCCTCTCTGACCAGAATCCCTCGTGTTACCCTCCCAGTGGGTTTTGGGGAAGCCTAAGCATGTTTAAGCCCACTGCTCCTTCTCCCAGGCTTTCTGAGGCTCTCCATCATTGCTGCTGTTGTTCATGGGGACACCCAGCACATTATGGAGAGAAAGAAGAATCACCTGATCTGTAACAGCTGTATTTCCCTAGGAAATGGACAAGGAGGGAGGTTATAGATGAGGTATCTGCCTTTGGAGGAGTGGTGTAACCTGTGAAAGATCTCTCCTAAGACATGGGGTTGGTAGGTGCATCCGTGAGTCAGAACTCATAGTGCAGGGAGAACTGCAGGGATTCTAGGCTGATGGCACATGTTCTCACCTTTGACTTTTTCTTCATTCCTCTCTTTCAGACTCAGAGAGGAGCCTGAAGCCTTACAACCTGGTACACCCTGTGGTGGTCCAGACACCCCGTCCTGTGGTGCTCTCACCTGATTGCATTGCACCACGGCTCATCAGGAACTTGCTGGACTTGCCCACCTCTCGTCTGGACTTTCATGTGTGCCCAGCAGGTGGGTGGCAATGATCAGTTAACTTGCCCTATGTTTTAGAAGCCTGTGACTGAATGAAGTAAAGTACACAGGTGTCCTACTTCCAGAGGTTGTCTTCCTGTTTCACCTCCTGTGATTTCTTCTTCTGAAGAGGCCTTGGTGAATCCAGTTCAGGGAAGAGCTACTGTTAGACCAGGAAGTCTGAAACAGTCTCTTGGGGCTTGGAGAGGGCATGAGGTGTCAGCAGCTATACTGTGAGGGTCTTACAGCCTTACGGTCTTCCCAGACAATACTTGTCACCTTTCAGCCATTTGGGCTGACTGACTCCAAAGAGTTCCCTACTGTTCTTAACAGTGCCTAGTCCCTTTGGCCCATAGGGAAGCCAGTTCTCTCTTCTGACCTTCTGTGGCATAAGGGTCTTCTGTCTTTCTTGGAGTGGGTGGAGTTGGTGTTGCCTTGCTGCTCTGAGTGGCTCTTCCCAGCTGTGAACCTCGTGGCCAAGATGTCACGTGCAGTTTGACTTCTTGTCTTCCCTTCACCTGGATGAGAGCTTTCAGCCTTCATTATGTCCTTCATTTCATCTGAGAGCAGTGTGAGGTTGGCACACAGCTGCAGAATCTGTTTTTTCTCCCATAGAAAATTTTCACATAGCACAAATATCTGTTTTGCTCCTTCTTCATTCATTTCCCCTATCCTTCCCTTCTCCTGTGTTTAGAATTCTTCCTTTGCCAAATGCAGAAATTAAAAAAGCGAGAGTTTTCTTTTCTGGGGGTAGTCGTGGCGAAAAATCTCTACCTTGCTGGAAAGGGAATGCTCTGCAAATGTTAATTTCTTCTTCTGGGCTTGTTAGCCAAGTGACTTTGCCATATATCCTGTCTTACTAGGCCCTCTGCAGGGTCTTCCTCACACTGCATTGGGATATGCTTCAAAAGCTGTTTGCTGCAGCTGGGGACTTTACATTGAGACCACAAATTCTGTTTACTCCTTTCTGCTTTGCCTCTTGCAAGAGAAAGACAGTGATCCCAGGAGTCCTGAGCCATTTTGCTTTTCAACTTTGCCTGCATTTTACCTCAGAGAGATCCCCAGCAAGTGCAAAGTTAATATAAGCCAGCTGATCTGCAGCAGGAGCTTGCTGACCCCAAAGAAAACAGATAGCTTATGGGAGGCAGCTTTACCAGGGAAGGAGGCCACTGTATGGCCAGGCAGAGTTAGCAGAGGATACCCAGCTGTCCCTGGGCTTGGGAGAAGTGAAAGGTGGAATGCACACTGGACCCAATTCCACATGTGCCTTATCTTGAAGAGATTACATTTTTTCTGATGTAAACACGAGAGGCAAAGGCAGCTCTTAAAAGCCTTATTAGGCCCCCGGTTCGTGTCATGTTCATTCATTCTGGAGGTAGATGGTGTGGGCAACTGCCTAGGACGAGAGAGTCAGCAGGTAGATCCCAGTGCCACTCATGGCTGCGTGGCTCAGCCCGCTGCTCCTGAGCAAGATATGTGTGTGCATGTGTGTCTTGACTTCTCATGATTTGACCCTGCTAAACCCTGCTGTCCTGGTGGCCTCTAAGGCTCTGCTCCCAGTTTTCTGTTTCAGCTTCACCTTTCTGCTGCTCTCCTGCCTGCTGTAGAGATGATCTGGGCCCATGCTATCTCTGGCCTCCTGTCAAAAGCACAGCTGTTTTCCTGTGTGGCATGCGAAGCTGTGAGGTGGGTCTGTTTGGGCACTAGCAATACTTAGCACCTGGTCAGCTGATGCACACCAGGACTCATTGAGAGCCTCTAAAAAGTTTGCAGGCCCTGCAGCTCGGTTGCCATGTGCTGTCTGTTGGGGTTCACCTGAGAGCACTCGGAAATGGTTCCACAATCAACAAAAGGGAGTTCAGCTTGCCCCCATATCCTTCCTTTTCTCCCATGGCAACATAGACGCTCCCACTGTTTCCCCATCCCTGCTGCTTGCTGAAGCCGTCTGTGAGCCCCTGTAGATCACTAACACTGCAGAAACCTTATTTGGCAAAATAAAACAATTAGTTTTTTTTTTTGCTGGATTATGTTGGAAGCAGTTGCAAGGTGGGAACAGAACAGTGTGGCAGCAGGGAAGGTGGGGATGAGAGCTGTGAGCTGGCTTAGGCTGCTGTGGTACTGCAGCACAAGAGCTGCTTTTGCTCTGCAAGGTGTCTTTAGCTATGATATGTTGCTTGTTCAGTAAGCAGAAAGCTGCAAGAGATCCATGCCAACATGTAATGCTGTATAATTAGACTCGCTCTGCAGAATCTATGAACAGTGAACTCGATAAATATCAGCCCAGCAGCAAATGTGCAGGTTCAGAGGTAGAAATATGCAAGAGGGAGAAGTGGATAATGTCTCCATTTTCACATCTCCCTTTCCTCTTGGCTTGCAGAGATGCTGGCAGAAGGGCATCCCAACACTACCTGTGCTAAGGAGGACCCCGTGTCTAGAAGTCCCCCCCAGGATCAGAGGGAGTCTGGGCGAATCCGCATGATACGGGAGGCAATGGAGAAGGTGCTGAGCTACTCGGTGTGGAGAAAGAGGACAAGAATGGTGCATTCTGGCAGGACAGGATCTCTGTTGCCTCTAAAGAGGGGACAACAGAAGGGAGGGAAAAGGGAGAAGAGTGGTGAGAGGAAAATACTTGCTTATTTGAGGGGGTGAGGAGGGTGGCTGTGTGACTTGGAGGACATTTTAGGTCCAGGTGTTGTGGGGCTGTAAAGCAACAAACACGGCTTTCTCCCGAGCTTTTTGTCCATGCAGGTGAGAGGAATGGCGATGGGGATGTGAGGGAGAAGTGATGGGAGATGCCTTACGCTGAAGCTGCCTTCCTGCTTTCGCGTTCCTCATCTTCACCAAAGTGGCTATGGCTCTGGCTATACCCCATTGTTGTCAGGTCATACAGAGAAGATCTGGGGCTGTGGGTGATGTGGAGGATGGGGTGTGAAGACAGACTGGCTGAGCAGGGGGTCTGGTGGGCTCTTGGGTCAGGTTAGCTGTGATATAGTGGGTGACCCTGTTCTTCAATTCTCTGCTTTTCTCTTGGCCTCAGCTGTAAATCCCACATTTAATGGAATTACTATTGGAAAAGCAATGATATTTCACAGTATGGGGTTTGATTTAATGTAACTGTCAGGAACTGGGGTTATTTCTTCTCCATTTAAATCAGTAAATCTATTTGATTTCTTTCCAGAATAAACACTGCCTGCTAGAGCTCGGAGTTCAGAGTGTGAGAGATCTAATTAGAAGTGAAATATACCCCATTGTTATCCATGTCGAGGTCACAGAAAAAAACGTTAGAGGACTCAGGTAAGAACAGACCATTGAGTATGGATGGAGGATATTATCAAGGAAAAGAGAAATCCTTATCTCTATTTAAAGGAAGAGACAAAAGACCTTTATGGGAGTGTGTGTGTGTGTGTGTGCGCGCCAGGTGCGTTGCTGTGGAAAAAGGGCAGGAAAAGCAGCTTTGTATGTGTGAGTTCTTGTAGGGATCAAGGTGGAAGTGCTGGCATTTTTCCCACCTCCTCTCTTTGCACAAGGATAACATATGTCCCCCTCTTTGCTCAGGAGCCTGCTGAGGATGCCAGGCCCACGGGACTCAGAGGTGCTGAAGCTGTGCCGAGGTGCGGAGCAGGTGCTTCGTGCTCTGCCCTGCTCCTGGGCCCGTGTGGAGCCCCAGGCTTGGAGGCACGTGGAGGAGCTGACCAAGGTGGTGCGGGGCTGCATCTTTCAGGAACAAACCCGCCCACTGTGGATTGAGGAGGGTGATGACTGAGCTGGGATCTCACAGCGCTGCTGCTGTGCTACCAGCCACCCTTCCGAAGAGCTGCCTTTTCTTCCCTGAACTCTGTTAGGCAGAGTGCCCTTTCTCCTCAAGGGGATGCCATCAACAGATGCCCTTGGGGTAGTATTTCAGGTGCCTTTGAGCCTGTACAGAGCTGAGGAGTAGTAACACATGCTAACTCCTCAGCCTGTTTTCCATGTTTTATTGGAGAGATGTCTTCCACCTTTATGCTGGACACCACTCTCATGATCTCTTCCCTATCCCCGTGATTCTGGTACCTGGTTAGGCTGCCAGATCGGACGCTTGAGGGAACTGTGTGAAATCAGGGTGTACAGAAGTGCATAATATACACACATGGGCACTCACATATGTGCATACATCTACCCTGTCTTTCGGTACTTCCAAGGCCCTTTTCTCATCATTTCTGCCTGCCCTTGCCTGTAGTGCTGTGTGCTGTGGGTCCTCTCCCCCTCTCTCTCTGTCTACCTCACCTCCTGCCCTGAGGAGCAGGAAGCAGTGCTTGGGTGCCAGCACCTCACTAGGGCTGCTAGAGCGACACTAAGTGGGTTTTGCGACACATTCTCGATTTATGGGAACTGTACTCTTTATTACTTGTAAATTATTAATGGACCCATTTATTGGCAACCCACGTGTAAAGGAGAATTAAATACCATTTATAATGGGAATAGGAGGTGGAGTGTGAGTTTATGTGTTAATGGGAAGGGTTTGTTGATACCAAAAATACACACTGGGGTATTCTTTTCCTGAGGCTCCTCTGCACAGCTGTCTAGGGGAGAAAGGGAGCTCTGCTCTTACTGTGCTTTTGCAAAAGGTGCTGTGATGGATTAGAGGGGTTAGAACATACCACAGCCCAAGCTACCTCCTGCCTCTGCCACCCTCCCTGCGTTTTGGTCCCTTTCCCCTCCCTTTCCGCTGTGTTGCTGCTGGCAAGCAGCTGTGCTCTGAGAAAAGGGCTTCACACGCCTGGCTGAAGACCCCCGATCTCTGTGTGCCCACATGCCCTGGTTATTGCAGAATACTGAGCCACCATGTGGGGCACAACGAGCTTTCACGAGGCCCGAGTCCCTTTCTACTCTGTCTGGGTCAGTTCTCACCCACACCTGGGGCTGACCATGGCTTCAGGCCCTCACCAACGGAAGGTGTGGAGGGCTTCGGAAGAGCAGCAGACTCACCCCGTGCAGCACGCTCCTGCCTCCTTACCAGGTGGAGTTACCAGCTCCAGTAAATGGAAAAGGGGTTCCAGAATACCCCTGCCCTGGGGAGGTGGTGGTTAGTCTTGGGGAAATTGTCTTTCCTTGGGGAAAGAGGGATAGCGGGGGCAATGGCTCTGGGAGGCTCCATGGGGCAGGAAACTGGAAGCTGAGGGTATCACTCCTGGTGTAATGGGAGAAGATAGGCTCCTCATGCTGGAGAGGCAAGTCCTCTCTGTGTCCTCCTCACCTCTGTGATTGTGACACTGCTAGCACCACACACTTCTGAAGCTCTGAGCAAGGATTAACTTGCTGATCTTCATGGGTCCCCTGTGAGGTGTTATTTCAGGCTCTAAACCGGTTGCCTGTCTTTTATGAGGAGGTGAATGGGGGGAGGGAAAAAAAAAAACAGAGTATTTAACCAGGAGTCACTCATATGTAGAGCAATGTCCCAGAGCTGCTCTGGAGCAATGCAGCTATGCCCCTGGAAGTGCTGGTGCCATGGTGCATGGTGCCACATGCAGCTCCTGATGGAAGCTCCTGGATGACATCCACGCTGGAGGACGCAACCCCGGCATCCCAGCACTGCCGCCTCCGTGGGAGGGTGGTTGCCCTGCAGGCAAACAAAGCAGAACTCTTGTTGATCAGAAGAGAAGACAAGTCCCCAGGCAAATTCCCCTCCACCAGGGCATGGATTTGCCAGGGATGAAGGGTAAAGGGATGAGATTTCCCAGCATCTTTTCAGGGAAAAAAAAAAGCAGTGCACAAGTACTAAAGGGAAGTACTCCCTGCGAAGCACACTGATTCAAAGCTAGGCAGCGATATGTGATTCCTTCTGGGCCTGAGAGGCTCCTTTTGGATCAGGCTGGTTAAATGGAAACCTCCCCTTTTGGGTAGCCTGTCTGTGTCCCCTGTGCCAGAGGGTTGGCACCTGCTTGGGGACTGCTCAAGCCCTGTACAGCAGCCATCCCCAAGCATCCCCCCCTGGGCCATTAGCTTTGGCACCAGGAAGGACACTGAGGCGAAGAAAGGTTGAGCTGGGGAGCAGCCCAGCACAGGGAATACATTTCCCATCTCTCTAGCCAGGAGGCAGCACTGCCTGGCCCGCCCCCAGCCTCCTTCCAGCCCTGATTATTATCAGTGTCGCCCACCCCAGAGACCTCTGGAAATGCCACTTCAGCCAGTTCTGAACATGGGGTGAGAAATGGGGTAGGGAGCTCCATGGCAAAAACTAACGACTCCCCCACCTTGCCCTGCACACCCCAGCCCACCTTATTTGTATCCCTGGGGGTTGACTGCCTGCTCGTTGGAGTGAGTCACGGGTTAGGTAACAGGCAGAATGCAATTAGCAGCCCTGGGCACCAATTACCAGCTGTAACAGCCTTGTACAAGCCCCTGTAAAGAGTCATTGAGAGCAAATTTTCTCCCTCCAGGGAGAGGACCGGCAAGGTGGCACGCATGTGTCACCGTGGGAAGTTGCCGGCGTTTTCTGCGGCGCCTGCCCCAGCCCCTCGCAGAGCTGTGGTAACATGGGGTCTTCCCCGCTGCGTCCTGCCGGCAAGGTGTGGGTCAACTCCTCCGCAAGGCAGGGCTGGGCACCAGAGGTTTTCTGCCCCCCAGGAGCAGCTTGTGGCTGTAGGGTGGGCGAGCACAGTGCCGGTTACACCAGGACAGTGGTGAACGCTCCTGCAACCTGGGGCTGCAGAGAAAGAGGGAAGAAAGAGGGAGGCTGCACTCGCTCTTAGCTTCAGATGTGCTTCAGTGTGTACATAGTTGGGTCTGACCCAGTCCCCTGCCTAATACCCTGCTCTGTTTGAATTTGAATTATAGTTGCAGCTCCCAAAGGTCTCTCCTCTCTTCTGCCTGTGTCCCCTTTCCTCTCCCAAATGGCATCCTTAGCCAGGGCAGGGAGATGCTGCAGGATGCCTGGGAGCTATGGAAGCTGCTTGAGGTTGCAGGCATGGGGCCAAAGCACTCAGAAAGGTTAATTCCTCGTTGAGAAGCGGTGACTAGCCATGGCAGCAATTACAGTATTTAGCACAGAGCCAGTCAATCAGTCATGCTAGTTTCACATCCCCACAGTAATGTAAGGCTGGAAGCTGAATGACATACTTCCCCCTCCCCCCAGTAATGTAAGAAAGTATTGCTATTCAAAGGAATCTAAAAATAAAATCTGCAGGGACCCCACAAAGGGACAAGGAAGATGCTCTTGCAAAGATGTTCTTGCTTCAGGGAAAGGCTGGGAGCCTTGAATACTTAGAAATCGCATGGCAGGGAGAAAAAGAAAAGTATTCAGTGGGTTCTTCCTTAAAAAAAAAAAAAGTTGTAGCCAAGGACAGGGCTGAAAGTGTTTGTATGAGGCCTAGGGAAGCTGAGCACCTGTCTTCAGTTCCAGAAGGAGATTGTCCCTGTTCTCCCATAACATGCCTGTTTTCAGACACACAGCTGGAGTGTAGGACAGACACACCTTGATCCTTGCCCTGACACTGTTTTCTAAGCCCCCATAGGCATGCAGTGAGCAGCAGAGAGATGGGAGGGCCTTCCCCAGTCTCCATATTATTATTATTATTGGTTTTATTGGTATGCTTAGATTTGATACCCACAGCTAGAATTTCCCTAAGGATGCGCTCTGATTTCAGCAGCTTATGTAGAGCACTGTCATCTTTCTGTCCTCACACGTGCTTCAACGCTGAAGTGGGGATGGGGGTGTGCATGTCATTCTAGCCCTGCAATCTCTCTGTACCCACTGGCTGCTCCCTGAAGGGCCCCAAAGGTAACATGAAGGAATGGCAGGGAATCCTAGCAGTCACCTAGGAAAGGTGGTGGAAAAAGATGGCTGTGCCAGTTTCTTGCTCTGCCTGTGGGACACAATGGGGAGAGGAGAACAAACTGACCCAGGTCATGGGAAAAAGAGAGAACATCTTGGAATGCACAAGAGGCAAAAAGGACAAGCTGCTGAGGTGAACTCTGCCGGAGGGCACTGGTAGGCTCAGAGCACCACATTGCAGCATAGTTTGGGGATGGCACTTGGATTGTGTCAGAGAAAATGTACATGGCAAACCCAGAGCCTGAGTGCCTGGACTGCAGGAAGGCCAGGGCTGCAAAGACTTTTCCACTCCTGTAGAGTGCCTTCTGTTTCTCTCAAGCGCACTGTGTGCAGACGAGTGGTGTCTGCTTCTTTGTTGAGGGTGGTCCTAGGAAATCCCACCGTATTTAATCCTCTGCATAAGGAATGGCACACATAATGCTAGCAAACTGCTCCTTTCTGGGACATGCAGTGTTGTGGCCTTAGCTTTCCACTACAGATCTATCCCTGTCCCCCAAGTCTGGGTCCTTTCCCCAATGCCTGCCCTGTCTGATACAGCCTGACAGTCCAAGCAGCTGTCAAGCTCTCCTCCCTCCTCCCCTTGCTTTACCCTCGGACAGCCCTGCTTCCCTGTCCACACCGCGGGTCAGGGTCTCCAGTGAGGTGATAGAAGCAAAGCCAGACTTAGCCAGTTGAGTGAAAAGGGCCTGGAAGAGATCAGCCTTCCCAGTGGTTGCAGAAGCTAAGAGGGGGTGAGGACCTGGCTGGGATATAGCCCAGCAGGATACAGGACACCTGAAGGGAGGCACAAGGACTCCCCTCTGTTTTCCTGGTGCCCCTGTGCCTATTGCAGTGAGAGACACTGCCCTCGGGCTAGAGTCAACTGCCCCAGGTGTGTGTGTGGGGGTGAGATGTGGGAGGTGGGTGATCAGAGGCAAAGGTGGTGGCAGGGTGGGGGTCATGGTTTGGCAGTTTCAAAACCAGGGCTGAGATCCTAGTGGATTATATGTGGAGAGAGTAGCAGTGGATACGTAGCCCCAGTTTAGGGAGGGAGGGTAGGATAAAGGGGCAGGGGAAGTAATTTAGAGCAGTGCCAATGGGAAAAGATGGGGGATATGCATGGAGACACATGTATCCTCTCAAAGACAATTTAGGACCCCACGCTTAACTTTGCTTGCTTTGCTCCTTCTACCCCTCAGCCTGCATCCAGCTCCATCCTCCCTTTTCTACGAACCAACAAAAGGGCTGCACAGGGCTTGCACCCACGTCCTGCCTCCCCTGCAAGGCAGGAAACCCCTCTTGCCCCCACGGACTGAGCCACAACTATGCAACAGGTTTGTCTTTGCAGATCAGCTTCCTTGTCACGCTGCAGGGCTCACCGCCGCGGGATGGCTGCCCTAGCACTGCAGATGCAACCAGCCCACTTTCGGACTCAGAGGCACCCCCCTTCTTCCTCCATCTCCCTCTCTCCATCCTCTTCCTCCCCAGGGGCGGGCGCTCCGCCCAGTGCCCGGAGGCGGGACCGGCCGGGGCTGGCAGCCAGCAAGGGCAAGCGGCACAGGAGGCAGCAGGTGGGAGGCAGCGCTGCGGGTCGCGTGGTGCCCGGCCCTGGTGCCCCGCGCCAGCCGTTGCCTCCAGCGCTGACGGGATGCGTTGGCTGGCGTCTGCTGGGGACTGGACGGCTTCACTCCAGACCTCTCGCTGATAGAGCCGGTCTCTTACTCCTGCTTCTTACTCCTAGAGTGAGACTCTCCGCATCTCCAGCAGGATTGGGGATGCTCGCGTCCCACGTGGTGGGCTGTGCCAGCCGCCTGACTGTTGCCTTGGATTATTTGCCTGTTTCCTGTCCCTGCCTTGTTGGGTAATCAAGTCTCCTTGGTCTGTAGAGATTCCTACCTGCACCTCTATCCTCAAGGACTGTTGTCTCTTTGGCTTGGTCCTTGCGTGTCCATGATTGTTTTTTCTTTTTGATCCAAACCTGCCCCATTCCGTGGCTGCATCGTATATGGACTTCACTCTGAACTTGTCTTGCCCTGTCAGAGGTTTAAATAAGAGTGGATGGATTCACATGGAGGCAGAGACGGAAATTGTCCTTGTCTGGTAGGCTTCCATCTGCAGACGGAATATATCAGGAGCCATGGGCCGCCGGCTCATCCGTGGTCTGTCTGGAGCTGCTGTTTTCCTTGTCAGCATGGCTCTACTTTCCGTAAGGCACCATGGGGCTCAAGAAACAGCCCGGTACTTTGGGTTCAGAGAAAGGACGTCAGAGAATCCAGAGCAACGGGCCAAAGTGAGCCTCCAGGATGTCACGGGAGGTAGTGGCAGGAGGCAAAAGGACTTGCAAACCCATCCTCAGGATGAATACAGGAGTAGGGGAAGCCTGAAGCTTGAGGACATTTTCATAGCTGTGAAGACAACCAAGAGATTTCACCAGAACAGGATGGAGCTGCTCCTGGACACATGGATATCCCGGACAAGTGAGCAAGTGAGTGTGTGGATCTGGACAAGTGGGGAATATTTGGTACAGAACAAAGATAGGATGTCTGTGGGGAGGGGTAAAGGCCAAGGGAAGCAGAGACTGGACATTGCAGATCCCTCAAGTACTTTCTTTACCCCAACTTTCACCTATGTTCACATTGAGAGGTGGATACTACCCACCACTGGTTCAAGAGACGGACGGGCAGAAGGCATTGCCTGGGCCATACGAGTCTGACAGCAGAGACCTGTCTGCCCCTGTGTGAAATGGTGGCTGACTATTTCCAAGAAACATGAGTTTGCTGGGTTTCAAGATGAGTTGCGCTCTGCCATATAGATGACGATGCTTGCATTGTGCCTGGGCACGGTTTGCCCCGGCGTGGTGTAGTGCAGCACACAGGAGAGCGGAGGCTGCAGGATGTGGGCACGAGGGGAAGTCACCGAAGGGGACGAGTGTGCAGGAGTGGGGTTTGCAGCCTTATTCACTCCTGTGCATAGCAGCATAATCAATCCCTTGGTTTCTTGGCAGAGCATCTTTTATGCACTCTCTTGAAATGACGTGTGCGTACATCTGATTTTTTTTTTTTTTTATTTTTAACTGAGCCCTGATACTTCCTCCCTTTGCTAAGGAGAGGTTGAAGAGTTCTGCTTTCTGCTAGAGGAACTGGTGTAGGGCATGTGTATACGTGACTGGTGGTGGTGGTGTGCAGACTGGCAGAAGTGTCCCCTGTTGTCTGGGCTCTGCTTCCCTGCACTTAAGAAGATCTTTCATCTCTGTGACTCCAGGCTCCCTAGCCGCCCAAATGGCTAGGGATCAGAGTTCTGGACTACAAACTCTGCTTTTCCATCAGTACCTAATCCTAACTTCAGGACCTTGAAGGAAATGGTACTTCTCTTCCTTGCCTCCACTCCATTCCACTTTGCAGAGCTGCTCTTCAGGAAAGAAAAAAATCCTGTGGCTGTCCCAGAAGGTTTTATTGTTTCTGCCTGTGTGTAACACGTGGCTAATAGATAAATTAAGGCCTCAGTAAGGATGGGAGATGGGGGAGGATGTATGGGGTTGAAGAGTGAAGTTATGCAGAGTTTTCTGGGTAAGGGTGGTTTTCCACTTCATGGTGCTGCAACTGTTTGGTCTGCTGTGGTTGCTGCAGGAAGTTGCGTCCTATTTTGAGCACGCTTCTACTTCTGTATGTGTGTCCGTGTTAGTATCTGAGGTACCCTATTTCCTTCTCAAGATGCACTTCTCATCTCTGCTTTTACCTGTCCTAAGCCTGATGGCTCTGGAGAAACTAAACTCGACTGTGTAGCTGTACTTTGGGATGAGCACATTGGCACTAAGATGTTGAGACTGGAGTACTTGGAGTGGGTTGGCAAGAGGCAGTTCACCTTTCCCTCATGTATATGACAAACATACATCTGGACATCCTGCTAACGACAAGAATTAGCAGTTTCCCAAACTCATCTCACCCACTGTGTGGGGGATGTATGGCAGACAAACTTTGTGTAGGAAAGCTTTGCAGACCGAGCAGGAAAATTGGAAGGGGAGACTAAAACAGGAGAATTAGTCACTTTTCCTCATTTCTTTTTTTTTCTTTTCTATATAGCCTTGAGGCTAGGACCAGGAGTGGGTAATAGGAGGTAGATGAGAGATAAAAGCCTTTATTTTTTGTTGTAATAAACTGCTGGAGGGTTTTTTTGAAGGTGGGCAAAATTTAAATTTTGAAAAATCTGGATAGAAATCCTTCCTTACAAAAAAAAAAAAAAAAAAAAAAGTCTTGCTATCTCGGCTACTGAGCCAGTGGGGTCTCCTACGCAGATGGCCAGCTGGAAAATTTTAGCATCTGGCTGTGTATCTGATGCTGGGATCTGTATAGTGTCCTCCCAGAGGAAGCAACTTGGACCTTAAAAGCCAGACATAGGTGACTATAACAGGAGGCAGGACCAGCTGTGATCTTTACAGTTAGAATAGAGTCCAGAGGTTCAATTAAGAGTCCTATGTATTGAACTCAGACAGGTATACAGTGAGAGAGAGAGAGATAGGAACAAGGATAGGGAAATATGGATGGGTGTTCTTCACTAGATGCTGGACTTTGTTTCCTGAGGACTGCTCCATGACAAACTTTCCACTGAAGTTTGTTAAGGAGGATATTTCAATATCCTGGACCTTTTACTAGGAAAGGCTTCATATAAACATAAGTATCAGTTTTGATGACTGCTATGCTGAGAAGTGTTTTGTCACAGGAAGTTCCATCTCCATATAAGGAAGAACTTCTTTCCTGTGAGGGTGGCAGAGCCCTGGAACAGGCTGCCCAGAGAGGCTGTGGAGTCTCCTTCTCTGGAGATCTTCCAAACCCATCTGGATGCCACCCTGTGCCCCGTGCTCTGGGTGTCCCTGCTGGAGCAGCAGAGTTGGACTAGATGATCTCTAGAAGTCCCTTCCAACCTCAACCATTCTGTGATTCTTAGCCCTGTAATTTTGAGAGAGAAAGATAGAAATTTCTAGTCTGAAATAACATTTTATTTGGGAACATAAACTCATTTTAGAACCCCTCTCCTTTTTGAAATCCAGACATGCAACTGATTGAAATGAAATCTTTGAACCACCCATTTTGATTTTTTTTTTAACATTTTCAGTACTGTGAACACACTGGAGATTTCAAATGTTAAGCAGGTTTCCAGGCAGGGGAACAGTTTCCTGCCCAGCTATACTTTCAAATGTCCTGATGTGATTGCATTTCGAAGGCTGTTTCTGCCTCGAGAAGGGATATCTTGGGATCTTGGGAGATGCATGTGGCCCTGGGCTGCCAGATTCCACATATTTATTCCCATTTCCTATTTTTTTCTTTGTTAAGCTATACTCCTAAATCGGGCTGAGCAGGCCTCAAAGCCCAGTGTTTACCATTAAATGGGCACTTCTGTTCCTAGAGAGCTGCCAGGCAAGGCTGTGTGACAGCCAGTGGCTTCAGGTTTCTGGTATCACTGGCCATCTGTCAGGCATCCCCTCCAACTCAGCTGCCTCAGCTCATCTCCTCCAGACTGGGGGATGCCTTCCACTTGGCACCACTCCTCAGGCCTGAATCAGCTGCCCCGAAGCAAAAGTTATGACTGTCCTGGCCAGCTCCATGCACATGGAAGAGCTGGGCCTTGTGATTCTCCTCTGCGCTGGCAGGAGGAATTGTCCTGGGGGATGCTAGGCAGGAGGTGAGTGTGAAGCTGTGGCTGAATGGCTACACCATGAGCAATCTGCCAAAATGAGCTTGCAGGTAGCCCTGAGCACTGAAGCGCCACAATGAGAGGTGCTGTGGGAGACCATGCGTGGACCCACTGGGAATCTGGTGAAGCACCAAACAGAGCACATGATGGGGAGGCTGATTCGGTCCACCCCACTTGCCTGCAGAGACACCCCTGCTCTCATGCCCCTAACAGGAACAATAAGTCTGTGTGCACAGAGCAACCTTCTGAATCTCTTACAGACTCCATTAGAATGAACAAGAACAGCTGGTGACTTCTTGAGAAATACCTGCATAGCCAGAACAATTCTCCTTTAGGCATGCTTTTTTGTAGGCCTCCTCCTCTTGCTCTCACATCCCATCCATCCTGCGTGGCTTTCCTGAGGAGCACCGTGACAGTGGCTTAGGCGCTGGCAGCAACTGTTGTTCCAGGTTCCCTGCTCTCAGAGGCACAAGGGATGGAGAAAAGAGGACACATCCAGATAGATGCCTGTGCTGTTGCACTCTCCTTTAGGACAGGCTGGGAAATGAGGGTTCAGGGGAGATGGAGAAGGTAGATTTGCACCCTGCCCCTGCAATGCCTTCCTCTTCACATTTCTTTTGGAGATTCTGGTGTTCCCCATGGTGGCAATGCTCCTCCATCCTTGATTTTCTGCAGAAACATGTAAGGTGTCTCCCCAAACAAACTTTTTCCATTTCACATCAAGGAGAAAGTAGGAAACTCCTAAGATTTTCACAAATAGAAAATCTGAGAAAAGAGAAATGTTTCTACTTCAGATCAATTAAAATGTGTTGTTTGTTATGTACATGTTTTCTATTTGGTGTTCTATTTTTAAGCAAATCTTTTCAAGCAGCACTACTTCTGTTTTTTTATTAATGTCAGAAAATTTCAATACTTTCAGATTTTTTTTTCTTTAGATGAAATATTTTTCATAGCAGAAGTTTCTGTCTTTGATATACCCTCAAGGAAGTTCACATGTCACTGAGAATTCCTGCCTTGCCTGAACATTAAGTTATAGTCACATGATCCAGAATGACTGCTTTACCTGAGACTTAGCTAATTGCTTCCTTTCCCGTGATCACCTTGAAAGTGGCCTAAATAAAAGATCTGGAGTGGGGTAGAGAGGCATGCACAGTCAGTTATTGCTTTTCAGCTGCTGGAGGGTAATTCACCAAATCACTGCAAGTAAAAAAGTCAGGCGTTTGGCATCCTAATTCTGGTGCTGCCATGCCTTCCAGAGCCAGGTGCGCTCTGGGGGTCTTTCATTACCTGCCTTTTGTGTTTTGAGAGTTTATTTTCCCGCACCTTTCTGATGGGGACACATCTCTCAACCTGAATGCCCTGGATAGATGTCCGGAGATGAGGAGGGCAGGGCTTGTCTCTCTGTCAGAGCCTTCTGGCACAATGACAGCTCCTGCGAGCTGTCATCTGTCTGCCTCTTCCCTTTTGTCCCTGCCCAGGTGCTGTGTTTAACCAGCCTGTGGGCAGCTGGTGAAGAGACAGTTTAAGGCTTGTGACTCCTTTTTGATTTTGTAAAAGCTCATTTTCTGCCTGAGGGGAGCTTTTCTCCCTCAGCTCTGATTCGTGCCTGGCCCTGAGCAGGGGGAGATCTGCCACATAATGGCAGTAAGAGGGATTAGAGGGGCCTGGAGGGCTGAGGAAAAGGAGGTGGCAGGGAAGCAACAGGGGGCTGTACACACTTAACACGCAAACAGATGTTCTCCTTTTAACCCGAGCTGCCTCTGACTACAATGCTTTCGTTTTTCTACAACCACAACCAAAGCCAGTCTCTTTCACACCATTTTTCAGCGTTACAGGTCCCCTTGTCCCAAGATGTCAGACCATCAGGAAAAACGAAGTGACACAAGCACAGGTGGTGCTGCCTGTCGGTTCATGTGTGGTGTCAAAGGAGGCCCTGGCCTTCTCCTCATGGCAGGGCCTTGTGTGCCGGATCAACCTTTGGGGCTGTCCAGAAGCAAGTAAAGCTTCTCTCCCTGCTGTCTCACCCAGTACTGACCAGCATACCCTCAGAGCCTTTAGTGGGAGAGCCCTGACAAACGCTGAAAGGGCAACCAAAGCCGCCTTGTCTGTTCCCTCACTCATGATCTAGATGAGCTCCTCTTGAAGCAGCTTGAAGCAATGGGAGGGCAATAGGGACTTTGCGGGGGTCTGCTTGCATGTCCTGTGAACAAAGCATGTGGCTCTAAGAGGATTAATTAACTGTGAAAGTGAGAAGAAGGCCAGCACAGCGGGGCAGCCAGCCATCTCTCTGCCAGAATGGGGCGTCCAACTGCTGCCCAGTGCCTGGAAGAGAGCTTGGCATTAGAGGCTGGTGCAGGGATGGGAGAGGGGCTATCACAGCATGCATGTGTGGCGTGTATGTCCAGCTGAAAAGTGTGGATGAGCAGCCAGGAATAGCTCCAGCTCCCGGCCTCAGAGTAACCTCCTTCTCTCATTTTCCCAGACATATGTCTTCACTGATGAAGAAGATGAAGCCCTGAAAAGGAGAATGGGTAATAACCTTTCCTATAACATCATGTCCTTCTTATCTTCAGCCTTTTAACTTTCATGGCCTATGGAGGGGGTCCTTCATGAAGGCTGGCTCTGCCATGCCAGCTCTGCATGGTAGAGAAGAGCTGCTTTGCCACATCCCATGGCAGGGCCCATCAGCTTGAGCAGTGATGATTTGCTGTGGTTTGGCTCCCTCAGGGCACGTGTCTGACTCAGGGTAGGAGACCCTCTGCCTTAAAATGTCCACAGACAAAAGCCACTTAGTACAAGCAGCCTTGGGGAAAACCCTACAGTCCCTATATCCTCTCTGGCAGCGTGCAGGGTAGAAGTATGGTGGACAGACAGTTTGGCAAAGCCAGATTGCTGCCTTGCGCAAGACGCTTCACTTTCCCTCCGTATCAGCTCCTAGAGAGGGGAAGGCTCATGTCTTTGCAAGGTGCAGTGATGGTAGTGGGAAAAAGTAGACTGATAAACTGAAGATTAGACTATTTACTACTGTGCAAATCATAGGGTGAAGTGTGGCAATGAGCAAGGAAAAGAGCAAGGAGTCATCTTCAGAGCAAGGCTTGCATGGAGTGAACAGCTTGGGGTTTGTGAGGTGAAGAGCTGAATGTGCAGGAGAAGGCATTCACATGACAGTGGGCTTGAATGCCTGTTCAGGGGTCTGTGAGGAGGCTGGCCTTGAACAAACTCCCCTTCCCTCCTGCCACATGCTTTTTTTCTAAAAGACCACATGAAGTGGGCCAAATCTGAGTGATGGCCTTCTCTCTCCTTGCAGGTGACCATGTGGTGTTCACCAACTGTTCTGCTGAGCACAGCCACCTTGCCCTCTCCTGCAAGATGGCTGCAGAGTTCGATGCATTTCTGGCCAGCGGCCAGAGGTGAGCCAGGGCTGCCATGAGCTGCTAGGGTGGCTTGGCTGTGAGTCTGTGTGGACATGAGCTCCATGAGGCAGGCTCATGTTGGAGGGCAACCATTTGCTGAGGAAAAGTATCAGTATGAGGCCGAGTGGGGAGGGAGGATGACATTTTATCCCTGATGGGGACCTGTTCCCAGAGGAAGTGAGGAAGTCAGGCACTGAGGGTATGCGAGGCATTTTGAAATCAAGTCAGTGAGAATGTAAAAGAAAGTGGCACCCTATTTACTGAGAATCTCTTGTGTCTTCATTGCCATCTCCTTCCAGCTGGTTTTGCCATTTGGATGATGACAACTATTTGAACACTCACGCCCTCCTGAAACTTCTGTCTACCTACTCTGCAGCGTGGGATGTCTACCTAGGGAAACCCAGCCTGAACAGACCCATTCGCGCCTCTGAAACGCTGCCTAACAACAAGACGGTACAGCCTATGGCTTGTGGCAGAGAGGGAGGGGATTTTTTTTTAGTGCTTTGGTTCATTGACTGCAGCTGAACTATGATGAAGACGATCCAAAGAGCCACAGGCACTAGCTGAAAACTTGCTGGTCTTGTCTGAATGTCAAAACATTGATGGTACCCACACAGAGGATGGCAAATGACGGCCCATGGTGCTGCTGTGCCTTGGGGGACTCAACTGCAAGGAGATAAGTCTGCACTGGGTGGCCCACCTGGTGCTGCCAGCAGGAACTTGGCTGCCTCTGCTTTTGCAAGTTGGCAGAGTTCAGCCTGGATATCCAATTAGCCTTTAGCACAAGTGACACTATTTGGCTAGTGGCCTACCTTTGCTTACTCTTTTTGCCTTTGGCTGAGAGGGGAGCTGCAGTGCTGTACTAGCAGCCCTGGTTATCCTGGCTTCCCAGTCATGTGAGAAATTCAAAATATGTGTTATACTACCAGCAGGACCTCATTCTGGGCAGCAGTTAGGAAGATGACAATAGGGCTCTGTTTATCTCTGCATCAAAACTTGTTTTCTGGCGTTTCCATCTCAGGGAGTATGGTATTGTTTAAGCCACTGCCACTGAGGATGTCTGTTGTTTCTCTCCAGAAATCTGTGCGTTTCTGGTTTGCCACAGGAGGGGCTGGGTTCTGCATCAGTCGCAAGTTGGCAAGCAAGATGGTGCCTTGGGCCAGGTGAGATGTACGTTTGGGGGTATGTGAACCTTGGGGATAAGGAACATGGATGCACAAAAATTCCTGTCACCAAGACCTGGAGTCGTGTATGTGGTATTCGGAAATGTGAAGAGTGCTATGTGCTATACATCTACAAGCATGTGGTACCAGAGGAAATATGTACTGGGTAGGTCTGTGACCTTACTAAAAGCAGGCAAGAGAAGGCACGTTAGCAAACATGATGACAAAATCACATAATCCATCTTCCCCAACTCCTTTTAGCTTTGGTTATTCCCTCACAATCCATCTCACTTCTTTCAGCCGCTCTGACTGTTTACTAAGTACTTTCCCTATCTGCCAATTTCATTTCCTCTTACTGTGCTTCCGTGAACTGCATCCTCCCTTTTCTCCCTCTTCAGCTGGCTTCCCAATTCCCCCATCCCAAACTCTTGCCATCTTATTCTAGTATTTGCTGTCTTGGAGACAACACTCCATTGTACATGGAGAACAGAAGTATGCCTGTTATCTCCTGATAGCCCAGCCTACAATTATTGATGTTTTCCAGGATGCCTAGGTCATATCACAAAGGACAGGAGCACATACACCTGTAGGCAATGGCTGTTCCGCCCTTAGTTGGATCTATACATACCCAGAAAGACAGCTCTGATCCAGACCAGGTGGCTCACCATCCTGTTTGCATTGGTTTAGCTGGAGCCCATGATATACAGTCTATGCTAGACCCAGACAGGAAGATGGTCCCTGATCCAGGATAAAATTAAGTGGCATGAATAGATAATTCCTAACCTGGCATAAAGTCTGTCACTACTGTGTTAGAAAGGTCTGAACATATTATAACTAGCTGAGGGGTATTACAGGAGACAGCGCTTTGTGCCATGTGGCTGTTTCCAATTGAAGGCGCTTTAATGCTGTGTTTACCATGCCATTAAACCATGGCCAAGAGTGTGGTGTTATATCACAGTGCAGCCAGTGGATGGATAATTCCTGCTGAAACTGACTGCCCTGTTCCCTATACTCTTCTCATTCTGGCTATGTGGTGCCACTGCTTCTCTTGTACTATCTCGTCAGAACCCTCATTGAATCTGTGCAGCTCACCAATATGCAGAAACGTGCAGAAAGCTAATCTGGAAAACTGTCAGCTCTCTGAACCAGCTGACTGGGCAGTTGGATAAGTACCATAGCACTGGACAACTGCTGAGACCACATGGTTGGCGGTGACTGAAGGGCAAACACATCCCCACTTCTTTGCAGGCAAGACTCAGGATTTATTGCATATTTCCAATGAATTTCCAATGTGGTTCCTTACTTATGTCTGGCAAAAGGGATGTCTGTATATCCCTCCATCCTTGTCCTAACCCAAACTACCATGCTCTCTTCCAGTGGCAAGAACTTCCTTAGCACCTCAGAACTCATTCGCTTGCCAGATGACTGCACTGTGGGTTACATCATTGAGTGCAAAGTCGGTGGGCACCTGTTATCCAACTCACTTTTCCACTCTCACCTGGAAAACCTGCAACTCATCCCCTCAACTCAACTCACACAGCAGGTGAGCAGGGGGATAGAGCAAGAGAGAGGTGTGTGAGGAAGGAGAGATGGAGGAGGGGACATTTGGCACATTGCCTAGTTGGGGGCAGTAATGCAGATTGAATCAATTGCCTGCTCTTTCCTCAGGCCTCCGTAAAAATGGTTCACTGAAGGAAGGGCAGACATTGCCATCCACACAGCTTCCAGTCACAGTGCATCCTGGATTGGTGGTGGGGAGTGAATTTATGAGAAATGAAGGGAGGATTGTGGAGGGGATGGTGCTTAGGGGAACATGACATCAGGACAAGAAGAGCGGCTGTGTGCTTGGGAAAGAGGCTTTGCACCGTATCTCCCTCATTGTGGGAGATAACAAGCAGTGTGGGATCTTAGTGAGGACAAAGGACTGGCATGGTGGACAATCACGAGAAGAAAGGCCAAAAGAAAAAGAACAGGATGGGAACTTCTGTAGCTCAAAGCAGGTTTCTTGCGCCTAAATTCATCATGTCCCCATTCCTGCTCCCTCCTCCCCACCTTTTCTTGCAGGTCACCCTCAGCTATGGTGTCTTTGAGAACAAGCTCAATGTTATTGAACTCAGTGGCCCCTTCTCACCCCAGGAGGATCCCTCAAGGTATAGGGCATAAGTGCTTGGGGAATTGCTATGGTTTGAGCCATCAGCCAATAGGCTGGGAGTGGGAGGCAGCCAAATGGGACGCAAGAAGTCTAGAGTGGTGGACAGAAACCTTGCAGTCACATGGCTTACGAGATAAAGACATAGCTTTAAGCTGCTTGCAAATGCTTATAAACTTTGCAAACACTTTTGGATGATTGGGAAAAAAGAGTGATCAAATGTTTTATTTGGACAGTTCCAAAGCCATATATTTAGCTGGTTTGCTTCATATTTTGAGGCTGAACGAGCTAACCTCTACCCTATGGGATAGGTACTGAAATGTTTTTTTGAACTCAGGAAAGGATTTTTTTTCTGAAAAAAATGAAGAAAAAAGATTTGCTGACTGCAAATAAATGTGTACTTTGATTTATCTTCTCTGCATTGAGCAAGTAAACCTGAAGTTGTTATTTGCAGAGCATTAGTGGTAAGTTGCTGGCTGGAGATGGCAGGGGCGGAAAGCACTGAGGCAATGAAAAGAGCATCAAGGGAACCATGCAGCATATGTTGCTGCATTGCCTCTCTCATTGCTTGTGAACAGCATGGACCATGGGCTTGGGCTACATATGGCAAGGATGGACCCAGGTGCTAGACTGAGGCCTGGCTGCTCAGCTTTGCCAAGATGGTAGAGATGTGCAGTGAGACCTTGCACATTGCAGTGCAAGGTGAGCAGCTCAGGTAGGATGAGATATGAGGGAGAAGCCCTCCACCTGCAAGTCCTGCTTGGCACTGTGGTAAGGACTGTCACCTGACCTTCTTTCACTCTCTCCCCATCAGGTTTCGATCACTTCACTGCCACCTCTATCCAGACACGTCCTGGTGCTTGCAGCCTCTTCGCTGGTGATGTCTCAGTCTCAGCAACAGTCTCCTGATGGTCTGCATTCACCTTGTGCTTCTAGAGGGCAGGACGCTGAATAAGCTCGGTGCTCCCACCTTCGCCCTTACAATGATGGCCTTGGGACAGTGTGATTTTTTTTTTGGTCTTTGCTGAATACTAGTGACACAAGAAAAGAGAGATCTGTGTCAAAGTAACAACATGGGCAGGATACATGCACATAACTTTCCTTCTCTGCTGGGATGCTTACAAGAGTAATACACCTTTTTGAACAAAGCGAAGGTTGACCATCTGGATAGAGATGGCAGCCTGCTTCTCTGGGCTGTGGATTCATCTTTCTTGCTCTGGAAAAGCCCTAGGTAGGGGTACTAGTACTTAACTGAGTGTCACTGATAGCGAGTCCTTGCTCCAGCCTGTCTGAACAGGCCATCTTCTTCTACCTACCTTCTATCTGCCTGTGCATCCCCCATTGCCAGCTCTTCCCAGCCACATTCCCTTGGCTGAAGGCTGTTTAGTCTGGGTCTGATTCTGACCACTGTACATGGAAGAAGAATGTGGCCATTTTTGTGCTGAAATAGTACTGGAAAAGCATGGGGACAATGGACAGGAAGAAGAAAAGAATCAGAAAACCCACTCTGATGGGACGGAGGGGAGGATGTGGGGATAGGAGGAGAGAGGCAGAGAGGAGGATGGTTCCTGCACTGAATATTGAAGGCTTGCTCTTTTATAGCCCTGCATTATTCTGCTCCCTTTTTATCTTCTTGATATGGGGTCAGGATAATCTTTTGCTCTAATTACCAACCTGTCGTTAGAGATTAGATTCCAACTCTTACCTGTGAGAGAAGAGACATAAAGGATTAGAACTGTCTGAAAGAGAGGAGAAAGGAAGAGATGGAGAAGGAACATTCAGGAGCGGATAAGAGGTTACAGCTTTATAATCTTCCCTGTGCCCCGACCAAAAAAAAAAAAAAAAAAAAGAAAGAAAAAGGAAGTCCTGAAAAAAAAAGGAAACAGCAAGACAAAAAGCTTTCATATATTTGCATTACTTTCCTCTAGATGCTAAGAGCATCTTTTTCCTCTAGATGTTAAGAGCATCTTTTTCCCTCCCCCCCCACCCATTCTCCACAAATCCTTGCTGGGTGCAATAAGGAAAAGGAGCAGATCCAGATAGGTTATCACTTCTTTCAGTGCACTTTTGCAGAGTCTCTTTTTCAGTGTGGTGCTTGGTATGACACCTGGACAATCCTGATCACAAGGGACTGAACACTGGTGACATTCTTTCCTTGTACATACTGTTAAATGGTTAGTGAAGAATGTTTCTTGGAAGGCTGGAAGGCAAACAGGCTGTTTTCAATGCCAGTAATGCCACAAACAGGTATTTCTCTTTAAAGAATATTGCAAAATACCACTGGGGTCTGTGAAGGATTCCTGTAATCTCTAGATGAAAGGATAAATGCCCTTTCTCCAAAGAGCTGCTCGGCTTTGATGCTTATGATGTGAAAGAGCCTGCTGCTTGGCTTAAGTACCAAGGGAGAGTATCATTGTGCTTTACCATTTGGAAAGCTGGCCACCTTGTCTCCCCCAAAAACAAACACCAGCATCTCCCACACAGCATGAGCATACAGGTTTTAAAAGAAAAGAAAGGCATGAGAGAGACCTTCCTCCTCAGCAAAGAGAGATCTAGAAATGAATGAACATTTCAGTTTCTGGAGAAACAGAAAGCAGAGGCTTGGGTGCTGTTTCCCATTTTGGTCATTCTTACAGACATTAGCCAGCTTGTGGAGCCGCAGAAGGCTCTGCTTTCTTCTCTTGCACGATGTGACTTTGAACTGGAAATTCTTCCTAAGCATGGATAGGGACTAGTGATGCCAGTGACCACTTTAAGTAGTGAAAAACACTTATCTCACACAGCTGTGTGAAGCCAGGAATGATGTTGTTCAACGTAAAGACTCCCAACTGTTGGAAGACATGCAGGGGAAGACATACATACAGAGCCCTGGCTCTAAAACAAATCATTTGGTTTAAACTTAATCAGAAGATGAAAAATGCTTCCATGCAGAGAAATGAGAGTCTGAAATAGAAATCTACAATATTTGGATTTTTTTTCCCCCATTTAAAATGCCACCTTTCTTTTTAATCAAACCTTTGGGTTAACAAGCCAGTCTTATTTGTAGTCAAAGCACAGTGTAATTCATGTGCCTGGAGAAGAAACTGGTATAGTAGACACACTTCCTTGAGGAAAAGGCAAAGGAACAGAAACTGGAAGCCCTCTTTGGATCCCAATCTCAGCCAGTCTGAATGAGCTTGTTGTTATTTTCATAGCTGAAGATCTGATGTTAAATGGGTTGAATCCTCCGGGAGTTTTAGAGGCATCAGTTTAAGACAGGGCTTCGTTGCTGACGCAGTAATTACCACTTCTGTGGAATATGCCTTACCTCATAAGGAATCTGATGAGATGAGAAGATGTCTTGGACAAGACATCTCTTGGGCTTTAGAGAAATGAATGAAATGAGGAAGTTCTGTTCTGCCTCCAACAACAATGCTCTGGAAAGTAAATTGCTTTTCAGAGCCAACAAAAGAAAACAGGGTTTCTATAAGAACAGAGAGACAGCTTAAGGGGACATTCGCCACTTGAAATCTGATCTATGTTAAAACCTAAGTTAAAATTAGTTTCAGGAAAGATTCCTACTCTTGGGGCTTGCTGTCAGATGTTGTGGTTTTACAGTCTCATTTTTCTAGTTTATTAAAATGTTTAGATGTTTAGCTGCTTGGGAAAATGAGAAACAGCCTCTCATGAAAATTTTCAGGGACTATCTTTATTTTTCTTCTTCATGATTTTCTGATGTAACAGCTAAAGATTTTGCAGAAGTCTCTTTGCAGCTATTGATTTTTTTTCACTCCCATTGCAGTAAAAACCTGTCCCAAGAACTAGAAGGGTTTTTTTCATTTTACTGGAAAAAACAGGATTGAAGTCAAAGGTGTT
Source organism: Crypturellus undulatus (assembly GCA_013389825.1). Classification (NCBI taxonomy): domain Eukaryota; kingdom Metazoa; phylum Chordata; class Aves; order Tinamiformes; family Tinamidae; genus Crypturellus; species Crypturellus undulatus. Next base: position 93,456 of record VWPW01029520.1, read on the forward strand.
AGCATGACCCAGCTGTTGTACAACATTAAGTATAGTTCAAGATTTCAAGTGCAGAGACCTCAGTCTGCCCAACACCATAGCAACGAACAGCATTAATGGTGTTTAAGCTGTATACTGAAGATCCAGAGGAAGGAGAGGGAGGGGAAAAAAAAAAGCAGTTACAGTATTTGAAATGTAAAGTATTAAGTGAGTCTTTCACGTTAACAATATCTTTTCTTCACTTTCCCGTTAGCTGTGAAGAATTTTTATAAGGAAACCCCTAGTTGACAGTGCAGAAAATGCTAATGACTATCCTTTCTTTAGGGGAAAAAGAGAAGTTAGCTGAAATAGGTGGGAAACTGCAGTTGTTGCTAAAGGCTTGAAGGGGATAGAGAAGAATAGCAAAACTAGACAATGCTTCTGTCTCTGGTGCCAACTCCTCTTAACAACTTTGCTGCTGAAGGAAAACAGATTTGTAAGCCGCTGGGAGATTTAGCAAACTCGTACCCAGATTACAGCCTTCAGCTCTGTCCCCAGGCCTCTTGCAAAAGATGGAACCTTCAAAAGACTAGCAGTTTATTAAACAGTATCCAAAAGGTGAGAAACAGGAACAGGAATAAAGGAGACTGGAAGAAAAGAAATCACCAAATAGGACCCAGAAGAGAATTTAAGCTCTGCATTGAAAGTGCTGTTGGAGAACTGCCCCAACAGCAATGGGAAAAGGGGTGTTGCCTGACCCCCCATCTCTAGATGTTTTTGTTATTGGGACGGTGGTAGTACTCCAATGGATGCCAGTCTGATTGAGGGGTCATGCTGAAAGATGAAAATAGGCCTGTCAGCACTGTTGGCCTCCACCCTTTTTTTTTTTTTTTTCATAATGAACACCCCAGAAAAGCTGATATGTTTTCACCTGGCCCTTATATTCAATTCCTTTCTGGCCTCTGAACCTCCAGTTTTCCTCTGTCCTTGCTTACAATGCTGGTTCTTCAGAAAGCCCAGGGTTGGGATTAACAGCTCTTTTTCATTCTTTCATTTACTCTTTTTGTTCTCAATCCTTGAACAACCCTAGAAGACAGCTAAGTTGCTGTTTTGTGCCACTGACCACCTGGGTTCTATGCACAGTCTTCTCTGACTCTTAGGCCCTACATCCTTGTTTACAGTAAGGTGATTGGATCTACGCTTTCAAACGAACCCAAAACAAGACTTAGCTCCTATTGCTGTATGTATAGTGACACATCTTCATGCCTGTGCTCTACTGTGTGCTCCTTTCCTTAATGTCCCCCAGTCCTTAATGGTAAACAGTGGGCTCTGTGTGTAGTTAGACTGTGAAACTCACTGGTACAGGACAATGAATCAGTCACAGATTTGAATTAATTAGAAACAAAGAACCACACAATGAGTCGAAATAAACTTGTACTAAACCCAAGATAACGGTAAAATCTCTCTGCCCAAAAATAACTCTAACCATTGATAGAAGAAGCTGGGGAGAATCACTGAAGGGATAATCTCTGTTTCTTAGGGTGAAACTTTACAAAAAATTAAAATTACGTTTTTAAATTTTTGTCTTAGATAGTTCTCAGCTTTCTATCCTAAACTGTCGTATCACATAGCTACATGAATGCTTGTGCCAGCAGGAAGCAGGATCAGAGCTCACACTTCTGTGGGTGGCTGCGAAGGTGAATGAGAATGACCACTCCATTCAGTAGTTGCATGTGCACAGAGAAACATGAACCATCCTTATGTTCTTCCCCTAGGCACCTGCTAGCAGCTGGTGCCAAAGATAGGATCTGATGCTAATTGGGGCTTTTTATTCTGTCCCAAATACTGCCGAGCTTATGGCTCCACTGAAGATGATGTGACTGTTACCACAGACATAAGCAAGGCCAGTAAGAAGAGCAGTATCACAAATGTGCAAATAACTGTTTCTGTTCTCACCAACTGATGCGTGATTTTTCCGTATAGATGTTCCACCCAATTACCTGGGAGGTTAGAGGAGTGCAGAGCTAAACCATGTTGCTCAGCTGGCATTGCCTCTTTAAGATTGTTCCTTGACAGCCTGAATTTTCTGTTGCTCCCTGTTTGATCCAGATGGGAGTCCAAGAGAGCTGGGAACTCATCGCTCTCTGTTTGAACTGTATGTGGTTAATTACAGACCTCAAGAATGGGCTGCTTGCCTATCTCTTGTGTTTAAATTGCCTTCCAAGATTTTGCAAGACTAAGGAGTCTCTTTAGATGCTGTGTCTGACTGTGCTTCGGTCAAGCATCCCTTGGTTTTGCTGGGAGCTGAATCTGATTCATAGTGAACTTTGAGAACAAATTAAACAAGAGTACTTTTTGTATATGGATTTGATGGCTCTGACCCTTCTTCTGCTGCTTGAGTAGAAGAGTGTTGATTTTAGCAACAGAAGAAGTGGGACTAAACATGGAAATTGGATGGGGAGGGATGCTGCTAATCTCAGTCTCTGCCTTTCTCATCCCATCCCCTAAACTGGGGTAAAGACAGAGATGGTGCAGAGGATACTCTATGAAATATCTCGTATTTGCACTGGAGAGAATCCAGTAGTCCCAGCTATGGCCAACTTATGCTTGTTGCTGGACAGGGAGAAAAGTGATGCCTGTCCCAAAGCTGTAACAAGTGTTTTTTCTTGCGTGCAAGGGCTAATGCTTTTCTCCAGGCTCTTGGACAGGTTTGCTTCCCACAGCCCTAAAGCAGGGTGCAGAAAGACAAGGTCTCAGTGCAGTGGAGGGGAAAGTAGAGCCCCACCATACCCTCCCTTCCTCTGCCCCCAGCACTCAGCTAGTGTTGGACAGTGTCTGTTTTTAGAAAAAGTGGCAGATTCAACAGCTGAGCTGATTTTCCAAAAGGACATATAAAACAAACAGCTTGCCATCTGGTCTATTGTCCTGGAATAGTGGCTTAGGGGGTGGGGGAGAGAGAAGGCAGAGAACAGAGGGAAGGAGAAATTGAGGTGTGGTTAAAAAGTGGGGAGAAGGGGCAGAGAAGGAGAGTAAAAGATGGGAGAGGCAGAAAGGTGAGGAAGAGATTATGGGCAAGGGGAGAGTAAAGGCAGGGACTTAGCACACGCAGGTAGAGAAGGACATAAAAAAAAAAGGGAGATATGTGGAAAATAGGAGTGTCATGAGGGAGAGATGCTGAGCGGGGAGGGCCAGAAGATAGGAATGGAAACAAAAAGCCCTGGTTAGGACCACCCTGTCTGGATCCATCTCAGCACTGTGAGCCACAGGGGCAGAAACTCCAGCCCTGGCCCTGTGTTATGCTGGAATAAACAGACTGCAAAAGAAACAAACTGGACTAAGCGGCCTGGATAACCACTCCCCTTCCACTCACACAACTCTCCCTGTTTGCTTGCCATATACCCTCCCCTCTGTGTTGGCTTTTATTGAGTGCCGTAGGGCAGGGTTTGAACTCCAGTTTTGGCAGCAGAATAAATAACAGCAGCATTGGCCTCTCTAGCCCAGGAGGGAGGAGGGCTCGTTTTAATCAAAGGTAAATAACAGCCAGTATTCTCTGACTCTTAATCCAATTTCCTAGAACTGGAAAATAATGTTCCAACTTAGACATGTGGCCCCTGGCCCATGGGAGAGGGACGGCAGAGATGGCAACTCAGCCAGTCAGCTGCTGGGCACTGCACAGCCAAGGAGAGTAGAACTGGGAGAGATACAGGAGCACGGATAGTTTGTTCTGGCTGGCCTTGGACTCAGTTTTTCTCTTCTGAATCTTCCCAGTGGATTTTACTAGCTATATTTATCCCAAGAGGTAGGGCAAGCTGGCTGGCAGGTAGCTCATCCTTGTGGAAAATGGACCGACCTGGGCAGAGCTCCCTGATCTATTCTATCTGCAGGAGAGATGGGGGGCAATTGATACTCTTCATTTGCATCCCTGAAGGGCATTTTGACTTCCATGGTGTCTTGGTCACTGGGAGGTCATGTTTCCTAGCATATAGACGTGATAAGAATCACCATGTATCCTTGCCTCATGGCAAGTGTGAACAAGGTGTCAGTGTCTGAAAGAAATGTCTGGGAACACAAGGATCTGTGTGACTGGAGAGTTTACTCTCTGACTTGATGATATATTAGAACCACAGAAGTTAAGGAGTCAATGTTATAAACTATCAGGACATTTTCTAGTCCTTTAGCAGCACCAACCACCTTAAAACCATCCTGACAGATGTTTTTCAACCTCTATTAAAATCAGGCTGTTCTAGTCCGGCCAAATCCTGGAGTGAGGTTGGAAAACAAGGTTGCTTGAAACAAAGCACTAGTCAATCCTAAAGTTGATCCTGGAGAGACAGGTTTGTAGCTGTCTCTCTGTGTAGCTGTATGCCAATATTCATTTGTGGATGCCCATGGAACAATTCTGTTGGGCTCTTGGGCACTGCTTTCTCCTTTGTGGGGCAGCTGCTCTGAAAGCCGCTGGCACAAAGCTGGCCTGGTGTGGCTAGACTATATCTGGAATGAGGCGAAGACACTTGAGCTGGGGACAGAGGAGGCCAGCTTCTTTCCAGTCTTCTCATATTGCAAAATGACCTGGCAGCCTGTGACAGATTTCAGCCTCTGTGGAGACACAGCACAAGTCCACCCTGTGGGTGGATTGTGATTTCAAGACACTTTCAGACTAACCTCCTTGTAGACCTCAAGGTCTTGGAGAGAAATATCCCGATCAAGAGTTCCCTGTTGTGGGATGTGCCACAAAACTTACAGTGGTTATGTGAGTGCTAATTCCTGATTGTATGATCTGGTGAGATCAGGTGTTGGTGAAACAGTCAGGTCGACCCTCCCATCTCAATCTCTGCTGTGCGGATGCTTTGGGCTTGGGCCACACAGCTAGGGCACCACAGGTGAGGGGTACTGAGAGTCTAGCGTGAGGAGGAGTGAGGTATGTCCTGCACAGGGGCAGGCACGGAGAGGCACGGACGGCTAATCCTTACATTATCTTACCCAAACAGGACAGAATTACAGCTCTGGAGATACCTCAAGTTGATTCACATGCCCAGTCCTGAGAACACACTTACTTACAAGTAGGGCAGCCCCAGCCTTAGTGAATACAGCTCCACTGCTGAAATTATTGGTGGGAGAGAGGAATAGGAAAAATATCTTTACATCTAATTGATTGTCTATTTCTTTTCCATCTGCTCAGCTTATTCCAGAGAACCTACAGTCTTTTACCATTAGGAATGTCCTCTGCTGTCTGGACGGTCCAACAAGAGGCGGAGGAGAGGGGCTGTAGGGCCTGGGGCTGGGACCCTGTGGGCTCTGGTCAGGACCCTGGACAGGGCCAGTGCCCGCCACGACCTTGCTCTGCCTTCCTTTGCTTCACCCTACCTAGCCTTGCCATGCCTTCTCCTACTCGCCTCTGCCTTGACTTGCCCCATCTTGCCCAACTTGCCTTGCCCAGTCTTGCCCCTACCTTGTCCTACTTTCTCCTGCCTTGCCCTGCCCTGTCTTGCCCTGCCTTGCTCTCCCTTTCCCTTGCCCTGCCCTGCCTTGCCTTGCCCTGCCCTGCCCTGTCTTGTCCTGCCTTGCTTTGCCTTGCCCTGCCTTGTCATGCCCTACCTTGTCTTGGCTTGCCCTGGCTTGCCCTGCCTTGCCTTGCTTTGCCCTGTCTTGTCCTGCCCTGTTGTGTCTTGGCTTGCCCTGCCCCAGCTTGCCCTGTCTTGCTCTGCCTTGCCTTATCTTGCCCTGCCTTGCCCTGTCTTGCCGTGCTTTGCTTTGCCTTGCCCTGCCCTGCCGTGTCTTGGCTCATCCTGCTCCGCCTCGTCTTGTCCTGCCTTGCCCTGCCCTGCCTTGCCTTGTTATGTCCTGCCGTGTCTTGGCTTGCCCTGCCTTGTCCTGCCCTGCCATGTCTTGCCTTGCTCTGCCCTGCCTTTCGGTCCCCCCAGGCTGGAGGGCAGCCTCCTGGACAAAGCCCTGCTTTGGCTGGCGCCCCGCACCAGCTTTATTTTGCTTTTGCTTAAGAATAACTACGCAGTGCTACGACTCTCTACACAGCTGCTCTGAAGCTGTGGCTTAGATCTGGGTTATTTTTTGCAGATAAATCCTCTTTTCTATCAGATTTGACATCAGGCAGTCCCTCCAGATCCCTCCCCTTTTCCCTCTCTAACTTCCCCTGTCTCTTCCCCGCCCTGTGTTCTCTTTGCATCTGTGTCCTTCCCTCTATATCCCTCCCCCCTTTCTTACAGCCAGCTTGCTGTGAATATAATTTCATCTGCCCTCTTTCTCCTGCTCCACATCTCCACATTACTTAGCATGTCTCCGCTGCCCTCAGATGGATGTATTTTGCTGCTTTACTTCTTGTATCCATTTTCCCCCCACTCTATCCCATGGTTGCTTCTCAGGAGTTATTTACAAGGCTCTGTTTTATTAGAGAACTGTCTCTGCCCTGGAGTTCTGCATGTTGTGATCAGACTCTACATACCTACTGGTACTATCTTTTGGGACTCAGCTATCACTGATGGAGCTGGATTAAACAGCTCCAGTTAGACACTTCTGTTTCACGCCCTGCTCCTTGCCTTTCAGATGATTTAATGAGGAACTTCCAGGCTGGTGGAAGCAAAGTGTAATTCTAGAGAAGGAATCAAAGATGCAGGCAGTCTGAAAGAAAGCTGGAGTCACTGACAAAAACAGTTCCCACATCACAGAAGAGCTTTGCTTTTCCCTTGTTTCACTCACAGTCTGTGCCCACCCAGAATAAGGCCATCCTGCACAGGCCTGGAGGAAGTGAGAAGTTTGCTGAGAGCTGTAGCCAGGGGTTGTCTCGAGAATCTAGTGCAGATTCTTATCTCCATTGTCTCGTTATCAGAGTCCAGTCTGGTAGCACAGAAACCCAGTCCTGACTTCTCCCTGGGAGTTCTGCAAACCCTGAGAAGCTTGTCCCTGCCACAGGGGCACCATTAATGGGTATTGCCTTCTTTGGTAGGAGCTGGTACCTAATGGGCAAGAGAACAGTTTGAGGGCATCTGTGCTACTTGGAAATGATCCAGTTTGGGATAATGGGAATTCAATTTCAGCAGGGAAAAAAAAGCAAAAAACAAAAAACATTTTCATTTACAGTAGCCTGGGGAACTCCCAGTCTGACATCTCATTGGTTGGGATTTAGCCAGGGGAGCATGAAGAATGGGACTCATGCCAACACCTTAGGTATCTGGATTTGGTCAGTGAGGAGAAAGGAAGGAGGAGTTGTTGGCTGCCTTTCACTTGTTTTGGTGCCTTTAAAGATGGATCCCTTGTGGTACGGACAGGCTCATTGACAGTTAAACAAACTCAGCAGAATTTGGGAATTGAGTAAATGGGTCTGGAAAAATAGCAGTTGCATTCCAGCCTGCTTGCTCACCAAGTGACACCATGGTATCCAGAATAGCTAACAGACTGCTTGGAAGAGGCAAGGGGTTTTCTATCAAGCTGGAGTTGTCCTCTGAAATGTGATATTTTTATTTGTAGCAGAAAAAGTTTTTCTGGCCTGTGATTCCACCAGCACTTATAGGAGCAGAGGCTGGCTGCACACTATCCATGGTTTGACATTTAGATGACCATGGGAGGGAAAAAGTTCAGGAGAAAGAGAGCCTGTTTTTTGCTCCACCCTTATACTATGATTTTTACTTCCTGCATTACTCCAAGGCCAATGAAGAACCATATCTGCTCTTAGCTTCCTCTCCATTCAAAGAGTTGTCAAATATGGCATTTTAAGCCCAAAAGCAATCCCAGTGGCTACACCATGTATTGGGCCTGTGCTGAAGCATTTTTCCTGAACTGCACATTTAAGCAATTTCAGCACAGGACACAGCGCTGTTCCATTTGATGAAGCTGCAGAGCATCATTGTTTATTCTTCTAAAAACAAACTCTTTCCCCTGTATGTGTTTTTTGTTATTGTGTTTGCTGCTGTTTATTAACACCAACAAAAGGCAAATGCTGACTGAAGTCCTCCTCAGGGCCAGCTGCCCAAGGTACGTGGGAGGAACATTTCCTCATGGATACATTCAGGTCTCATCTCAGCTTCTTCAGATCCTTGGTACTTGGGGTGTCCAGCACCTCATTATCTCTCTCTCTCACAGGTTCCTGAAAACTTCAGCACGGCACTGAAATCTCAAACCCAAACTGCTTTCCTGCATAAGCCAGTTTCCATTACCTGTTTTGAATTTACAATTACTGTGAACAGTAACCAGACCTAGTATTCAGCATTTCTGCAGCACTTGAGCTTGGAAGGAGCTTGAAGGGAACACTGTTAATTAGCTCACATCTTATCTGCCAGGTCGGTGTTGTCCCTGCTTGAATGACTCTGATACCAAAGCACAAAGTGGCCAGCTCCACAGAAAAGCCTAAACTCCTCAGATTGTAATAACAATCTCTCCTCTCCTTTACTGATTTCAATAAAAGGTCACGTCTGTAGTTCTGGAGCTGAGAGATAATGTGCAAGGTTTTCAGACAGTGTAACTCAACATAGATCCTAAGGGACTTCAAACCCACAATCTGTGTGCAGCATCCAAGGAGATTTTTTAGCATGATCTGGGGCTCTATGGGCAGGCCTGAAACCAGGTGTTATGTCTTCAGGCAGAATGATCCCTGCCAGTTTTAATATTGCAGATTGGAGCAGCCAAAACTTAAGGAGATATCTACAAGCTCTCCAGAGGCAAATCTGAAGAGGAGAATGAAGGCATGCACATCCCAGAGTGATCACAGGCATCCCAGCCACCCCAGAGTGAATGGCCAGGATATTTTCCTCTCAGCTCTATGCAAACATAAGAAGAGGAGGCACACGAAAAGTGGGCAAATCCACCCTCTCTCCAGACAGGGTCAGTCATATGATTGGTACAAAGTCTCCAGGGAGACAGCACAATCATCTTTGCCCCTTTGATATTCTTGTCTCTCAGAACAAAGGAGTAGGGGATAGTCTTCTCCTCCCATAGCGTTGGGATTGTATCCCCAAAGCCCCTGTTGAGTCCCTGCCATGTTTCTGCAGCATTACTTGCTAAACACAAGAGCAATGCCTTCTCCTCACTCCCACGCACTTTTGTGCAGAGCCAAACACTGTTTTTTGTCCGTACTTCCCAACCAGGCTGACTCCTTGGGCGTTTTGGAGGCAGCACTAACTGGACTCCATGATGCTTGTGGTTTGGCAGTGTTACCACTGCAGGGATGCCCAGTGTGCCAGGGAGTGGTGAGGCAAGCTGTGAGTTAGGGGGTGTTCATAGTTTGGACAGTCCATATAGTCCAGAAATGGGGCCAGCAGAGGGCACTCCGATACCATTGCTCACCCACTGGCCGGAGCCCTTGGGCTAAGGAAGTCGGCCACCCCTAAAGCTCTGTAACACTTCTGAGCTTTGCCCCGGGTGTTAGAGGCAGAGCAATCGAGCAGGGTGAGAGTCTGCAGTCCTGCTTGCTTTTCGGCAAGAAGGGGCAGGATAAAATGGGTGAGGAAAATGCAAAAGAAATATGTCTCAGGCATATCCTTGTTCTTCACATCTGGCCACAGACAGATCAAAGTAGTTCCTCCATGGGGATACTGATGGGTGTCAGTTTGGGTGGCCCTGGGTGTTTCCCTGTGCCATGGGTTCAATGTATCTCTGGTGCAGGATAGTTGAGGAAGGACAGTGCCTTTCAGGCTTTGGCAGTACCACAGAATCTCAGGCTCAATACAAGGGAAACTGCATGTCCAGCAGTCCCTGGAGCTCCTTGCTGACACTGTCCCTTTCTTCCCCAGCTGTCTGTTCTGGCAGTCTCCCTGTCACACAGATGGACCAGCTCTCAGCTGTCCCCACCATGCAGACAACCTTCATGAATGTGTCCAAGGTTGCCATTCAGGGTGGATGCTGGCTGAAGTTGGTCTCTGGGCAGATGTGAGGCTCTCCCTTACTAGGGAGAGCAACAGCCATTTCAGTTTTTCTTCTCATGGCAATAATTGACCATGGCAATGGATAGGGGCCTGGTAGATCTCTGAGAGGTTGAAGAGTTCTTGTGAGAAAGGTGATGGACCCAGCAATAAACTCTTCTGAAAAAGAATCTGTTTCTGGCAGGCAAGAGTACAGCAAAACCTTTCAGGAGACCTGCTGGCAAACCTTGCAGGAAGCCAGGAATTGCTGCTGTAAGCCCTTTCCTATTTCATTAACACCTGGAAACTCTTTGTAAACAGCTTAAAGAGTGCTGCATGCCAGTGTAGCAGGGACTACTTGTGCTGCCTTCACAGCAAGATAGGGCAGCACATTGGAGTGCCTCACAGACATCATTCTCGCTTGTCGCACTGAGCTGAAGCCACAAAATGAGAGGTGCCTGAACTGACCTGCTGAGTCAGTGTGAGGTCTAGGTACGTTCCTTATCATAAACTGGTTTGACAGATACATGGGAAATGGGGATTTCCCAGTGTTTTGGGAAGGGGGTCTCCTGGCCTCTCTGGGAGTTGTCAGAGAGCAGAGGACTTTCCTACGTGCTCTGAAAGTGTGAGTGCCTTGCAGTTTTGCTGCAATAAATTTGGAGCTGCTGTAAGTCTAGAGCAGCTGGCCTAAGTTCCTTCAGGGTTCATAAAACCACACATCCAGACTGATGTGTTTTCTTTGCCCACTCACTGTGTTTCTAATTGGAATGTTTGTAGTTTGCTTCTTAGGAAATTGCATCTTAGACTACAGTACCCACAGTCCCTCACTGGCAACTTAGGGTAACCTGTTTAGGAAAAGTAAAATACAGACGTCTGAACTGGGTCTTTCCTTGTCTGACCCACTCAGGCAGCTGGATGTCTTCAGTACAGCTTGGCTTACTGGCAGATGCACTCCTTGGTTCATCAGGAAAAAACTAGTGAGTTTTGTGGGCAGAAATGTGATTGCAGTTTCTTGCCATCTCCCAGAGGCCTTTTTCAGAGTTCAGTCTCAGAGAGCAGGGGCTCCTGAGTCTATAACTCTTCCATTTCTGCAAAGCCCTGTCCAGAAAAGAAGCATGAAGTCCGGTTTGGGAGAGATCACAAGGCAGAAACAACAAGCATAATGAAGCATATTTAAAATGATATTTTTTTCTGCCTTTGGAGTTTGGTGAATTTATAATCTATAAAAGTCTCTGCATAATTGTGTCTTGATTAAAATGGTATAATTAGGCGCTCTGGATCTCTCTCCCCTTTCCCTAAGATTATTTCTATCTAATTGCTTTAATCTGTGTTTTCATGCACCCACTAGAAAATCAAAGCATGCTCCCATGAGGATGCGGGTGAGAGTGAATAAAGCTGACGACTCATTAAGTGCGGCGGAGAGAGGAAACTGCATCTAAATCACAACTACGTTAACGAGGTAAAATAAAAAATCGAAAAGAATAAATAAAGACCAAGAAAAGATTTTTTTAAGAAAAACAGCAAAACAACCTGACATAGATTTTAATATTAATTAAGAACATATCAAATGGCAAATTGTCTGTCATTAAAGCCAACTTCCTTCATTGCTGATGGAAAGAGGTCTGAGAATTTTAATTCCTGAAACCTGGTGGTGTTTTGTTGAGGGGGCAACTTGTTCAGAATACAACTTGCTAATGGACAGGGGTAAATTCCTTGAGTGAGAATTGAAGAACCTGGATAGGAAGAGTATTAGTGCAGTCTACAGTCTAGCAGCTTAAAAGCAGTGCCAGCATTAGGCAGGATTTGAGCAGGAACTGGATCAGATCCTAAGGAGAGCAACACTTGGACTGCTACCGTAGGGACAGGATGGATGCATGCGTGGATTGTTAGGGAGGCCTGACAAGACCCTCAGGAGTTCGCCAAATCCATCCCCTGCCCCAAAACCAGAAAAAAATGCACTTCCATCTCCCTTCCAGATGACAGCTTTATTATCAGTGGTGTTCAGGCTACAAACTTTGCCACCTTCCCAGGCAGCACCACTAACCCAAAACCAGGTCACTATTATTTCACTCCAAGCAAGGATTCAGATGTAAACAAGATATCTTTAAAAGCTTCTGACTATGTCTGTTATGTGTTAACATCTGCTTTAGTCTCTTGAGGTCAAGAGAGCCCAAGATAGTGATGCCCTCGGTTTTCTCTGGCTTGCTGTGGTTCTTACTTTCAGGGAATACTAAATGTGCTGTTAGTTAATAGCCTGATTCAAGTGCAAATACCCACATGATGCAGTGTAGAGATGCTGTTTGCACGTCTGATGTGATGGAACAACTTTAGCACCAGGCTGTGTACAGCACTGTATATTTTCGGAGGTGCTAAGCAGCCCAGGCAGGTCACTGTATAGATGCAGCTGGTCTGTTCTGGGACCTGGAGGTTTGCATGGTGTGGCACGGACATAGTCCACAGCAGGGTTAGTAGTGCCACAGTCTGCAGGATGGATGGGCCCTGTGATTTCATCTCAAGTCTCCAGTGACTTCCTGATTTGCCCACAACTAAACCATCACTTCTTCATTAATACAGGGTTGCATAAAAGCGTGCATTTACATGTGGTTCTCTAAGGCAGCTCAGCCAGCTACCTTGGCCAAAAAATGATCAGTCTCTATCTCTTTGTGACTTTTGTGCCCATTCCTAATCTGCATATTTTCTCTGGCCATGAATATACAGATTATGGAAAGTGAAGATGTGTGAATGTGGCAAGGGAAGCCATGAACAGATTTGCTTGACTAGAAAGTAGGAGCTGTTTTCTCAGCAAAAAGGAGCTTTTTTTCTCATCTTATCTGCACCGTCTGGGCCCTGGCTGCAAGGTAGGCCCTGAAGCTTGGTCTTCATTGGAGGAACGCTTTGCCCTTGCTTTGGCAAGCAGGCATTTCAGTGGAGGGCTGGGGGTACATGTGCTAGGCTGGGTCACTGCTTGGCTGCAGTTTCTGGTACCCAGGCTTCCCGAGTGCACCCCTTGAGGCCTGGGTACGGAGGGAGGATTGATGTTCACATCAGCATAGCAGCTGACAGGATAATACTGACAAATGCAGGAGGATCAGCTGCTTGCAGCCCAGGAGTTCAAGAAGAGCCTAATCTAATTAAGTGGAGACCACTATTAAATTACCAGCTCTCTTTTAACATAGCCATTTTAAGAGGTTTGGTGTATTTATAGTAGGCAGATTAGGAAGAGGTTGTCTTGAGATTCTGCTTCTATGTAAGGGAGAGATGTGTAATGTCAAGACTCCTGCTCGGAACTATTTCTCATGCCCAGTCAGGAAAATATTGTGCGGATGCTTCAAAACACCAAAATCTGACCCCTACTGGTGTCTTCCTGTGCCTACACAGGGGATATCTGGGTTGTTTTTTTCTACTGCCCCCAACCAACAGCACAGCAGTTTGCTGTGTTTGATCAACCTTTTCTTAAAGTAAGTATATCTTGTGCAAAGTACATCAGATCCGTCAATAGCTTGAAATGGCAAGAGGAGGGGCTGTGTTGCTGTGGTCAGAAACTGATGGCCATTTTACTGTTGAATTTTGATGGGAGCTGGACAGATCTATCCCTGGTGATCAGAGAGACTCTTGACCCCACAACCAACAAGATGCTGAATGATGGAGTCCTTGCAATTTCTCTTCCCCTTATTACTGTCATGGCAGCCTGCAGCCCTCCCTGTTACTCCCCCTGTAATTCCATCTCTGGAGGAGTTTCTGTGTGGCTGGATCTGTGTCAGATGGTCCCCTAGGCTCAGAGGAGGGAGGTGGTGGGAAATGCTCGTTAGGAGCTATTTCCATGCATAACAATAATAATAATCCTTAGCCCTTTATCTAAAGCTTTTATGAATGTTAATTCATTAACCTCTCACCATAACCCCCCAAGATAAGGATTATTATCTATATGATGGGGGAAGCTTCCCCCATATGGACAGATGGGGGAAGCTAAGGCAGGAAGTGTCCAGCCTTGAGATGTTGGTGATGCAAGGTGGTTGGGGTGCTATCAGTCCCCTGATGCCCCTAGAGCTTTTTGTTATCTCCCAAAGACAGCGGGACAGGCTTCTTTGGGATCTGCAGGCTAGTACATGCACAAACCTTTCTGGCAATGTTCACTGTTCATCTCTGATTCCAAGAGGGCATTTTTCAACAGTTTGAAGTACTGAGCCTTCTTCTTCTCCCACACCTTCCCCTGCCTTGGCTGCAACCATGGGAGGACTTAGGTCTGCACAGAGGCCATGGTACTGCCATTTTTCAGGTGCCTAGGCCCCCACTGTGGTTCTGTGTTTGTCAGGCCACTATCCAGAATATTGCTTGAAACTGGAGAGGAAAAAGGAAGGAGAGACAGAGGTGTGTAGAAAGCGAACAAAGCAGAAGGCCTAGAAATGAGATACTGTTTTGTCTTCTTTTCCCTTTCTCATGTCTCTTCCAACTGGGTTTCTTCTCTTAACATTTTGTGCTATTCTTGATGTGAAAGATTAAAAAAAGAGGGATTAAAAGATTACATGAAGTGGATGAGAAAGACATTGCTGCCTCCCTCCTTCTTAGTGGAAAAGCCCTCTGGGAAACCCATTTCTTCTGCTCTTCCCACATTCCATTGCTCTATCACACCCCTCCTATACCTTCATCGTGGGAGACTGGAGATCAAAAGGCCCTTGACTTCTGATGCTATGAGCCAGCCTGGACATCTTCAAGACCACTCGATCATCCTTGTTCAGGTGGGTGGAGAAAGAATGCGTTACTAGGTAAGCTACTAACAGTTCCTCTTCAGGAACACTTTTCTGAGATACCCTCCTCCTTCTCCTCCACCTGGTAGTCTTCCTTGATGGAGAGTTTTGTGACAAAACTTGAAGGTATCCTTTGCTATTTATGATGAATTTACAATCTATGGCAACATGAAGCACTTCTTGGAAGGCAAGCAGGTGGAAAGAATGCTGGAGCAGAACAAAGAGGGTGGTGAGTTCCCCTGACTCTCCTGTTGCAGGTCAGGTGTATGCTCTTGCCAGCACAGCTTAGGCCACCCCTGCTCGCTGACTTCAGCTCAAACAAATGTTTCTCAGCAGCAGCTTGTCTGATAAAACAGATTTTCTCCAGTTCACTTCCGAATGTTGGGGATGTAGGCAGGAACATATTTTTTCACCTTGGGTTGCATCCACATGTCTTGCATGGGACACCATGGAGTTGCTCCAGCCTGACTACTGCTAATCAGGTGTTTTGAGTGCTTGAATTGCTACCTGGTGGTTCCATGCTAAGACTGGAAAAACTAAGCATTTCTGACCTTCTGAAAGTTGCAGAGGCTTTCACCGTTCAACTTGTGCTTCATTCCTCATCTCGATGGCGCAGTAGCAGAATCAGCTCTGGGTCTGGCTCCACTTCAACAACGATCATTTGTAATGGATCACAGTTCGCCTATGGAAGAAGGCTGATTCCATGGTTGGAGATCCTACCTCGTCCCCGTAGGACCTGCTAGCTGTGACATACTCAGAGACCTCTCATTCTGATGGTGATAGCAATGTGCAGCTTGTGCACTCTCCCGTAAGTCCACAAGTTTTAGGGGAGAACCTGGAAAAGTCTCCATCCTGGAGACTCTGAGCTGATTAATGTCAAATGTATTCCTAATATGTCATTGTAATGAAAATGGCCCCCTTTCAGCAAAGAATGAGGTATTAGCACATCAGTGTGAGAATTGTTCACATGACGTAGCACTTACACAGTGCTTTCCCATCTCCTACAGACATTGCATGCAGCTGCTGATGTAAAAAGAGCCTCATAGCTTTATTCCTGACACCTGTCAGTCCTCGGAGAACAACAGTCCCTTCTCTCCCTCCTCCTGGAGTTCCGAAGCCAAGCTGGGAGGCTGGGAGCACACGAGCAGAAAAGGAAATCTGCCAACTTTGTGTTTCTCCCTCTCATTCTCTCTTCAGCTGCCAGTGAGGGAGGTTGCAGGAAAATAATGAAATAAAAGCCAAGGCCCAGAGAAAGCTGATTCATCCACAGCCCAGGGCCAGCAGCCGGCTCCAAGCAGAGCTGTAAAATCAATCTGTCACCGCTCACCGCAGTATAGATCAGTGAAGAGATTCTGACTGCAGCGAAGGCAGAGCCCAGCCTCCTCCTGGGGCCCTCTTTTCCCAGCCATGGGACTGAGTTATACCTCTGGGGTAGACAGAGAGACAGACAGACGGACAGACAAGGGAAGAGAGGCAGTGGGAGAAGGAGACATCTGGGTCTACAAGCTGGAAACCCTCACAGATAGACTTCCTTCTCTGGCAGTACTCAACACACACTGAAGGCAGCAAACTCGGACTGTGTGGCTGCCTTCCCTGCTTTCCTCTTCCCTCCTTGTCCACAAGGACCAGGTAATGGGGAAAAGGAGGGGAAATGGCTGTCTTCATTCCTACCCCTAGCCACCAGCAATACTATTCACATTGAACATTAGTTCCTGCATTCCTCAATCTAGGAGCAGAGGGTTAAAATAAGTTTTATTGTCGCCTTTGTGAATCCCAGATTCTAGAGTATCTTGGGGCTTAGAAACTCCCTGGCATGTGTTGGAAAAACACGAGGGAACTGCTCTAATAAGGTCAGCTCCCTTGCTCACCCCTAACAGCATCTCCAGTCTTAGTGGATGTAGTAGCCCAATGGATGAGCATTAGAGAGCGAGCAGAGCCATGTAACCCAAGGTGATTATTGGGGCTGTTTCCATTTCCTTTTATATGAGCTGAGAGAGGCTGAGGAGTGGTGGTCTTAGAGACACTGGTAGGATAGAATTAGAAGCTGATTATTCTTTTATAGCTCTGGACAGAGTCAGTAAAGTGTCTCTGCAAATGACTTGGGCAAAAATGTCTGTGATGTTCCTAGGAAAATTTTCTTTTGGTGAAGTGATTTTTTTTTGTAAGTAAGAAACAACTGAGTATTTTCAGGGTTTTTAGAAAAGGCAGAGCCTCTGAAAAATAAACATGGAAATGAGCTCTTGTACTCTATGGATGGTCATTTGCAATGCGATGAATAGGCATCCAAGGACTGATTTGGAATCAACATCAAGGACCCAAATGTCCCACACCACTGGGGATATGATTCTTGCTTTTGCTTGTCTCCTGGAATTGTTTTGCTCTGTCCAACTAAGAGCTATTCTTGGGTCAGTGGGAGCGTGAGCAAGTACTGCTTGATCTCTGTAGGACATAGCACCATAAGAATCCTGCTGTAGCGCTACTCAGTACAGAACATGTCTGTGCCAGCATGAGATCTTGGGAGAGACCATCCCAAAGGGCCTGTGAGATGAACCCGGAGGAACTCAGTGCTCTTTTTGAGTGTTGGAAATCTTTTCTCTCGCTTCAGTACGCTCCAAAATTAAATAGTTTCTGTTCTTGGAGGAGTTACAAAAAGATAAAAGCAAGTCTTCTTTCCTCCAATTTTTAGCTAGAATTGATGGTTGCCACGGTAAGCTCCCTTCTGCTCTCATTCCCAGAGGAGTAAGTGATTTTGACATTTAACCTACTGGGAACAGGTCCACTGGTGGTCCAGAAAACATCTAACAGCAGGGTCCTCCAACCTGCTCATCCTCTTTTCTGTCTGAAAAGTGTGTCTTTGTGTGTGCTTTCCCACTTGGGTTTGAACATGATGGGTGAAGGCTTCCTACGAGACATTTGCCACAGAGTAGATGCACTTCTGTGTTCGCATCTAGCAAACCAAAGCCCTTTTTCTTTTTCTTTCCTTCCTTCCTTCCTTCCTTCCTTCTTTCCTTCCTTCCTTCCTTCCTTCCTTCTTTCCTTCCTTCCTTCCTTCCTTCCTTCTTTCCTTCCTTCCTTCCTTCCTTCCTTCTTTCCTTCCTTCCTTCCTTCCTTCCTTCTTTCCTTCCTTCCTTCCTTCCTTCCTTCTTTCCTTCCTTCCTTCCTTCCTTCCTTCTTTCCTTCCTTCCTTCCTTCCTTCCTTCTTTCCTTCCTTCCTTCCTTCCTTCCTTCTTTCCTTCCTTCCTTCCTTCCTTCCTTCTTTCCTTCCTTCCTTCCTTCCTTCCTTCTTTCCTTCCTTCCTTCCTTCCTTCCTTCTTTCCTTCCTTCCTTCCTTCCTTCCTTCCTTCCTTCCTTCCTTCCTTCCTTCCCCTTCCCTTCCCTTCCCTTCCCTTCCCATCTACACAGCACATTAAGCCTAGGACTAGCTTTGCTACAACTTTGCGATCTCATTTTGACGAATTTGATGACGAATCTGACTCCTTTGCATTTGCTGCCTGTGTTTGTGAAAGAGAGAGCTCATTCCTATAGTGGTGTTTGCCTGTATGTACAATGTTTGTGGTACTGATGGCATTTCCCTGAGGCTGTTGCATGCAAGTGAGAAGGCTGGATCATCCCATACTTGCCAGGTCTGGGTTTGTGTGAAGTTATTTCACTCCCAACAGTTAGAAATATGTGGAGGAAATCAGAGGAGTTCATCCTCCATAGGCCTGTGTGTGAGACAGATGAGGCAATTACATTGATTTTGTAAAGCCAATGTAATTTGGGATTGGGAGCTAAAATAAAGCTGAGATTCTTTAGATTCAACTGGAAATCATGATAATATGTAATTAATACTGTTGCTTGTAATGGGGAGTGTGTAGCAGGGTAATTTCTCCACAGTTCTTGCCCTGCCTAAAGAAAGTCACTAGTTTCCTATTAGTGGTTGCATGAGTTTGTATGTATGTGTCTGTGAGAAAGTGAGTTTGTGTACAGCAAATAGATGTTTATTTTCCCAGAAGCTGCTGCATGTTTACATTTGTGCTTAGAGATGTATTTTCCCAGCTGTGGCACGCATGCATGTCTGTTGGAGGAAGGGGTGCAAATGGCACCTGTTCACTTGCATGTGAAGGTTTCAGAGCATTTCCATTTGTTGCTGCAACCTGTGAACGTATGTTTATGTGAAGAATATGGTCAGCTGGCACAGGAACTTGTTGGTGTGAATTAGTCATAAGCAAATGTAGGTGTTGAGGCAGGTTTCTAACATTAGAGCAGTCAGGGGCCAGAACAGTCATTTGAACAAAACAGTCACACAGCTATTTGCAGGGAGCAAATAGCCTCACAGTTCTAGGATGTACCTTGAGACATTACTGAGAAAGATCGTGTGATGTGGATGCTTGGAATAGCAAGAGACTGGATTGCATATCCCAGGAAGGCAGTTCACATGCTTCCTATGTTTCTAAGTTTCTTTGCAGTTGTTGCATGCCTGTGCATATCTGAGTGAGTCCCTCTACAGCTTAGGTGAGTATGAGGAATTCGTAGCATCTCTCCAGTCGTGGTTTCTGTGTGTGCATGCCTGTGATGGGGGTTAAAAGCAGAGATTATTTATGCCTAGCTGTCATATATGTTTGTGTTTGTTGTGATTGGTCTTGGTAATTTCTTAGGAGTCAGCCTGAATCTGGAAAGCTGTTTTCCTAGCAGATATTTCCTGGGTGCATGTTTCGATGCTGAGCTGTGGCTGGATCCCCAGCAGCTGGTGCACATGTGAGGCGCTTAGGGACATGATTTAACAGGTATGGTATTGAGGGGCTTATGGTTGGACTCGATGACCTCAAAGGTCTTTTCCAATAGTAATGATTCCATGATTCTGTGATTCTGTGTTTGTTTCTGTCTGTGGCCAAGACGTCCATGAGTGATGGAATATGTGTATTTGGGTATAGGGAGATGGATTGTCTTCCAGTAAACTGTTGTATGGGGATTGTTATGTGGTTATGGATGTATTGTATGTATGGTATTTTAGGAGCTGTTACATTTCTGTGTGTGCTGATTTGAGGAAGGGTATGAAAAGCAGATAGCCTCCCTACAGCAATTGCATTTGGGTGTTTAAATGTGGATGAAGGGTCCCCCCCCCATATACACCTGTTGCATTTGTGTGTTTTGGTGTGCATTTTCTTAACAAGCACTGCAAGTGCCTGTGTCAAGGTTTAGTTTCCTGCAGTGGTTGTGTATACCTATGTCAGTAGCTGTATTAATTGCTGTATGTTATGTGCATGTATGTAGCTCCTGAAAAACTGTTGCTTGCACAGGTCTGTTAGGTGTTCCTAGAAGCTGTTGCATTTTTGTGTGGGTGAGTAGATCCTGAGTAGCTGTAGCCTCTGTGTGTGTGTGTGATTTCCCAGCAGCTGTTGTTTGCATACGTGTGTGCGTATTCCTGGGAAGCTGTTGCATGTTGTGTGTAGCTCTTCAGCAGCTGTTGCAAGGGAACGTATGTGTGTGTGTGTGTGTGTGTGTGTATGGTTCCCCAGCAGCTGTTGCTCACGTACATGTGCGTGTGGTTAGAGGTGTGCAGCTCCCCAGCAGATGTTGCATGCATGCTCATGTCTCTCGTGGAGGCCCTCCCCTTTCCGCCTGCACGGGAGCGGTGGCTGTGCAGGCGAGAGGAGTGCAGAGCTGACTCCATGGGAGAGGAACCTTTGCCTGTCACAGCCTTCCCAGCAAGGAGAAGCCGTGCCGGTTCTGGCCCCAGAGTCCTATCAGCTGAGCTTGTGGCGAATTAATCACTTGCGCTTTAAATGCCAATACAGCCCTTTCTGCCTTCTTCCCTCAGTGATGCGGATGCGGCGAAGGCAGCAAATCCTCTGGCTGTGTGTGCCCTCCCTGGACTGCCGCTCGATCCCTGCCTGTCTCGTCCCTGTGTGTGTGTGGCTGGGAGCGCTCCCTAGGTGCAGCCGGGAATGAGACAGCTGTGGGGCAGGGGACAGCCCAGCCTGGAGGGGTGGCACTAGGTGGGGGATACCCCACACATCTGCAGCACTGTGAGTTGCTTTGAGACGGGGGGTCTTCTGTGCCTCCACCTTGTCCCTATCATGCCACGCATGGAAGCTGGGAGCGATCGCCCGTCCAGAAGCAGGTATGTCTGAGTGTGTGCGCGCGCGTGCGTGTCTGTGTTACGTTTTTCTGTGCAGTCCTTGTGCAGCTGCTTCGCGTATCCTTGGCTCCCTGCTGTCGTCTGTGTCGCCTCCTGGAGAATCGGCTGAGATTGGAGCGGGGGGGACAGAGGGGAAGAAGGGAGGATGGATGCGCTGCCTTTCTCTTCCAGCCCGTGCATGCACTCCCTGAGCGGGGGATGTCTCTGATCTGAGGATGAAGGCAAGGGGTGAGTGCAAAGAAGATGGGGAAGTGAAGCCAGGGTCGGGGGAAGAGAGAATGCCCACATGTGGAGACGGGAGGGAAAGAGGTCTGGAGAGAGATGCTCTGTTTCTCTGTGTGCGCGCGCGTGTGTGTGTGTGTTTGCGTGTGTTTGTGTGTGCACCCTCTTGGGATCGAGATGCTGAATAGGTCTTGGGCTTGCTGTGTGCAGCTGGGGTTGGCTGGTCTGCTTCTATTTAGACCTTGCAAGAGGAGGAGATATGTGTGCATGTGTCTGCATGTATATATATGTATATGTGCATGTCTGTACCTATATAAAATGCATTACAATATGTGTGTGTGTATGTTTCCATATATATGTATAGGTCTGTCTATACACACAAACATGCATATATATATGTGCATATACAGATACAGTTATGCATACATATATTGCTTGCAGATATGGTGGGAAGAAGGAGCCTCATCTGATTGATAGCCCCTACTCCCTGCCTCTTTGCAAACTTCATTAGGGAGCCTTTGCAGAGATTGATGTATGTGTGTATGCATGTGTGTATGTGAACCCTTGCCTGTTTTAGGTGCTTGGGAATAAGTCTCTGCTCTGCTTTTACACTGCTCTGCTGGAAGGCTGACTGGCTGCAGAAAAGTCTCTGCATGGTGTCAGTCTGTGAGTGTGTGTGGGGATGTGATAGGATATGGATATTTACACAGAGGCCCAGGACATCTAATCAGATGCATACATATCCCTTGGTTGCAGGGTGTCTGCATGCCCCTTTATTCCACCAGAGAAAGCGTGCCCACATTTTTATGCATAAGGATCCTCCTGCTTTGGGGCATAGGATGGGGGGAGGAGAAGCTGAATGAATGAATAGGAGCAAGAGGAGGGGGAAGGAGGAGGAAGGGGTTGAGGCGGGGGGAGAAAGACAAACAGACGCATCCCATTCTCATCCCAGGACAGGCAGGAGTGCAGCTGCTGCTGTTCCCATTCCAGAGCCTGGATCTGGCTGGGGAAAGGCAGCATAAATCTGCTAATACTGCAGCAGGCAACATATTCAGGAGCTGCTGTGCGTAATGCTCCCTTATGTATGTGCTGGTGTCACTCCCCTCGCAACCTCTGTGCGCATGCATGAGAGCACATGTGTGCCCGTGCTTGGGGGCAGGGGTGGGGGTGGCTCTCTGTGCACATATGACACGCTTGCAAATATCCTTGCAAGCACCCGGGGCATGAAGTGTCGATGGTGGGCAGGCGCGTGCATGGTTTGTGCACTGCAGGCGCGTGCATCTTGCAGTTGTGCACAGCCTGGGGGCTATTTCTACCCACTCTGGGCTCAGGCAAGTGTGCATTGCTGGGGGCCAGTGTGTGCCCATGAAGTGAGTGCACATGCGTAGAGCAGACTTAGGAGCTGCTTCCCCTCCTGTCACCCTAAACTGGAGAGCACAACCTTTCTCCCCTCTCTGGAGGCATGGAGCTATAAAATAAGATATGGAGAAGGGAAAGAGTTGTTGAGATTGAAGGAAGGTGGCAAAGATTATGTGTAGGGAATGTTTGTGTGGAGACTCTGTGCCCCTGATGGTCTAGGGGACTGAGGGGGCCTGGCTGCATTACATGCTGTGAGCCAAGCAAGGCACTTGTCAAATGCTGGAGGTGAGAGGAAGCGAATTTTTTGTGATATGGGAGAGTCAGGATATAGGGGGATAGAGGTTCCTGTGCCTGGTCATGAGGAGATTTCTGGTGACCAGAATCGCTGTCCCTCCATCCTGTCCCCAGGCAAACATCATCACTCTTGGGTCCTGGGAAACGCAGTCTAGCAGCATCACTAATGCAATATTCAAAGGAAGCTTCATTTACATGGAGCATGCATTATTAATATATTTAAATACACCCCCCTCTTGCTTCCCTGCTCTGTGCAGACCGCACCAGCAGCAGTGAGGAAACTGCAGTGAGCACAGGGGTTCTGATATGGTGCTGGGGAGAATCACACTGATATCTCTAGCCTAGAAACCCTCCCGCAGCCCCCATTGCTACCTGCCATTCCCCTTATACCATTTTTTCCCCTTTTCCTTTGCTACATGGTGAGATTGAAGAGCATCAACCCCACAAGCATGCAGATTTGCCAGTAGGAAGGAAGCTGCCTTCATTGCTCTCATCCTTCAAAAGCTATGACACCAAAGGAAAGACCATGGATGCTTGGCCTTTCCCTCCCTTAGCTGGCTCCAGGCGAGCGGGTGTTTGGGAACGTGTTGTCTAAACCGCTGTGCTGGTGCAAACCCAACACATGAAGCTGGAACTGCTTGTAGGGTAGAGAGGGCATACAGAGGGGTGTGTTTTCCTACCGGGCATCTTGTAGTTAAAAACTGAAAGGTGAAATCATGGGCAGAGTGGGAAGAGGGGGAGGGAAAGGAGAAGATATCTGTGATGATGTTTGTGATGCATGTTTCTACCTGGGTCATGTCAGAAGCCAGATGTAGCTCCAGGCAGAGTGCAGCTGCCTCATCTGACCCTGTTAGAGAGTGGTGGAGCACACTGACCACTTGGGAAAAAAAGCTAGTGGTCACACCGGGCCTGCTGAAACCTTCCAGTACTGTCAGCAACATTGTTAGAAAAATATCAGCCTAGTACTGAAAAGCGAGACCTGACTGCTTTTCTCATGTCTCCCCCTGCCCAGAATATGTTTTTCCTTTAGGTTTCCTGTAATTGTAAACTTAGGCTATTTTTTTCCATATATTAATGTGAGAGATCACCTCTGCCCTCAGACCCTTGTGAGCTGGTGAGAGATGCTTTGCTCTGGGAAAGGGATATGACATGTTGCAACATGTTGCAAACATGCTTGCAGATGACTCCAGTGTGTGGGGGCCAGGGCGGGGTATGAGCAACTCAGGCTACAAGCCAAGTGTATCCCAACAACATCCCATTTTCTGGAAAGAGAAGAGCTTTTGCTTTTCTCCTGCATCGAGGAGCAGATCTGTCCAAAGCAGTGGGGACTCACAGGGTATCACTTCCCCAGCAGTGCTGTGGGGTTCATTGATGGGGGTTGTCTGGGCTCGGCCTAGTGCTGAATTACGATGGATGCCTGTGCTCTCCTTGAGGTTTGTCCTGCACCTTGTGAGCAGGTGAAATCCTCACTACGACCTGGTGCCTGACCATATAGTATATTGCCTCAGGGATAGAGGATGTGCCACTAAGGGGGAAAGCAGACTGTATGCACACGAGCCAGTTCCAGCGGGCTGTTGGGGTCTTGGAGGGAGCAAGTGTTCTGTCTGGCCTAAAAAAGAAGAGTGCAAAACTCTGGGACCAGACCGTAAATCTGAGATTTACCTCCAGCCCTTTCTCTCTCTTGGGTTTGGATGGCTTTCTGCAACTGTGAACCAGAGAAGTCTATATTTAAAGCCCCAAAAGAGTGAACCTTGACTCTTGAGAGATGACAGTGACTGTGGGACTGTGGTTATTGTTACTTCCATTGCAAGATAGCCTGGCCATAGTTATAACTTGCTTTAGCAGAGCTGTGTTTGTGTCCTGGCTTTCCTGTGTTCCCTGGCCAGGGTCCGTTTTGTGGCTTGCTTTGTTGTTCTCTGACCTCCTCTTTAAGAAAACAGGGATTATAGGAGTCTCAGGGTCTCTTGAGAGCTCAGAAATACCCAGCTGATGCCTCAGATGAACTACCTTGCTTTCCTTGTAAACAGAGCTGACCAAATAATTTTCTGTTGCTGAGGAGAAATGACCTCATTTACTCAACACTTATAAGCCAAGAAGAAGCCCAGTTCCAGCTGACTGGCTGAGCTATAGAAGAAAGGGAAGGGGGGCTGTTACTGCTCTACCTACAGAATTATAAGGGCTGCAAAACAAACTATGAAGCTAAGTTGGGCTAAATGACTAGAAGGGTTTGCTCTGTAAGTTTTGCTTCTTGCAAGGAGTCCTTAAGACCCTGAGGAAAGCCTGGTTTGTACAGGCATGGTAGCTACATTGCGCTTTTCAACATATCACCAGATGCCTTGGAGATGGGCACAAGATCGAAACGGTGGAGGAGGAGTAGTCCTGCTGTTGAAGTTGATACTCATTCATCCAGCACTGGCTCAACTGATGCGGCGCAGTCAAGGAAGTGTATCTATCTGCTGCTTTTCAGCCATCCAGTGCAGAACTTTGTTCCAGGCGATGTCTGGCAAGTTGATAGTGAAACTCTAGCTTCCCTTAGGTAAGAAAAGGCATCTGGGGCGTTAAGACTCTGTGTTCTTTTCTATGTGGAGTCATTTACACATGAGGTCAACATCTATCTGTTTTTTGGTAGAAGTCATTCACGGTTGCAAGGAATCAGGCTTTTTTTTTTTCCTTTGACCAACATAGGTGTTAGTTATTCTGACAGCAGAGAGTTGGAGTAGATACTGTTGTGAGGAAGGGTAATCAGTAAAGTGGTGTGTTAGGCTGAGGTTGGAATAGCAGGATGAATCCCTAGCTCAGCCACAGCTGGCCTGTGTGACCTTGGGGAAGTCCCTTCTCCTTGGCACTCCCCAGCACTCATTTCTCTTTTGAATGACTTTGGCTATGAGTGCATCATGATGGAAGGCACTTTAGACGTACAGACTGTGTCCCAGGATGAAGTACAGGCTACCAGTTGCCTTAAGGCAAGGTGTCATATGTTTGTATTCATTCTCTCCATGGCTCATGTGCTCAGTTAGTAGACCAGATGGGTCAGAGATGCCTGTATATTTTTAGGTTATTATAAGAATTCTACGAGCTCTCCTTCCTTCAGAAACATTGGTTTATGCATAGCATATATGTCTGTGAGTAGGGAGAAAATCACTTCTTTTTGCTAGCTTTGTTTGTCCCATCCTCCTGCATGCAAAGGTTGCACTGTGTTAGCATATAGTCTGTATGTGCATGGATGGCAGTTCCTCCTTCTCAGTTTTATCTCTATTCAAACAAATGTGTGTGTACATTTGTTTATGTGCCCATGTTGCATATAATTGTATGTGGTTTTACTTGTGTAGTGGGCATATATGTGCTTATATGCACCTCTTCTTTCTCTTGGACTTCTCTCTCCATGTGTATACTGTGTGTGCAAGTGTGTGTGTGTACCATGTTCAGTTAGATACCACCCATCCTTCCTGCCAATGTATTTTTTACTCCAATCTGCTCTAATGAATTTGCTTCTTCAGCCCAATGGAGAGAGGTCTTGTGCTTTAAGAGATAAGCTTTTGAGTTGCATAGTCACATATAAGTTAAGCTCTTGAGTTCTTATATGTCACATATATGAAGTGAGTTAGGTGTCCTAACA
Organism: Crypturellus undulatus; assembly: GCA_013389825.1. Classification (NCBI taxonomy): domain Eukaryota; kingdom Metazoa; phylum Chordata; class Aves; order Tinamiformes; family Tinamidae; genus Crypturellus; species Crypturellus undulatus. The sequence continues at coordinate 119,616 of VWPW01029520.1, forward strand.
CTTACACATACAAGTTCATTCAGAGATGACATCAAGCCCTGAAGTGTGTGTGTGTGTGTGCAGAAGGGTGTGATTTCTGCAATTGCTAAGGCTTTAGCAAGACCCATCTGGAAAACCAAGGTGCTGTACTAGCTGAAGGATAGTGATAAATTGGAGGGAAATCACAGAAGAGCAAAAAAAATGATGAAGGGGATGGAGGGACTGATTTATGAGGAGAGATTAAAAGAACAAAATATGTAGAGCTTGGCTAGATGATGATATGATAACAGTTTACAGCTATATGAGGCTTGTAAACACCGAGGAGGGAGAAGAATTATTTAAGGTGGCACAAGAGGTAGAAAAGTCAATGTTAAGAGATGAAGCTGAGCAAGGTGCGGAATGTCTAGCTGCTTTTGAGGACACATGCAAGTTTTCTGGTTGCGAGGGTTCAAACTGGCTGCGAAACAGTTTCCTTGAAAATTAATGGAGATGCAATTGCTTGCTCCAAGGAAATATACGGTGGTGAACAGGGGTGGAGGGGAACAAGCTGGACTTGGTCAGTGGTGAAAGTGCAGTGGTCTGTGAGGCCTCTTCTGGGTATGTAGGATTGCTAGGGAAATTCTGAGAACCATTTGACTGACTTTCACCTTTTATTGATTTCCTGTCTCACTGCTGAGGTGAACCTGCAGACATTGTTTTTGAGAGAGCAGAGAGGTGATGTGGAAGGAATGAGTAAACTGAATTTGATGGAGGCTGAAGACCTTATTCCCTTCTCCTCTTGATCCTTTCTGAGTGGAGAGGTAGTCTAGGAAGCAATCTTGCAGCAAGTGACTGAAAAGGGGAAGGATGGCTGTGAATGATGAGGAGCTTTGCTATAACAACTTTCTAGGACAGTGCAGGCTGGGCTTTCCAAAGCAGTCAGAGATAGTTTGGCATGCAGACAGTGGGTTCAGGAGGATCAGCCTTTCCTCCTCTGACTTCCTACACACAGATGGTCCAGAATTGGGTCAACAAGGTTGGAAGGATTAGCACCCCTCCTTCTTTCCTCATTGCAAACTCAGGCCGGGAAAATTGAGACAGATCATAATAAAAGGATTAGTGTGGAGATGCTGTGTTGAACACTGAGATAGACAAGTCAGGAAAACGGAAGAAAATTCAGGGGGGATGGTCCTATTACAGATGGTCTGCTGAAAGGGTTCTGTGCTCAGTGACAGAAAAGGGATTTGTTTTTTCAAAGTCTGGAACAGCACATTGAGGGGACTAGCTCCCAAGCACAGGTATTACTCTGAAGAGGGAACTGTATTGGGATGGTTAGTTGAAAATATCTGAGACCTTTCCAGCTAGGTCTTTCCAGGTAGCTGGAAAGGGTTTCTTCTTAGAAAAGGCTCTGTTGTTGCTCCCTTGGCCACCTGCATCCAATATGACCTAATGCACGAAAATGATATTGTCCTATTTGCCATTTGTACTATTTGCCATCAATCCCATTTCAAGGATACTCTGTCTACGGAAAGCCATAGGAATGTAAAACGACCCTACCAAGCCAGGTGAGAGATCCTCCCAGTCCCGTATCTTCAACAGTGCCTAACAGAGGATGCCCAGAGGGAAGAAGACAGGGTGACTGCATCGTGGCAATTCCTCGGAAAACTCTTTCAGCCTCTAGTGTGTGTGGTTGAGATGTGGTGCGCTAGAAGACTTGTCATACACGTTATAGGTCTCTGGATTTTTCTTGCGTGATTTTATCCAACCACTCCTTGAACTCAGATAAAATTTTAGCAACTGCAAAATCTTATAGTAGGTATTTCCACATCTTAGACATACTCTGTGCAATGTATCACCTCCCTTTTGTTTGTCTTGGATATGTTAATTTCTGGTTTCATTTCCTGACTCTTGATTCTTGGGTGGAAAGAGGCAGTTAACACCTGTCTCCTGTGCCCTTCCTGTGCCATCAGTGGTTTTATAGACCTCTCCCATCTTATCTCCTCTATCCTCTCTTTTTTAATGGCCCTTCACCTTTCTTGTTTCAACAACTTTGTAGTGACAAGGGGGCATAGGACATTTCCAGGTGAAATTTCAAATGATGTGGCAGAGACAAGCTGTGCCAGGTTTCATGCAGTAAAAAGCTTTTTTGGTGGCAAGGGGAAGGGATGAGGAGATGGGTTTATTATGAAGGAAGAGGGGGATAGAGGATGTTAAGCAAGGAAGAAGGCAAGGGTCCAAGGCAGAAGGCCTGGACAGCATCAGGAGAGACAAATGGTGGGGAGGGCCTGGGGCAGAACAGGTCTATGATGCAGCCATGGCTTCAGATCTCAATCTGCTTCCCACCGAGTGCCTCTCACAGGGCAGGGAGCGTGTCTCCAAACCCTGCTGTCTGCTTCCCAGTCTGGTCACAGCAAGGGAACAGTGCAGCAGCCTCCCTTTTTGTTAGAGACCAGGGAAGGTGGAGGGACACGTTTCACCGTATCATGTCCTTGTAAGGCTCTTCTGATAGTAGGGCAAAATGGAGATGGTGAGGAAGATATTTTTCTGCCTCTCCTCTCATTTTCTATCCTTTCCTTTCATTTGTCTCCCCACCAGTGCCAGTTATAACTTTTCTTTTTGATTTTCCCTAGTGACATCCTCCTTCCTCGCCTGCTCATCTAACGCCAGCTGCACCCTGTGTCTCTGTTTGTTTTTCTTTAATCTGTGTGATGGATCAGTAACAGACCCTCACTGTAATTTTTTTAAAGAGAACTTATCTAGAATTGAGCAAGGTTAGGGAAAGCATCTTAAGGCATCAGGGACATTTTCTATCTCTGCCTGTGAGCATCTTAAAGGACAGCTCGACAGGATTAGTAGCAAGAGCAAGACTGGACAAATGTATTTGGCAGGGACTGGCTGGTGGGCCTGAGGGAGCAGGAGCTTGCTGTGCTGGAAAGTGGGAGAGCTAGACTCTGCTCAAGGGTTTTATCATTGCCTGCTGGGCCTTTGGGTGCATGGATGCAACCGGGCTGAGGCTGAGCACAGTCCTAAACCCTGCCCTGGGAGAGAGCCCTCTTACCCTGCAGGGTTGTTTTTTGCTAAGCAAGGCTACTTGGTGCTGGCTAGTTGCTTCAGGGCCAAGGCATGAGAGATATTGATGTCTGCTCCAGGGAACACTGCTCCAGATGCCAGTAATCTCTGCAAAGCCAGGGCCTGAAGAGACATGCTGGTTGCAATAGGGCTATATGCAGCTGGAATAATGTGTGTCAGGCCCCAGGAACAATCCAAAAATGCCATTTCCTTTGGCCCTTGGTCCCTCTGGCAAGATTCCTACTCCTTTCCTAGCCTGCTGGGTAGTGTTGGAGGTGTGAATTAGCAGTCTAGAGGCATGGGGACACTCTGTCATTACAGCTTGCTTCCTTTGTTTGGCTTCTTCTGCTTCCCTCCTCCCCTTTTTCTTTTCATGCTTCTGCGAGTGAATGTTTCAGAAGAAGTGCCACGCTCATGGGTGACAGAAGGGCAGCAGGCCATATAAAACTCTCTTTTCACAGTTTGGCTGCCACACTGTACAGTCCTGATGTGTTTGTGTCCCTCATTCCCCCAGTGCTTCCCTGCTGCTGGCAGCCATCCTAACACACAGTGTGCTCCTCTTCTTGCCCAGGACTTCTCCTTGCCAGATAATGTTGCTCCTGCCTGGAGTGGGAAAGGGTATGGACTTTGCAGTTTCTCTCAGCCTACCCATTAAACTTGTATCACTGGTGATGACGAAGCTGATTTGACCTGCTATATATCTGCTCTATAACCCCAAGAGGAATCTCTTATCTGCATTGAGCCAGAACCTCAGGTCCTTTCTTCTGTGATCCCACAAATGACTGCTTCTCTCCTTTTCTGAAATGTCCCATCTTTTGATCTGTCAGTATGCTGGGACTCTGATGAGAAAGTCTTGTGAGGAGCATTTACCCCTGCTGCACCCAGGTACCATATCCAGTCCTCACCAGGCAGATACCCTCTCCTTGCACATCATGTTCAAAGGCATATGACTATCATATTTTCCTATATGCACACATACGGCAGCATGAACTGAACACCCAAGTGCATGGGGATTCACACAATTGAGCCTTTGCTTTCCCAAGAAAGCTGGATCAGAAAGCCAGCAAGAAAGGACGACTGGATCAGCCTGGGCCCTGACTGCTCCTCTGCAGTGTAAAGATTTCCCTGACCCAACTTGCCACACCATTGTCCTCTCATTAGCAGCCTTTCTTTTGCAGAGCCGTGCCCTGGAAGCGAATGAGTGCCCTTTTCCTCTCCACCCTCCTCCAGCACCAGCCTTGGCACAAGTCCCAGAGCTCGGCTTTGGTCTGGGGCACCTCAGCCCCTCAGCGTGTGCTGCCCATGGGGCAATCTCATACAGTTTCCTCACTGAAGGGGATTTGCATGCATGGTAGGGGAGAGACAGCCTGGCTTGTTTATTCCTAATGCTCCGTATTATCTCCATTAATAATGCCACCTCTGCCTCACATGCTAATTAAGACTCAAGATTGTTAATGTAATAGGGAATTTGGGCAGAGACCACATAAGACTGGCTGGATTAAGTTAACCTTATGGACTGTTAATGGATCTCCTGGAGGGGCATTTTTGCCTAATGAGAATCCAGCTTGAATGGTAATCAGAGACTTGCTCTCTGCATGCTTAACAGAGGCCTTCAGCCAGGAAAACCAGTAAGACTGCAAGGCAGGATGTGGGAAAGGCATTGGTAAGAGTTGCTTGAGGGGAAAGGGGGAGAAACTGAAGAGAGAAGGGAAGCTATAGGACTGGGTGGAGAACGCTGTGATGAGTTGAACCAAGCTGATGGTGTAAAGAAGATCAGGCTGAGATGGAGGCAGTGATGCTGGCAGATCCGCATGTGGGGAAGCCAGAACAGGCACCAAGGCTGAGATGAGCTTTTCAATATTAACACAAACCTCTCTTTTTCCTGATCATGATTGACAGAGGTGAAAAGGTCATTTGAACTGTGTAATCGGTAGGCAGGGTGAGGGACTCTTCTTTGGCAGGAAAAAAAAAAAAGGAAAGATCCTAGTCTGACTCTGAGACCTCTGCCATGTGTCTTGGCTGCTGCTACTCCAGAGGATTAGAAGAACTGAACTTTCCCAGCATGTTTTGTTGCATGATGTAAGGAAAATGTTGGGAAAGGTTCTGACACTCCACGCTTCTGTTTGTGAGGAGTTTGTTGCCTTGCTGTTGACTAGAAAGGTTAAAGGGCTGTGCCTTTGTACTGAAAAAAAGATGAGATCAATTAAAGGACAGAAAATTGAGTTTAGAGGCTGGACCTTCAGCGTATGGTGAAGTTTAAGGATGTCAGGAATTTGGGTTTGCAGTGGAGGCAACAGAGATCAAGCTTTAGGGTTGGGTTTCACTTCCAAGGCAAAAAATGTGGCTGTTTGGAAACCTTCTAGGGAAGACCAAATGGGTCTTGAAGAGGATGTAGCCTCTTCAGACCTTATAAGGAGCAGCTGAGGGAGTTGGGATTATTTAGTCTGCAGAAGAGCAGGCTCAGGGGAAACCTTATTGCTCTTTACAATTTCCTGAACGGAGGTTGCACTGAGGCAGGGGTTGATCTCTTCTTCAGAATAACTATGGATAGGACAAGAGCAAATGGCCTCAAGTTGCACCATGAGAGGTTCAGGTTAGATATTAGGAAACATTTCTACATGGAAAGATTGGAACAGGCTGCTCAGGGAAGTTGTAGAGTCACCATCCCTGCCAGTGTTCAAGAAACATATAGATGAGGTGCTTAGGGACATGGTTTAGCAGATATGCTGTTCAGGGGCTTACAGCTGGACTCGATGATCTCAAAGGCCTTTTCCAGCCATAATGATTCTATTATTCTATGAAGTGTTTGCATTTTAATCAGGGCATTGATTAATTTGGGTCAGCCCTGGAAAAAATGTATGGAGCTCAGAGTACAATGTTAGAGTGAAAGGTAGTGATCTGTAGAGTTTGGTTAAGGCATTACAGGACTGGCCTTGGGGTTTTATTCCAGCAATTTGCTAATGGCTGACTGCCCTGGGCAGGGTCCATTTTTTTGATCCAAGTTTGAAGGTTTCTCAGTTTATGTAGGATCTGGCTGAAGGTTTAGCCTTATGCAGCAGGAGCAATGACAGTGTAGCTAATACACGTTGGTGTGGCTTGAGGCGCAAGGTTGAGCTGTGATGAGGGCAATTTGTGAAAATGGTTGCTTACACCAAATCCAGGTGTGGGTGGCTGTGACACTGGGACTGAAAGTCAATCAGATATCACTCTAGCTGCAGAGGTCCTTTTATATTCTCAGTTATAGAGACTGCTATGCCCTAATTCTGTTGCCTTGTGGGCTGTCTCACTTTTCCATGACCTGTGGGTTCAATCTGAACCTTGAATTTGGTTTGTGGTGTTCTGGGTTTGGGAAAAAAAATTCAGGGTTTCAGTGGAAGTTTGTGGGTTGCCAATCAGTTCCTGGGATTTGGAAATGGGTGACAGGGATGTGGGAAGGGAGTAGGTTCATTTCAGGTTGCCCAGTGGGTTTTTTCTTTGCTTTCTGTCTTCCAGTGCAGGGGAGATACCAGGGAACTGCAAGGAAACATTGTGTGGGAGTGGTTTACACACGAGTATCTCACACACATGAATAGATGCTGTCCACAGAGAGCAGTCACACTATCATTTTGCACAAACCTATGGAGGACATAGCTTCCTGTAACACCTCATGCCAGTATTTTCAATAAAGTGTAGATTCACACACATATGTTCTCCCTGTAGTACACATATGTGTATAAATGTCCCCAACACAAATGTATGTAGTACACAGATCAAAGAGGACACAGCACTGACACACAGATGCCCACACCAAAAGACAGATGCTTTTTGGGGATACACACATGCAAACTTATGTGTGCCCACTGCACCGAATTGTCCTTGTTCTGCATTTTGATACTTATAGGCTCACTCATGACAATATTGGCAGACACACTTTTTCATGCCTTCCAGGACAAAACAGTCACGTGCAAGTGAAACAAAAAACATCCCTTTGAGATGCATAAGCAAAATCACAGATGTACATGTGCAAACACACATGCACATACCGCTTGCCTCCTGTTTGCCTTGATTTCTCTCTCCCTTGGCCTTTGTTTAACCAGTGATGGTGCTTCTTCTATGTCCCTGAAGCACAAGAGCAGATGGCTTGGAGGTCAGTTTAGGATAATGGTTCCCTATTCCACTAGTGGTTCTTTTCAGCTGCTTAGCTCACAGATAAGCATCTCGGAAATCATGGAGTTCCTCCTTGCCTACTCACACACAAGATATCTCTGTGCTATCTCTCAGCTGCTATTACAAGTCCTGAGTCCGCAACCCTCTTTAAATTGCCCTCATGACAGCACTTTAACCCATGTAGAACTTAAGGTCATGGTGGCTCTTCCAGGTTCAGCAGCATCTGTTGGCTTTGGCAAAATGAGGCACTGCCATTTCTGCTCTGCTATGTACATACTCTTGCAGAAGCTCAAAAGACTCTTTCAATTGTCCGCTTTCAGCCTGCATTATTCATCTCCTGTAATGCAAAACTGATGTTTGTGGGAGGAGGCACGCAGGTAGAATCAGGCATAGCATAGAAGAAAAGACATTCCTATCAAGTTGAAATTGCCTGATTACTCAAGACAAATTTAACTGGGAGAGGAGAAATTTTTACTCCTTCAAAGCACATTTGAAAAGTGAGAGGTGATGGTGGAAGGGAAGAGGAGGTGGCTTGGAGGGGTTTAAGTGGTGGTTGGGACTTCCCTGCATGTGTTTTTTCTAGCCCCTCTCATGCTGCCCCATGAATGGGTGTGGTGTGTATGTGGGAAGGTGGGAGCATTGTGGAGGAAAGTGTGAAGTAGTTGGATTTGGGAAGGGGAAGAGTCTACATGCCAGCATAACGGTGGGGAAAGTCTATTTGCATGTGCAGGTAAGGAGCACATGCACATAGTGGGGATGTGTTTTGATTTTGTGAGTGGGGTATGTGTGAATATGTGAAGGTAAGTAGTTCCCAGGTGAGGCTATTTGGATATGTACATCACTGGCTTAGACAGAAGTGTGCGTGTACAGGCTCAGAGCCTGTGACTGTACAATAACACAGGACAAGAACTTGTAGGCTTCTCTCCATTTTTTTTCCTGACAGAATCCTGTAGAAGTCATGGATAATCTGATTCTTGGGAATTGTCAAGAGAAGGGTTATGAGCACGGCTGGGGCCTATGAGCGTGCCTGGGGCTAGACCAAACCACAAACCACAACTTCCATACTGCCGGTGCTCGCATCACCCTTTTTCCAGCGCCTTCATTTGTATGGGCTGGGCCTTTTTTTTTTTTTTTTTTTTCTTCCCTCCCACTACTCCAATCATTCCCCTGCAGCAATAACCCCTGCACCAAATACATGCAGCCTCACCTATATGCAACTGCCTTGGCCTCTCCACAAGCCCGTGGTTCTCCCATTTTCTATTGTAACTCAGACGTGTTTCTACTCTCCCTTCACATAGCCTCACTTACCTTTTTCCTGGAGTGCACACAAATGGGTATTTCTTTTTTCCCAGATGCACACTTGCTGTGATGATGAACCTAATTGAGCTTTGCCATCCACTTACAGGCTCACACTATGACATTACCAAGCTTGTTAAACAAGTCTCACAGAATGGTCTTCATGTTGTCCCTGGTGTCCAGCCAGTCTCCTTCTACCTCCCCTTCCTACCCACCTTGCTCGTCAACTTGTCTCTTCTCTGATCCAGTTGAACTTGGGTCCTTCCTCTCCAAATTTATGCTTTCCCTGAGGTTTATGTACTTCTTCACGATATTTAGGTTTTGCAGTCATGTCCCCTGATGCTGCTGCCGCCAGTTACAGAGCAGTCTGGGCTGGTGGAGCCTTGCACTATTCTTTGTGTTCAAATTAAACACATTGAACATCAGAAGAAAGGGAGAAAAGATGAGTGTGGATGCATTTTACATGCTTTCTGCACCAGAAGCTTTGACCCCAAGAGTTACAACATATGTCAGTGGAAAGATATGGGCTCTGCTGGGAAATGGTAAAATAGGAAGAATTAGAGAAAGTGCATAAAAGGAACAACTCAGAGCTAGAGGCAGTTTAAGCAGAGTTAGAGGCAGTTTAAGCAGAGTTATGCAGTAGTGCGGTGCATGTACATGACTGTGTGTGCACAGGTACATAAAGCAATACAGGTGCCTCCACAGCGAGTTCCAGCTTTGTGACTTTTGAGGATGCCATTTTTGTGTGAGTGATGCTGCTGTTGTCTGTGTTCGTGTGTAGTTTCTGCCTGTACTGTATGTTGATGAGTATTTGTGTTTTCCACGTGACAGAATATGGCTGGTGTTTGATGGTGCTCGGGCTAGCATTTAGGATCCAGAGTGATGGTATGCCACTGTGTGGGTTGAGTTAGGTAGGTTACAGTATCTAGTGCTATCAGTTTGTATGCTGCAGGCAATTTGTAAGCACAGTATATTTGTGTGTGATAAGCAGTGAGCAGTTATTGCTTGACTTATGTACTTAAGCATGTGAAGATGGTTTATGTGCTTTTGTTTGCTTATTGATGTATGTTTTGTGGTACAGTGGTACACTGTTTTTACTGATACAGATGTTTGTGTGTGTCTGCACATGATTTTTTTAAGGTCTCTTATATGGAGGTAGGTTTATTAAATTGTGTATATTTGTATGTTTTTGTGAAGTTATGTATAAGCAGTCAGGTGCTTGAGTATGGTAGATATGTTCAGACATTCAGCATGTATTTGTGAAGTGTTTGCTGTTAATTAATTATTCTGTATATAAATACAGTTGCTGTTTACTTGTATGAGTGCTAGTACAGGCTGGATGAAGCTGATGCAGTGGTGTGAAGGTTAACTGAAACTATCACATATGCATGTTAATGCAGCTGTGCAGCCTTGCAGATGAAGAATGTTAAGAAGAAAAGCAAACATCTCATCCTTTGGAGGGAGTTCAAATCATCAGATGATGTATGCAAAGTGGTGTGTCAGTCTGTATGGGCATGAAGAAGCTATAGTGTATGTTTACAGTGTGTATGTAGCAATTTGAATTTGGATAATGTACTTGCAGGAGGGCCTGCCCGGATGACGTGAGCAGCAAGGTTGTGTGTACACGTGGGTGTGCTTGGGTGTGTAGGTTTCAGCTGTTCCCTGTGTGGCCCCATCGGACACTTGGCTTGCCCCGTACTAGGCCTGATGCTATATCCTTTTGTCTCTAGTGGGGCAGCTTGGCCCTTGGGATACAGGCCATCCTTTTTCCATGCATTAAATCTGTTTCCATCAGTCTGTCTGTCTGCTCTGCTGCCCATGTCCACTTGTCTCTTCCCATAATAACTGATACGCTGTTACTTGCTCATACCCCACACTGCCTGTGGACTCAGCAGCTGTGCATCTCTCTGTCCCTCCCACACACACACATTCACACACACATACACACACACTGGATCTTCATCTGTGGTATATTCAGTTGCCATTGGAAACCTAAGAAAGAAATGAATCTACCCTCCAAGTCTTAAGCTGGTGTTTTTTTTCCTCCCCTTTTCTCCTCTCTTCACAGAAGGTAAAGTCTTTCGCAATGAATCCATGGCAGCTTCGATCGAGCAGTGAGCTGGAGCACCTACGTACAGACTACTCCTTGATGTGACTGAAGAGAGGCCTTTTCCAGCACTTTGAAAGGACAGTGGAGCTGTGGATTTACCTCCCGCACACCTGGGCACCCAGAGTACATGCACTGTGAAGTAAGTGAACCTTAGCACCTGTATGTGTGTGTGTGTGTGGGGAGGGGGGGTGGCATCTGTTTCTGTTGCTTTTTCCCCAAAGGTGCAAGGGAAGGAAAGGCCAGGGTTTCTGTCACATCGTGACTGGACTCTAGGCTTTCATCAGACGCCCCTTAATGAAGAACTGCTCCCTCTCCTCCTTTCCTTGCAGCTCTGCATGCATATGCAGGGAGGGGTTGCTTGCAAAGCACCAGGAGAAAATGCTGCAGGTTCGCTGCATGTAGTCGTGAAATGCTTCCTGATCCCCCCCCTCTACATGCACCTGACTGCTCTTTCCCTCATGATCTCTTCCTCCCCCTCCTGTGTTTGGTGGGGGAAGAGGTGGCCAGGTTAATGCTGCTGAGAGACTGGGGAGCAACTGACAGGTTTGATCAGCAAAACGGCTGGGCTCTGCAAATGAAGCCTGGTCCGCTCGGAGATGCAGCTTGCCACAGAGGACTAACCTGCATCACACTGCCAGGAGTGGGGGAACCCTCCCTCTTTAGCTCATGGATATTTTGGGTTTACTTGTTCCCCGGAGGGAGCTAGCCTTCATTTCTTAGCTAGGGACTCTCTCTAAACAGCCAGCCCAGCCTGGCATAGTTTCTAGGGTGATGGACGTGCTCCTTGTCATTGCCTATCTGGGTACTGTCCCTTGGTGCCCTGCCTGGCCATGAGAGAGATCTTCCTGCTGGAAACAGTGTGTTTCATAAGCCAGGAACGCTGTGTACCCTGCACAGGCAGTGAAGGGTCCCTGTGCCGAGCCTGACCCATTTTGGGGCGCAAAACTCGTGGGAGCTCCTGAATGGGCCTCCTGCTGCCTGGGGCTGCCCTTTGTGCCCCTTTCCCCAGCTCCCCTGCAGGGAACCTGGCGACAGGAGCCTTGCCGTTTCCATGCTGCGTTTTTGTGCTGATGGAGCTGCTGCGGCACGAGGAAGGGAAGGCAGGGAGGAACAGCTGTTTCTCTCAGTGCCGGGGAAGGCCTAGTAGTGCTCTCGGCCCTTGAGGGGTGCAGATGTACCAGGAGGTGTTTCTTTTCTCACAATAAGACCTAAAACATTGAGCTCCTGCTAAGAGAGAAGGGAGACGGCAACCCCACAAGAGAAGGTTTCCGAGTGAAGGTTTGGGGTTTGTTCTTCCCAGGCTCTGCACAGGCTCTGGCAGGGGTCTCAGCTTTTTGACTGAGTTCTGGGGGCTGCAGTGTGTCGCCAGACCTGGTGCGCTAGTGCAGCCCTGGAAGTTGCGCCGGTGCGGAAGCAGGCTGCCCCCAGACCTGTGTCATGCCTGCTGTGGCTCTGTAATGCCGCTGAGCCTGGTGGATGTCTGCTGTCCCTGAGCCACCGTGGTGGGAGTCAAGCCGGAGCTGTTTTCTGGCTGCAGCTCCTGGTACCCTCTTTTTTGGCTGCTCCAGCAATCCGAATACTTCCCCATCTACCTGAACTACTGCCATCAGCTTCTGCCCAGAGAGCAGTGCTGACTGTTTCTTATACCTTCTGGGATACTTTCACCCCCTGATTTTTTTTCCCCTTTTTTAGCAGCACCCCTTCCTTACCCCCTCTCCAGCATCTCCCTTCCCCTGTGACACTTCAGTTCTGGGCAGGAGCAGGGTTGGGGAAGACTTAGGCTGTTCTTCACAGGTGGGATCATTTCTGAGTTGTCTTGCTGGCTGACAGTGCTGTGGAGTGATCTTTTCCCCCATGGTTCACACCCTTCATCATGCGTGTGTGTCTTTGTGTGCAAATGTGTGTTGCGGGTGGGGAAGTGACTTTGGTGTTGTTGTGTTGCTGTTCCTCTTGGCTAGGACTGGGCAGGAGTGTAACCACGCAGTGACAGTCAGTCTCATTATGGGGGTTTGTCTCTGAAGCCATTTGGCACTGATTAAACTCCTCAGCCCTCTGTGGGCACGGCTTTGGCACTGACTCAGGGTGGACAACAAAATAAATCCAACTCTAGGAAGCTTGGTACAGGGTCAAAAATGCTGTGGCTACATGGAGGAAAATGCTGATCCAGTATGAACTCACTTTGACAGCTCAAATGTGTTTAGAGAACAATGATGGTTTAACTCTGCAGTGGCAAGGTTTATGTTGTATTGGGTATTATCTGTTTGCACCACTCCAACTTGATGCTGGCTTGAGTGTTGTTTGTCCTTCCACATCTGGCATGAACTCCGGATTGTGTGTGCTCTAGCTAATTTAACAGATGCAACTGCATGCTGCAGCCAGTCTGGTTCAGGCCCTCCTCTTGGGCAAGCTGTTTTGAAAGACCTTGAATTACAGTCTTAGCAGGGTACAGGTGCCCTACCCTTTCAGGAGTTACAGCAGCCCTTGTTTTCTGGATGCCTGAAGGAGCACTGTCTGCTGAGGCAGAAAAACATCTTGTTGTAGACCCATCTCTCTCAGCCCTACACAAGGCTCAGGGTGCTCATAGAGTGAAGAGTGTGTCCTCTGGCTGGTAGCCCCATATCTGCTTGGCTCTCTCTGTGGGCTTTTGAGCAGTGCCTTTCACCCTTCACACTCCCCAGGAGAGCGTGTATGTGGGGATGAAAGATGCTCAAACTAGTTTTGGAGGAGAACGGGCCCGCCTCAGAAGGGAAAAGATGAGAAGCATTGTTTTGCAGGAGGATGTTGCTCTTCAACCCTGATTACCCACAGCCCTGTGGCCAGTGCACGCAGCCTGTAGTAGCATTGTTGTACCTCACAGGGATTGTGTTGGCAGAAAATTGGGTTTCACTGTGAGTGAGAGTTGAGATTATCCTATCATCGGAGACGTGTGCTCACTTGGGACAGAGTATGAGTACAAATGCTTGTTCTTATCCTGCAGGGACTCATTCCAGATCTATCACTTTGGGCCTTGTGTTATTGAGGAAGGTAGTCTTATTTGTAGGGGAGGATAGGATAAGCAGGTAGTGCTGGGTGGTTTATCTCATATTTGTGTGTGGATATGTGCAAGCTGCTGGTAATAAGGAGCATAATGTGTTGACCGGTGTGGAGTCAGCTATTAAGCCCAGCAGGATGAAGTAAGGAGCTTGAGATCCAGTTTATGAGGTAAAGCCAATAGATATTACCACCTAAAAAACTTGTGTGTAAAGATTTCTGCATCCTAATCGTGAGGAGGCCTCTGAGCTGTCATCATGCTATGCCTCAGTTTCTCCTAGATTTAAGTGGAGCAGATGATTGTAGTCACTAACATTAGGGGAGAGGATGTGGATGGGGAGGAGGGAAGAGAGGGCTGTTTTACAATTTGCATGGTGCTTCATGCTGAACGGAGGGATGCTGTGGGGAAAGGGAGATGCAGCCTGCAGACCCTGCAGTGGCATGTCTCTCTTTTGGCCTTTTTGTGGTGGGGTGCAGGAGGCAAATCTGCAATGGCTGGGTGGTGCGTGCCAGGACTGAGACAGTGATTCACTCAAGTCTCTGTTTGTTTGAGAACAGAAAGAGAGTTTGTGGCCTGCCACTTGCGAAACAGCGTGGAGATTCAGCAGCGGAGGGCTGTCTTTCTTGGCTGGGCCTCGCTAGGCAGCCATGCAGTGTGTATGTATCTCACAGGAGCAGAGGGGTTCCTGGCACAGACTGTGATGGGTGGCTGGTGGACTTCAGTTCCCCCTTCATGTCACCTCCCCCTCTCACCCACTGCAAATGTGCTAGTGGGCTGCCAAGGACAGCCCCAAGGTGAACACACAGGACAGACCCACGTGCACCAAGAGAGCAGGAGAAGTAAACAGTTTTGCTAGGAAGAACATGCTACTTCCCTGTCTCCTCCTGCCAGCCTTCGGCCTTGTGCAGTATCGCAGCAGCTGCTCAGGTGTTTGTGCTGCTTCAGAAGTCCAATGAGGTTGTTTAGCCCACACTGGCATTTACAGGGTGGTGGTACCTAGTGTGTTGAGCCAAGACAGAGGCTGGAAAATTATGTTGGGTGAAATTCAGGGATGGAGAAGGGCTCTTCCTCACATGTGTTCCTCCCTGTCTCATCCCTGAGATGCCTCTGTGCTTGGTTAAGCATGAGCTGTGATTCGTTTCTGAGGTGGAGACCTGCAAGCAGGCTGGCAGGGAGCGAGGGTGTGGTAGAGGGAAGGGAAGGGGAATTGTGAGGCACATAGGGGTATGGAGAGGATAGAGGCACTAAGGAGATAAGACCTGAGAGAAAATGGACAGAAAAAGCAAAGTTTTACCTGATCACTTTGGTACTGGATGCAGATATGTCCTGAATACCCTTGCAGAGACAGCCGACTCTGCACAGGGAACAGCTCATCTTGAGGCTACCTCCTTAATCTAGGGAATACTCAGCTTGATATTCCCTCTTCCTGCCCCTGAGCTGCCTTCTCCCTTGCATGTTCCTCTGCCCCATGATGGAGGGTGGAATATGGCAGAGAAACACTTCCTCTGCCAGACTTCTTTACTGTGTTAAGGCAGGGAGCTTCCAATATACAGTAGCAGAGCAAACAAATTAGTGGAGTGCAAAGGAGAACCATGGGAGGTAGTGACGAATGGGCTGGGATGTTCAGACAGCCTCTGCTGGGGGCAGCAAAAGGGGCTCAGATCCACACAGCCAGGGGAAATAAGTTATTAGCTGTAGCCCTTGGACCTGGCCGTGTGGAGCTGGGGGAGCTGACTATGCTTCTTGTCTTTGCTTGGAATTGCCTTGTTCTCCACTGGAAGGATGCTAGTGAGTCTTACAGGGCCAGACTTTCTAGGTTACGTATGAACATGGGATTTGCCTTTAGATGTTCCCCAGAAATATTTATGTCCACATTACCTCACATAGGCAGTGTCAGCAAGGTGTGAATTCTGTGAGCCACAGGAGGCTGAATTGTCTCTGCACTCTCCCCCTCAACTTGTCCTGTAAGAACTGAATAGCAATAATTAAGTAAGAGGGATTTTATCTAAGTGCCTTGCAAAATACACCAGAGTAAGGGTATTAGGTAGGGTAGGTATATGAGGTATGACATAGAGTGAAGGCAGATTTCCTGCAAAAGTTCTGAGCATGATTTAATAGGAGTATGGCAGTTAACAGAAGGCTTATAGAAGCTGGACTGCCAGTGTTGACTTGCAGACAAATTGCAGGTGCACATGCAGGTACACTGTGCTGGGCACATGTTTGTGGTGGTGTATCTGTGACACAAATGTGTGGGCTCATCTTGAGCAACTCCATCCCTGTCCTCGTGTTCTAAGATCAATGAGTCACATGGCTTGAAGTCGATGGCTTATCAAGGCCATCAGGCTGTGCCCTGATCCAAAATCCCATGCCTTTTAAATCCAACTAGCATAGACACTCAAGTTGGCGCAAAAGGCAAAACATTCACATAATTGGGCTACTTATTTGAGTTCCCCAGCATTTCCCATTGCGTTTCATGTCTTGGGACTGATTCATAGTTGAAAGGCAATCAATGGAGCTAACAGCCCTGCATTGTTCTGCTCACCTTCTGATTTACTTCCTTTCATCCTTGCAGCGTTTTTTTCTCCTCCCAGGTTCAAGCATCTCACAGTATTCAGGTCACTTTCCTTTTATTGCATCTTAGGCTGTATATAATCAAGCTAGCTCCATCCCTGCCCTGAATCTTTTGGGGTCAAGATGGAAATCACTATGCAGCAAGAGACCCAAACAAATGAGTAAAACTGGCATGGTCGGTTGGAAAAAGGTGTAAGTTATCCAAGAATACGCACACTGATCAATTCCAGTCACCCCCTGTGTTTAAAGTGACTCAGTATCTCCATTTTTAGGATGTTGCTGGGGAGCTGAGTGATTTCTCTTGTATCAGTCTTCCCTACCAACGGTGTTAGTGAGCTTCTTTTCTGATATCTGCTTAGATGAGGTACTATTGGAAATGATACTGGCAGAATAATGGGTATTGGGACAAAGGCAATCATTAAAAAAAAAAAAAAAAAAGCCACCACCAAAAATACCCCCTTCCTTCCCCCTCCCAGAACAATAAGTTATCAGGTCCAGATGGTTAAATCCAAGATTTTGGAAGGAGCTTAAGTGATTGAGATGCTAACAAAAGTATGCAATCCCTGGTGAAAAAAAAAGAAAAAAAAAAAACTGAGTTGAGGAATTGGAGAGGACTAAATGTACCTATATTGAAAGAAGGCTATAGGGGTGATCCAGAGAATTAAAGATAAGGAAGCTTTGTGTCTGTACCTGGTAAATTGGTGGGAATGCCAATTAAAAAGTGATCCTGAAGACAACTGTAAGATTGTGGTCTGATAGGGCCCTGCTAACATGGGTTTAGCAGAGGAAAACTTGCTAATCTCATAGAATTCTTTGAATGTGTCAATAAAGCTGTGGATAAAGGGCAACCAATTGATATAATGTATTTAGACTTCCAAAAGGCTTTTGAAAGATCCTACACAAGAGCTGTGAAAGAAGCTAAGCAGTCAGTGAGAGACAAAATATTGATATAGATCAAAAACTGAGTGGGAGACTAAAAGAATGAAGGGATTAAACAGTCAAGCTTCACCATAGCAAAAGTTTAATGTGGCCTCTGGGTTCTTTTCTAAATCCCATGTGATTTAATAGTGTATTGTTTAATGACTTGGAAGGGAGTCAAGAGAGATATGTAGTATGAAAATTCGCAACACTAAGTTCTCTGTGGCCAGAAAGGATTGTGAGAAATGCCAGGGAAAAAGAGTTAAATTAAATGATTGTGCTGCTCTGTTTCAGAAGAAACTTAATGTTGATATGTTCAAAGTTGTAAGTATTGCAGGATAGACTTTCAACTCTTTAGACATCCCAAAAGATCCTGAATAAATGTATCAGACAAATGAAACTGGGGACAGGGAGCTCATTGCACAGCTCTGCCTGGTGTACTGCTGACCTCAATGAATCAAGCTAGCTGTTTGGCTGCAGAGGCAGTAGAGACTGTTCTGAGAGAACTGTGATACTCTTAGTACCTGTGGTGCAGCCTCATTTGGAATTGCACACCAAACTGGGGTCAACCTATTTCCAAAGTGATGCTGAAAAATTCAAGGGATTCTGAAGTAAGACACGCAGCTTGTCTTCACCCCCGAGTGGAGAGATGGAGGCGTCAAAGATTGCAGGCATTAGACAACTAGCTGTCTGAGAGGGGCTGCTGGATAGATAAAAAAAAATTATGACACCTGTGGATAATTCTGTCTTCCCCTTCCTTATCACACAAGAGTGAGGTGATACACAATGAAAATAAAATAATAGTATGGAGTTGCACTATGGAGCTTTTTTTTACAGGGATGTTGTCAGGGCCAAGAACTGAGCAAGATTCGTAGTGGGCTGCATATTTTTTATGGGGAACATAAATGACTGGATGAGCTTTAACTAATGACAAGCCCTATTTTGAAGCCTGAACCTTGGCCTTTGGAGCTAGTATTAGCTCATAACTTGTAGAGATTAGTGAGAAAGCAAGAGGGCTGTGCTGCCATCCAGAGGGACCTGGACAGACTAGACAACTGGGTGGTCAAAAACCTCATGAAATTCAACAAGGCCAAGTGCACGGTCCTGCACCTGGGGAGAAATAACCCCAGACACCAGTACAGGCTGGGGACCGACCTGCTGGAGAGCAGCTCTGCAGAGAAGGACCTGAGCGTCATGGTGGACGACAGGTTGACCATGAGGCAGCAGTGTGCCCTCGTGGCCAAGAAGGCCAATGGGATCCTGGGGTGCATTAAGAGGAGCATCTCCAGCAGGTCGAGGGATGTGATCTTGCCCCTCTACTCAGCCCTGATGAGGCCACATCTGGAGTACTGTGTCCAGTTCTGGGCCCCACAGTACAAAAGGGATGTGGAGCTGCTGGAGAGATTCCAGCGCAGGGCGACTAGGATGATCAGGGGCCTGGAACATCTGCCCTATGAGGAGAGGCTGAGGGAGCTGGGCCTGTTCAGCCTGGAGAAGAGAAGGCTGAGAGGGGACCTGATTAGTGTCTATAAGTACCTCAAGGGAGGCAGTGAGAAGGATGGGGCCGGCCTCTCTTCAGTGGTGGCCACCGACAGAACTAGAGGAAATGGCTACAAACTGAAGCATAAAAAGTTCCACGGGAACTTAAGGAAGAACTTCTTGACGGTGAGGGTGACAGAGCCCTGGAACAGGCTGCCCAGAGAGGTTGTGGAGTCTCCTTCTCTGGAGATCTTCAAGACCCGCTTGGATGCAGTCCTGTGCCACGTGCTCTAGGTGGCCCTGCGTGTGCAGGGAGTTTGGACTAGATGACCTCTAGAGGTCCCTTCCAACCTTAGGCATTCTATGATTCTATGAAATATGGGAGCATGTTGTCCCTGATCTCTCTGTTCTTCGTTTTTTCCACCTTTCCTTTTTTTTTTTTTATGCCAGTGACGTTCTTCATGAGAGTCAGTATGGGCTTCTCCCTGATCCAGAATGGCTGTTCCCCAATGTGCACCTTACCTTTATAACACCTGTTAAGACATCCACAATGTCCTAAAATGTTTTGCTTACTTACTACACAATACAGGCTGCTGAAACTACTAACATCTTGGCTACCTGAGCCTGTTCAAAGAGTGAGAACATAACAAACCACCAGCTGTTTTGTAGTGCATACAAATCTCAGACTCTTTCTAAGTGTGTTTCCTTGCAGGCCATGAGATGTGGGTGGAGTAACTGGTTTCACAGGGAAATATTTTTAAGCCAACAAAATAAATACTGAGGATCATGTTTGCATGCTGCTCCTTGCTGGATTTCCAAGCTCTGTTGCATTCTTAATTTGTTTTAGTGAAAAGTCCAAATATACTCCCACTACAGCTGATATGGATAGAGTGGAGGGAGCCAGGCTTCTATTCCAGTGCAGAGAAACCTTGAGGTCAATATTACACCTTTGCTGGTAGGAGAAAGCTCCTGTATCACCAGAGGGCACTTTGGCAGTGTTTCAAATCTGACATCACCACAGCCCCCTCTGGAGCTGACATGACATCTTCAGCACCTGTGAAGGACTGAGAGACACTGAACCTCAAGCCTTGAGAGATAACTTGATTGCTACAACTCTGTTTTAAGACCTTGTTATAAATCTATTATAAGACCTAAAAAGACCTCTGATATACTGGAAGATGATTGTGTGTCTTAACTCTTACAGCAACCAATGGATCTCTAGGGCCAAAGGATAAATGCACCATCTCTGGAGTATTACTGCACTTAGAAACATCTGTCATTGACTCGTCTGTGTTTCCCCCTCCACTACAACCATCTTCAGTTTATTTTAGCATCTAGCCATCTCCTGCACTGAGGTATAGCTGGTTAATCTCTGCTTGATTACAGTACCTGAGATGAAACCACACTACTTTTTCATCTTGTTGCGGCACTGGAAAACCTCAGCGTTGTAAATGCATTTGCTAGCTCTTTGCTGTACAAGGTAGCAAGCAAGCACTGCAGTAGACCCTTTCCACTGTTAATACAGCATTTGTGAACCACTGGTGCTGCTCTGCTGTGGCAAATGACCTGCTCTTGCCTGATAAAGGGATGGAACTCCTCTCACACTGATACAGATATTTCAGAAGACAGTTTGGCACCTGGGAACAGCCATGTAGTGTCAGCAACTGCAGCTTATAGACAGGAAGGGGGATACTTTGATCATTTGGTCAGTGATCCTGGCATTTAGAAAGCATAAATTAATTTTTCAGACGCTTTAGAGAAGTGGTGTTCTGTCATGTTACTAACCTGCCTTGTAGATTCTGGGTAAAATCCTAAAAGCTTTTGGTAATAGAGGTTTTAGTGAGTTTAATGCCGATGGAATTAAAAGTCTCTAGGCACTTGCCGTGAATGGATTTACATCAAGGAGATTAGAAAAGAGAAAACATTATTGGTGTCCAGGAAACTCAGGAGAGCAGCTGTCATCTGGTTTAGATGGAAAGTTCCCCAGCTCACAAGCACTCTGACAGCAACACAACCTGCACACACACACCTGGGGTTTGCGCATACATGCTCGCAGGATGGGTTCACTACAAATCCTTCGTACCTGAGTTCTCATAGTGTACTGTTTGCATAACCAGTTTATATGAATATATTTGACATGAGTACATGCAGCTGTGGTCTCCCCATTTAGGTTAGTGTGCTCTTCATACAGGTATTGGCCTTTTACAGTACTCTTAATTCCTACCAGAAATGTGGCTGGAAAGTAGTTGCAGAATGCTGTTGAAGGGGAGATTGAGCAAGTTCCTGAAAAAATAACTTGGTGAGTCTTAGTCTATTCAGAGGGACCATGTACATCAAGAATTCCTCAGCCTTCAACTTGCCAAAGTCTGGCATGCCTTGGCTAGGTGTTCCTGTTCATTTGCCAGGTTCTGATCCTTTTCCCAAGGTCTCACTATTGGTCCCTGGTCGAGAAAGCATCCCAGGCCAAAAAGATCTTGTTTGTTCTCTTAGGGAAGAAAGGGGTTATCCTGGGGGGCTTAATCTTTCCTGGATATCTCTGCTGGGACTGCAGTGCCTACACTGCTTGCTGTGTGATGATAGAGGCAATAGAAGAAGAGTTACTGAGACAACAACAGGGAGGGCAAGAAGGGTTTTGGCCTTAAATGCATGATCTTGAAGGGTTGCTCTCAGAGAGGCTCTGAGAGCTCATTTGTCTGCTTTTCCTCTTATTTCTCTCCAAAGTCCTTGTCACCTATTGGTTTATCTTGTTGAGAACATAGATCAAGGTTAATTTATCCTGGCTTGATACTTAAGTGGGACATCATCAAGCTGAGGAGCATTTTTTCAAATACTACTTCAAAGATCTTTATCTCCTCTGCAGCTTGGGAGAACTGTCTGGAAGATCAGGAAGAATTTGTTAATGCAGAGAGCTCCATTCCCCAGAAGAGACGGGCAGGAGAAAGAGCAAATATCCTGCCAGGGCAGGGAGCTGAGGAGGGACAGGGAGGGAGAAAAAGAAGAATTTTGAGTCCAGGAATTCACTGCAAAAAAATACTAGTATGGTGATTGTAGACAAGGCAACAAGTAGTGAGGATCAGCAGTGGTCAGTGGGCAGGAACTGAGTCTATCCCTGGAGGTGTAAGCCCAATCTACAATGGGGAAGAGGGTGAATCTGTTGCCAAGATAACTTACCTGAGAAAGGTGCCGGGTCTGACACTGCTGGGGGTATCCTTGTCTTGCAAAGCGTATCACATCTGAGTTCCTGGGCACACACGTCGTCTGCATCTACACTGGCAGTGCTGAAGTTAGTCCCAGTGTTCACAATTCTCGCTGCCTTTGTTTTTGGAGCCACTCTGCAAGTGGCTTTGCAACAGACACTGAAAGAGAATGTTCTTGAGTGCCTGGGTGAAAGAGTTCCTATCCCACCATCATCTTCCTTGAGACATCTCTGCCTCCATGTGTCTGTCCACCAGTGCCTAGCGAATATTGGTGCAGGTGCCTCCACTCTTGCAAGACAGAAGTGCTGACTGATGTAATAAGCTCATGCAGGCAGGATGTGCTCACCTCCTGTAAACAGTAGCCGTTGTGTGTTCCCAGGCAGAACAATGCTTCTGGGGCACAGCTCGCACAACTAACTAATTATGACAACCAGCAGCAACTTCAGGCTGCTTTCACAGAGCTGTTTGTGGAATCACCTCAGCCCTGCAGCACAAGCTGTACAAGTGCAGGAAGCTCTGTTAGTAGAGAAGATAGTGGCTCCTACTTTCTGAGAGTGGTGTGTCCCTGGCAAGTGCTAGTCCAGGGCAAATATGTTTAGTGCTGACATGGCAGGGCTGTTGCAGTAGCAATGGGTAAGTTAATTTATGCGGTTGTCATTTTGACTAACAGGCAGGAGATTAGAGAAAGGGATCCTTGAACCCAGTGGGACCACTGATGACATGTGGACTTGTCAGCTGCAAGGACCACATGAACATGCCAGCTGAAAAAACCTTATGCTCTTCAGACTTTGACTGAGGTGAGGGCAAGTTCATGAACACAAGATGGGACCCTTACCATTTTTTTTGGTGGAGAGAGGAAAAGTTACCTGAGGGCAGCCCCTAGGGTTGTCATGGCATGTCAGTTGCTTTCTAGTGCTGAGGAAATCTGACATTTCATTGTTGATACTGGCAGAGACCTCAAATATGACTTGCACGAGTAGCACTGCTAGTGCTCACTGTTTTATCAGGGACTGCCGTGCATATGAAAGTATATTCTCACCACAGAACATTGTGCTGAAGAGACTTTAGTGGAGGCCAAATGCACCTTTGATTGATGGGAAGAAAGTGATACTTCTGCAAATCCACATGGTTGCCAGTATGATTTATATTATCTGCACTGTGGTGGCATGTTATGTTCTTACAATACATGCAAGGATGAGAAGGGGCAAACTTTTCATGGGAGACTGCCTCTGGGCATTGCTATTTTTTGTTTCATCCTTTTTGCTGGTGAGTCTAGTCATGCTGCAGGACGACATGTATGAAGACACCTGACACTGAGCTGGAGGACCCATGAGGCTGTATCCTGATGTGTAACAAAAAAAAGTAGGCTATTTGCTGTTGCTTTGATGTGATCATATGACAGTTTGATGCTTTATTCAAAGCACTGGGTACAACTTCCTTACTCTTCTTTCATGAACATTTTGAGGCCAACTAATGTATTAATAAATTAGAGGGGATTAAAATAAACAGTGCTTTGAAAAGCATCAGGCATTGCAAATGCCTGGAAACAAACAACAGTTGAAGTAAAAATACAAAATGCAAATAGGCTAAGAATTGGGCCATAAAGCATTGTAACCTAGCCCAGGGGCAGCTCTGGGTAAAAAAAAATGTGTTTATTCCCTTGATTTCTTTGGGGATGAGACAGATGAGGTAGCACTGAGGTAGAGTGAGCAGTTCCTGCAGTGGTATGGAGCCAGCCCCACCAGTGCCTTTACTGACTGCAGAACAGGGGAATGGGGAGGCGAGACCACGGGCACCAGCCAGAGGGCTGGAGCTGAGGCAGGATCTGAAGGCTGCAGACTGGAGACCATCTGCATGAGCAGCTGTCCTAGGCAGCTCCTTCTGCCGTTCTTGGTCCTGACCCTCACCCTCCAGGCACTGCCTACCCAGTTCTCCCCTCTTCTCAACTCACTGCCTCCTCTCTCACTCCTTGTTCTGCTCCTCCTTCCTTCTCTGGGGATGTAGGGACTGGACTGACCCTGACAACTGACATAGCATCCATTTTATTTTCCCAGTGGTATCAAGGCTGGTCACCCAAGTCCTTGCTGGATGCATCTGCAGAGATGTGGATGGCCAGGGCAGTAAGACAGCATGTTACTCAATGCCATTTCCTTGTTCTGTGCCTGTACTGGGATGACATGTCTATTGTTGTGCCCTTTTCTATCAGTTGTATCAACTCACAGACATTGTATCAACTCACAGACATACCTTAACAGCACTGGCCTAATGAGGGCTCATGGTCCCCGGGGATATAACAGGGTATGAGCAGTGGGTGAGATCATGGCTGGATTACTGTGATGTTTTCAGTAGTGTTTGTGGGAGTAACTTGAAAAAAAGTAGGGAGATGTTTGGGGAATTCTTAGGGTAAAACATCATTAATGTGTTTAAAAACTGGAGGGGTTGTGCTTAAGAAATAAAGAGAATGAGGGAGAGAACAATCAAGTTCAGCTCTGTGATTTCAGAGTAGTGCTGGAGAACTGCAAGTGGCTACAGTTCCCAGCCCAGCAGGGAACAGGGGGATCCAGTTTTCCAGGCTGTTGTTAGAGATCCTGTATTTATGAAGGAGATATTCACCGCCTGCTGACTGAACAACGTATCGGTGCTTGCAGGAGGCTGTGTACTCTGGAGGAGGATGGGGGAGCTGTAAGAAGCGTGCCTGATTCAGGAATTACCCTGACCATCTTGAGTTTTTCTTGCATGAGAGACTTCTCAAGCATCACTGGCCAGGGAGAAAGCAGTCAGACAATAAGAGGAAACTGACCTAGGAGGAGGCAGAGCCTGTGTGATAATTGAATACTTCTCCCTGCCTGGCCAGCATGCTGTGAGTAGCAGACATTGTGAGGCCAAGTGCCTGCCATTGCCAAGGGACTTTCCCCCTCAGTGCAGCCACTGGGATTTCTAATTCAGGCTGGGTAGGACAATGCTGTCATGTTAGTAATAGTATAACTCTCTTAACAGTCTACTGGTGTGACAGAGTCACAAAGAGAACAGTGTAGGCTGAATATGCACTCATGCTTGCTAAGCCTGTAATCCCGGCTTTGATTTTCTCTCTTTCTCTTTCGATTTTTTTTAAATAATCAGTTCAAACTTAATAAGAGTGATTCACTAGTTGCCTGTTTATCTGTCTTCAGCCTAGCACAAGTTAGAAGGATGGAGGGAAGAAGGAAGAAAGGGAGAGGAAAGGAAAGCCTGGAAAAGTCCCTCTTTTCCTCTTTGCACAGAAACTGAGAATAATATTTTCCTGTGGACCTGAAAATTCTGTCTATAGTTTCCCTCATGGTCAGAAAAGTCTGATGATCAGCCCTGTTTCTGCACTCAACTCACACCTCATGTGGCTCTCTTACTAAAGGTTGGGAAGTGTTTTGAGTTTGAAAGGCAGCAGAGTACATGACTCCTCTGGACCCATCTGGAGTGTCCTATGACAGCTACATATATTCAAGACAAGAGTCACTCGGGGGACTGAGTCCCTCCAAGGTTGTGTCTTGTGTTTACATCTCAAACGGCATCTACACCTCTTTGAGGTTAATCTTTCTCCACTGGATACTGATAGACCCCAAAATGTTCCTCAGCCCAGGCAGCTGCAAGACCTGATCTGGGGCTGATTCCAGCACCATAATGTGTTTTTTCATCCTAATCCTTTTGCTTTAGTCTGTCTAGGAATCACATCTCAGAAATCACTTGGGTTGGACAGTGAGATTTGTAGTTTGGAAGTAATGAACAGGCAGATGGTGAGTTGCTGGGTATTCTAAGTATTTTGCCCAGACTGCCTTGCATTGCTTTCCTTGCCCCAGATTGCCTCTGGCCTGAGCCACGTGTCTGGCAGTCTTCCCCCAGGTGCTTCTCCTAGAGAGAATTTCCTTCCTCTTGGTCTCCAGGTAGGCACAGTTCTGCTGCTGTGGGCAGCTGGCAGCGGTGCTTTTAGTTGAGTGGAGCTGGACACGCAAGACATGGAACAGGTCATTTGGAATGAAGGGTTAAATTTTGTTTGGTTCATAGGAGAGTACTGAACAAGAGACGACAGAAAGGTCCCCCCCCACCAAAAAAAACAAACAAATCCCTACATGTTTGGAGAAGTGTGGAGTAGTGTTAGAGGACTATGAAACATGAGTGTTCTCTTGCCCAGCTAGAGTGCCTCCTGCCTCATCTTGGTTAAATATTATGTGGCCAGGACTCATCCTGTCTCCAGGACAGTTGTGTCCAGTTTCAGGCACACTGGTGTGAGACAGCCTGGTGTAGAGCATGTAGCCCGCTTCAAGCTGGGGGGAGCTATGGGTCACTCTGGCTGACACCTTGCAGCTTCCTCTCTGCAGTGGTGGGTGATGGCTGGGAGCATGCTGCCATGCAGCATCAGCAAAGCAGTGTCTCTTCTTCTAGTTCTCTGCTGCTGTAGCTCTGTGAGTGTTTTTCAGCACTTCCTCTTTCTCATGTGCTTATATCACCTCTCCTTTCTCCCACTTTTTACTCTGTGCTTGATGCATATCCCAGTGAATGTAATCCATAGATGACCATCTTCCCTCTCTCCTTTCTCTTATTCATGGTCCTCTTCAGTCATTCTTTCTTCCTGTCTCTCACTAACTCTGTGTTGCTCCTTCTACCAATTTATTCTTCTCTTTCCTCCCACACTCTGTCCCCGTTTAATCAATCTTAGAACAAGCTTGCTTTTCACTACAGCTACTCTTTAATGCTTATTCCCAGGGCAGGGAGGATGGACAGGCATATGATTAAGGTACCAGACAGGGAGCAGGATTGCTGAGCTGAGACTCTCTTGTGTGGCCATGTTTGAGTCATGTAGCCTATTCTGCTGCTTGGCTCATTTCCTCCAACACACAGGAATGCTACAGCTATGAGTGAATTTGTGGGCCTTGGAGGACATGATTGAGGTCTGTGAAGCCCTGGAAGTGTGCTACAGCTCTTCAGGTCTCTGCATAGTGCCCAGCTAAGCCCAGAGCACATGTTGTCCAGACTGATATACTGGAAGCACACCAAGCAGTCCTTTCCATCATCCCATTCAAAGTTTGCACCATCCAGTCTGTGATGAGAAATAATCCCATGTGATACAGCTGATGACTCAACTGTAGTATTTTGATCCTTGGGGATCCTAAGCCTTTTGTCCTGCAAATCCCTGGAGAGTAAGGACAACTCCTGTTCCTATAGGGTCTTTCTCTGCAAGAGGTCAAGTTGTGACCCTGCCAATCACACTGAAACCCTGCCTTTCCCCTTTCAGCTCTTTCTCTGCTTTTCTCATTTTCTTCCTTGCTCCTCCTTTGCTCCTCCTTTGCTCCTCTTCAGGATCTTTCCATTCCCAAAGGGAGCTTTCCACCCTCACCAGGGCAGTGTGCATTTGGTACCAGAGCCTGCCTTGCCTGCTAGAGGTGGAAGGCTTGCCTGGAGCTGCCAGATGCTTGCACCTTCTTAGCTCTCATGGGTAGGAGTTGCCATGGGAAACAGAGAGAAAGAAAGTGCCTTCCTCAGCATCACTAGGAGCCAGAAGTCTTCCATTGAGTGGAGAACACCCCCCTCTTGTGTTCCTTCCTCCCCTCAGCCCCCCTTTAGAGAACACTATGCAGAAAGCTGCCTTTGAAGCCCCTTAATTAGTGTCCCACATGTCCTGAACGGAGCCCTTCATTACCACCAGCAAGAGGCACAAATTGGCATGTGTTTCAAGGTTGGGCTCAGTGCCAGAATTTTGTTCCATTCTCCTCCCTCCAAACCTTTCTAGCTTCCCCACTTCTTGTCAGACACGCGCACACACACACACATTCTCACAGAAAAACACACACACACGCAAGATGCTGCCAAAAAGAGACACCCCTTTCCAGCATCCCAAATTTGAGGGGAAAAATAAAAAGTGTCAAAGGCTACTCTGCTCCCAGATTCTCTCTGTTTTGCTCTTGGCTCTCCTGACCCGTCAGCATATGCAATTACAGGTTGGGGGTCATTATCAGCCCCAGAGTATCTCACACAGCCTGTGCTTGTGCTTAGAGGGTGCTAGAGGGTGCTAATTAGTGAGAGAAGGGCTGATTAGGTTAGAAATTGAATGTTTATTTTCTCCTATTTTTTGTGTATGTGTGTAAAAATAAGAAAGCCAGATGGAGTCTCAGGAATGATGGGAGGAAAGGCAGCCAGGAGTCAAAAGGAGAAAATCTATACCCTGGCTTCACCCTCCCCTGCATGCACAGGACCTGGTGCGTCCAGTACTCATCAGACTTACAGCCTTCACGTAGCACACATGCAGACACTACGTATGCCCTGGGGCTGTCTCATCTTCTCTGGGATTGAGCACAGTGTTGTGGAGAATACTTTTCATTCCTGGAGTGCCTTTCATCTCTATCGTCTCATCTCTCTCAGCTTACCCCAACCCTTTTTTTCTCCCTGCTTTTTACCCCAAGTTCCTTCAAGCCACTACCAGCAGCAGTAGCTAAGAGATTGTGGGTAACACTACCTCTTTTAGTGTCATCGCTGCAGTATCTCATAACGCAAGTGCACTGCTCCCCAAAAGGCACGCCACTGCATGACTCCTTGTGCTGCCAGGCTGAGGAAATTTAATCTCTCTCCTCTGCCACTTTGCCTTGATTACAGGCTATTCTGTTCTCATAGCTCTCCATGGAGCAGCTCAGAGGCCACGAGAAGCAACAGAAGAAACATTTCCCTCCTTCACTGCCTCAGGTATCCGAGGCTGGTACTCTAGGCCTGTTAGAACCTGAGTCCTTCTCCATTACCACAGTTTATGTTGAGTGCACTCAAGTCCCAGCAGTCTGGAGGGGAAGAAGAGAAGAAGGCCGTATCTAACACTCCTATACGGACTCCCTTTTGGAAAGGTAGTTGTGCTGGCAGACCCGTTTGATGGTGATGTCTCAGTCAGAGGGCGTTATCCCAAGTGTGCCAGTTTATTCTACCTGAGGGCTTACTCTGCAGTGGAAAAGACAGGTCATCTCTCCTGCCTGAGGACATAATTGTTGTGACAGGGCAGAGTTTTTATTGATCATCCTGTGTGGGGAAGCTGTTCAAAAGGCTGCGCTGGAGGAGTATGTGCAGGGAGGAGTATTTGCCCAGCAAATGAAATTTTTGTGATCCCTCAGCATCATGACTAACAGGGATATGTGGACCTCACTACAGAGGACAACCTCTTGCTGACACTAGCTAGTGGACTCCAGCCTCTCAGTTGTGCGTCAGAGCCCTGCTAGAAAGTGTGTAGTGCACAGGGGCTTTGTATCTACAAAATAAGGAGAAGTCCAGGTTTGTGGGAAACTGGCCATGGGACACCCAACCCCAGAGGTGTATCTGTATGGTAGGAGGAAATTGCATAAGTACATGCTGGTATTTATGAGGTTGTGTGCTGTAAATGTGAGTGCATACATGACTTTTGGTGTTGCAGCAGTAGAGGATATGTTTGTCTGTGTACAATTCAGATCCCACTTTCTTTTCATCACGTCACTCTTTTCGCATGTGTCTCTTTCAAACAGCCAAACAAACACACACACACACGGGAACCCAAACTCCCTATCACCACCACAGTACAGATGCGGCCTGGTTTGGCCTGTATTTCTCCTGTTGCCATGGCAACGGTAAGCCAGGGAGTAAATCTAAATATCCTCTCCAGTGCTCAATACCCTCATATGGCAAAATAATAGTGACAGTGTAGAAAGCCTGCTTGGTGTCCCCTAACTCTCCTTCCCAACTCCCAATCAGCAGAGTCCTGTCATGTGTCTGCTACAGCTCCAAGGAGATCACAAGGAGGCAGGGGAACACCGTCTTTGCTGTGACCAGCGGCCACCCATATTCCCTGCCCTGGCTTATGTGTCTTTTTTGAAGGGTGTTTAGGTCTGAATCAATGTCCGATGTTCATGGTCTCAGTTCAGCTGACTTAGCAGCATGAGGTCCATTAGCTCCACTGGAGACCAGACATCATCCAAACCAGGCTTAGCAACCTGCTTCTTGCTTCAGCAAACTCTGCTTACAGCTGCAGGATACAGAACCTTAGAGAGGAGCAAAGCAATCAAAGCACATTTAGGCCAGGACCAAGACTCCTGTCCAGCTGAGCTCAGAAATATGCTCTCTGGGACAGCTGCCAAAGGCCTCCACCAGTTATACTCTGTGCTGGCCTTGGGCACTTCCAAAGTCAGCGATGTGCTTGGGAGACAGATCTGTTTGTCCAGAAAGAACAGTCTTTGGGAGGAGAGGAAGGAGTGTATTCCCTGAGATGTGGGGCAGTCCCTGGGAAGGAGGGGAAAAATCAGGCTTTAATTTTCTATAGCAGCTCTTTCTACGTACATCCTAGTTCTGGAGATTTCTAGGTACTATTAAAGCCCTGGAGAATGTCCTGCCTCCTTCTATTTTGCCAGCAGGCGATTATACTGCATCCGTCACTTACACCTCCCCCAGCTCTGGCCATGAGTACCTTCATTAGGAATCTCAGTGTGTTCTTTGGCTGGATTTCCCCTGAGAATCCGATTTTAAGGCTCCCCAGTGATTGCTAATGTGTAAATACAGTGTGTTTCAGCATGGCAAAGCTATCCTCCCAGTGGATGGGAGCTGTTAACTCTTCAGTGGCCAAAGATCCTCTGCACATCTCCCTGTTGTGACATCGGCCTTTTTTGCATAGAGTTGCTTGGTAGGAGCCCAGCTTACCTCTACGCATGCTGCGTGGATGGGTGGACCTGTAGGTCTTCTCACGTTGCTGCAGAGGGGAGGGAAAGAAACAGGAGCAGCCCACTGAAAATGCAAAGGGACCATTTGATGATTAAATGCTAGAGCACAGCAGCACTGTAAAATATATACATATATCACAAGCTTTAAATAACACAAGTGAAGGGAAATGGAGGAAAAAAGCCACTTTTTAAAGATTTCACAGAGACTATAAACTGGCAGTAGAGAAAAAAAGAACCATAATACATGCAAATTAATGGCATAAATTTAGGGTTACTTAACTTCACAAATGTTAACAAGCTCATAAAAAAAAGTTATTTTTTCCTAGTTTCCTGTCGATGTTTGTTTAATTCTCTCCTTTTTTTTCCCATTGAGAAGATTGTGTTTTCAGTATATTCCTCCTAAATTAATTCTGGCTCTCCTTCTTCCCCTTCCTCCTTCATCTCTGTCTCTTTTTCTGTCTGCTTCTGTCTGTTTGCCTTCCTTTCTTGCCTATCTATCATGTTCTTAATGTCCCCATCATCATAATATCTAGCCTTGGTTACAATCCTGTCTCATTTCTCTCACTTTCTCCTTCCCTCCTCTCCTTGTCTCCTGCCACTCCCCCACCAAATCTGGATTTTCTGTAGCAGTTAGTATAACTTCAGTCTGTAATGCTATACAGAATATTGCTAATTTCCAAACATGCATTTTTTTTCCTACCACCAGCAGAAGTAGAAGGGAAGGAGCAAATTAAGTGCTTATCAGCTGAACTGCTCATTCGTCAACCATTCATATGGCTGTTTGTTGCTGCAGGCCATATAGGTAAAGGCAGAGGTAAGGGTGTGTGGGTCGGTACACCACAGTTCTACTCTGAGACAGCTGCCACGCTTCCCCCTATAACATCCCCTTTAAACAAGACTCTGTCCCTGTACAAGTGTGGATAATAAAGGGCATGGTAGCTCCTTGCTGAGCCCAGGAAGTCATGAGTCCCTGAGGTCATGGGGCCTCTGCTTCCTGCGTGTTTCTTGCTTTGCTTACAGATAAAACCAAGTTTAAAAAGAACAGGCAATTTCCAGTTTTGTTCTGCCAAAACTCATTTCTCTGGAAGGAGGACATGTGCCTTTTGTTCTGCTTATTTTTAAGCCACCAAGGACACCCCAAGTTGCATTATCCATGATGTAACTTGTCCTGTCTGTGATGCTACAGCATTCTTTTCTTAGGCTCCTATTCTCATTGCTTAAAGAGAGTATGGTTAAAAAAAAATCTCATTTTGACTTATGGACCAGACTGAGTCATAGGAAGCCATCATTTAAAAAAAAAAAAAAAGAGGGGGTGGATATTATAATTTTTGGCCACAAGCCATCCCTGGAGCTTTCAGAAAAAAAGTAGCCTGTAAATATTACTGCCAGCTCTGTTTCAGTATCACAGGCAGCGGTCCTAGCCAATGGTTTTCCTCCTCAATGGCTTGTTTGAAATTTCAGAATACTGAAGAGCAGAGGAGGCAGTCACTGCTTTATTTAACATAGTGATCTTGGGAAAAGGGAGGTGAAATTACAAGCTGGAATTCTTGGGCAGCAATGAAAATACACACATCCAAACAAGCAAAAGAAAAAAAAAGGAAGAGTGTAGATTTATGGAAGTGAGAGAAAGGATGCTGGTGGGTGGGTAACAAAGAGGCTAAGAAGAGGAGGCACAGAAAGAGAATCTGTTTTGTTTGCAAGATGTGGAAACCGTCAACACAGATGTTGCAGATGGAAGCAATTGAGAAGCTGAATAGGACTGTGCATAGGTTTACAGTTGGTTGCATGCTTACGTATGTTACTAAACAGAGACCTGAATGAGTGAGAAGGGAACAAGGTATAATGCGGGTGTCCCCGTGCATTACCACTGCCTGCCTAGACTGACATCACAGGCTTCCCCGTGGATTTAAATCATTGCTCTTCCTGGCTAGGAAATGAGTCAGGGTGACTACAAATCCTAGCATTTGGCCTATGCAGATTAAGAGGAGTACTAAAGAATAAATAATATATGGCATATGCAAAGGTGCCTAGGGAATGGAAGAGAAGCAAAGAACAGTGTGGGGGAAGAAATAAGGGCTATTGTGAGGAATGAGGAGGGACTGCCCTATTAATACCACACACGCAATACATATGCTGTGTATACTATGGCTATTTGGAGAAGGCTCTGGAGAGAAATGTAGAGGATTGTTCCCTAGGCCTGGGGAGTGGAACGTCTGGGTGACTGCAGCCCTGATAGCTGAGGGTGATATTGCATTTTTTTACTGTCCCTGCAGCTTGGTAAAATTTTGAAAAGCAAATTTTGTCTCTCACCAAGCATTTTTACAGCACCTCAGAAAACAGAGGCTCAGTACAAATTGCAGTCTCTGTGCAATGCCATACCCCTGCTACTAACAACATGGGAAGAAACAGAGCAGTTGATAAGTGGGGAAAGAGACTGAAATCTAGACTGAGTGAAAACA
Source organism: Crypturellus undulatus (assembly GCA_013389825.1). Taxonomy (NCBI): domain Eukaryota; kingdom Metazoa; phylum Chordata; class Aves; order Tinamiformes; family Tinamidae; genus Crypturellus; species Crypturellus undulatus. The sequence continues at coordinate 152,537 of VWPW01029520.1, forward strand.
AAGGAAAAGGGGTAATATACTAGGGTCTTTTTTTAGTCAAGCTGTCCCCTATTTTTGATTGCTTCGTGGCTTGATTTAGCATTGCCCTACATAGCTAAAATGGAGGATGACAGGATACCAGCAGAGACAATTATCTTGCTAGGTTATTTTAATATTGATTCCTTTGCAAAGATCATTTCTTTGTTGCATGGCTGCTGTAGGAAACGCAATGCCATGAGTAGACGTATATAATTGTAGATAGAGGGAATGAATGTGTTTTAAAGAACAAGGAGAATTCTAAATGTCAGCAAGGGGGTATATGAGTCACTCATTGGGAAAATACTATTATTGGATAAGTAAGTAGAACTGTACGAAGCACTGAGGAAGGGTGCTACTAAAGAGAAGGAAAAATAATAAATAAAGGCAGCATTTGGATAAGAGACACTGAATGAATGAGATGTGCTGTATGTGCCATCAACCAGCACCAGGTCTGGAGTGAAAGCAGAGGGATAATACAGGGTAAGAGTGCCAAAAGGGTGAAAAAAAGAGAGATCATGTGAGACCAGGAGGAGCAATACTGGAGACTGCTAAAATACAATGGGACACATGAGTGTTGGTTAAAAGACTCCACTGGCAGAATAATGGTGACAAAGTGTTTCTGTTCTACTGAATTGGAATTAAGGGAATAAATGATGTGGAACATCATGGGAAATGGCTGAGGGACTGTACTATGGATACCGGAGGATGCCCAGTGGTCAGCTAAACCATTCAGAGGTGGGTTAGATTAGGGCTGGGGCTGGGATGAATGCTGGGGCTGGGGCTGAGGCAGGAAGAAATACTGCCCTGCCAATTTTTCAAGGGGAAGAAGCAGTATTTAATTGTAACAGCTGGTATTATATAGATTATGGACATTTCTGAAATGAGAGGTGCAGGATGAAGACATTTTGCATGAGTTCAAACCAGGCAGAGGGAATAACTGACTAATGCTTCTGGTACATTCACTGACAAAGCTGCAGTTTTCTTGAGTCCAAAACACATTTAATGTGAAACCTTTCAGTTGTCCAGTTCAGTATCCCATCTCAACAAACCTGTTTGGGTTGCCTGGCAGGTCATCCCAGGAGCCTGAAATGCTCTGTACTAGCATGTCTATGCAAACAGAGTCCTAGGAGCCCAGGGACCTTGATGAATGGATCAGTGCAGTTTGCAGCAGGGGTCAGGCGACCTCCACTGCTGAAGGAGGAGGTTGCAAGACCCTTTGGTTTGAGTCCAGCTGGGAGCAGCACTTTGTTTTTGAACCCCAGATTTCTAGCAACCTGTTTTTTTGGCTGGTTTGGGTTAATTGAGCCGGTAGAGAGACAGATGTAGGTGGATAATGGGGAGAGGGGGTGTTAAGCAGCAGAGCTGCTGCCTTAGCGAGAGGGAAAGATGCCATATAAATACTGCCAGTCCCCATTCAGTGAGCAAGTGGTGAGTCAGGGGCAGATACTGAGTCAGCAAGAAGGCGGACGGGTGGGCAGGCGGGTAGAGCACCCTGGCTAGCTCAGTACAAACCCCTCAGCCACGCTGTTGCGCTCAGCTCACCATCAGAAAACTACAGACAGTGGTTCAGATCGCCATCCGCTTCCCCCATGCCCGTTCAATGCCATGGACTGCCTTTCTGAGCCAGTGGGGCTCAAAGTGGGCCTCTCCTTGTGGCTTCTGGTGGGCCAAATCAGCTCACATTCTTTTTCTGCCATGTTTGCGCTTCTGCTTGTGAACTCTCCCTCTCTGTGGAGATGTGATAGTAAAAGGGAAAGAATGAAAACAGCTGATGAAGCTGAAAAGAGTCCTTCAGACTGTCTCACCCCAAATAGACAGGCAGACAGGGAGCTGGTGAAAGGTAGAAAGGGAAGAGAGAGAGAGAGAAAAAAAGGGAAAAAAAGAAAAGAAAGAAAAAGAAATGAGAGTGAGAGAGGGAAAATAGCAAATATTTGAGAGATGAAAAGAAATTACCATACGGCAGGATCCTGTTATTCAACCTAATTTTCAAAGGCATGCAGCTGTCGCACTGAGATAATCTGTTAATTATAACAGTCACTGTGTTTTGGCAATGGAAGAAAAAAACAGGCTCTAAACAAGGCAAGGTACTGATGAGAAGTGAGTGGAGGCAGGGCTGTGTCAGAAAGCATGTCAGATATTAGCTTGAACTGTAGGTGGGAGAGCTGGCCAGGGGGAGGGTCCCTTGCTGAGCTGTGCCTTTTCCCAGTGTGAAGGGTAGAAGGAAGGTGGCAGCAGACATGTGGAATTGTAAAGTCTTCTCTCATGTGGCATTCCCCTCTTGCTGAATCCAGGTTTGCACTGACCAGTGGAAGAGCTTAGAGGGCCTGTCCCCGTCTAAGTGTCCCCATTAGTACCTGCTGCTTTCACTCTTGCATTTCACTCTTGGGTCATCTGAAACCATGTTCCCTCCACGCCTGTTCTCTACTTCTGCCCCCCACAGCAGATCAGGATTGTATCTGCATTTTTTTTTTGAACCACCACCCGTAATTGCTTTCTTCTGCTCCCAGTTTGATGAAAATCCAAGCAAAAATTGTGACTCATCTCTTAATATCATTCAGACTAATGAGTTTGGGTGGCAACACATAATTTCCCCAGGTCAGGGATGCCTTGGTTAGGAATGACATGCAAGGACTGCAACTTCATCTCACTGGAAAGGTGGCTTGGCCTCTGGAGCTTTTTTACTGGACTTGCACTGGGATGGTTGCTTGTCATACTTGGAGAGGTCTCACTGCTGATGAAGGAACCTCTGTTACTTGCTAATGGGAAGGCTGGAAGCTAACTACATGATGGAAGATGCTGGAGTGCTCATGCCTCTACCCATAAGAGTCTGTGGACGTGGACGTATTCTGCACAGGTAGGCTGCCTGCCAGCACACTGCATGAAATAATTGCCCTCAACTAGACCAATGAGTTGCCTTCAGCTAGCTCAAGACCTACATGTCTCCTTAGACCCCAAATCCCTATTTGCTTCAGCTCCCAATCCAAGACACAGTAAGGAGCTGTAACAGAAAAACTTACTGTGATTTTGCCCCTTCCCTGTCCCACCTGCAGGGTGGCTTGTCTGAGGCATCCAAAATGGCGCAGCAGCACTGGACACATACTTAGCATCCAGAAATAGTAGAGAGAGATTTGGTTTGAGAGAGGGCCTCTCCAGAATTGTTTGTGGACCTGCCATTCACAGTGAAAGGCAAGAGCTACCATTGTATAAAATTAGTGAGCCCAGGACAGCAGAAGGCTTACTGTGACCTGCAGGGGTTGGGGTCTTCACAGTGAGATCTACAGCCCTTAGAGGGGTTGGAGGGACCATGACTGAGGGAGTGAAATAGGAGGCCAAGGGAGCACTGTGGGAAAGGCGGGCAGAAAAGCCAGGTACAGCAGCAGTTTGGGCCTGTAATCCTTGCCTTGCTAACCTTCCTCTCCTGGGGCTGTATGCATTGTTAAAGCCAGCAGTTAATTCTACCATTGCTTAAATGGTGCTAAGAGCCTCCCATTAGAAATGCACGCATTAAAAACCTGCCAAACGCTCTTGGCTCCTCTGGGGACACCCCGAAATCAGGCCAAGGCTCCTTCTGCTTTTCTTCATTTTCTGTGCTGAAGCTGGGCATCAGCCCTCCACACAGCTTAGTACCCTGCCTGCTACTGGCAGGCTTCAGGGCACAAATGCCATCTGCAAGGGTGCACTGGCTCCCCCTCTCCCCCGCCCAGTCTTCAAAGCCATTCTAAGATTTATCTAACTAATTCCCAAAAGAGAGGAGCTGCCATTTCTGGTGATGCTCGCTACTGGGAATACTGGGAGTATCTGAAGGGACAGTGCTGCCTAAAAGTTTCCATGCCTGCTAGATAATTCTGTAATACACTGATAATGTGTTGGCACCACTGCAGCTCCTTCAGATCATTGTGATTCTCTTCTTCACATCAGGATTCCCAGAGAGGATCCTTGCTTTTGCTCATTGCTGAAGTGAAAGGCACTGCTTTGGAAGAAGCTAGCAGCACAGATGTAGCAGTGCATAAGAGCACCTCCTGCCTTCTCTGTCCCCCCTGCTTCAGGGATGCTCATATTACAGGATTTATCATCAACCGAAGCAGCGAGTCTGTGGTTGTGCCTACAAAGGCACAACCACAGAGAGGCTCCTTATGCCCAGAAAAGTTTGGGACCAAGAGAAGCAGCAGCAGTCTGATGATCTGTGGATACATAATGTTGGAGTACTTGCTTGTATGTGAAGGTGTACGTGTGTGTGTGTGAAAGCCAGAAAGTGAGAGAAAGCAAGAGAGAGCACACACTGCACTGTAGTTTCTCTGGTGCCATGAAGGTTTGAGCTCACATAGCACTCTTCTTTTAGTGGGGCTCTGTGAAGCTCTTTCTCCACACTTAACAACTCCATATAAGGAAGATTTTATTTACTGTTACAGTGACAGAGCACTGGAACAGTCTGCCCAGAGAGGTTATGGAGTCTCCTTCCTTGGAGATATTAAAAAACTACGTGGATGTGATCCTGTGCAACATAATCTAGGTGTTCCTGCTTTAGCAGGGAGGGTTGGAATAGATGATCTCTAGAGGTCTCTTCCAGCCTCAGCCATTCTGTGATTCTCTTTTTTTTTTTCCATTCCACTGTTTTCACAAGGCGCATAAGACCTTTGCAATCTCTATCCTACCATCACTTTTGTTTGAAATTAGCCTTGTAAGCTCAAGGTGTTTTGGGGAAAGGAAATGGAACGAAGGAAAAGAGCCACCTCTCATTGCACATAAGGCTTGAAATGGGCTTTTGCATGGAAACTCTTGTGGTAAAATGTGTTTTGGTGTCACTGTGGCACATATCCTTATATACTTTACAGGAGTTGGTATCAATGCTGAACAGTGCCCATGCAATGTCTCTGTGACTTTCAGCAGAGTGCTACTGTACAGGCTATCTTGTGGTTCAGTTCTGGACTATTTCAGTTTACCATGCACAAATCTGCAGTCCCTGCTGGGAAAAAATGAACCCCTCTGAAAGCTGAATATGCCCTGTCATGATTGGCAAGGAAGCTCACAGCTCCTGAACTCCAGCTGGCACTGACAGTTAGCTCTTCTGAGGAAGCCCACAGCACTAGGATGCCATAAGGACACTGCAGCAAGGAAGCCCACAAAACCATACACAATCTCCACTGGTTCTCACAGGACACTGCTGCAAGGAAGCTCACAGCACTCAAATTCTGGACAGTCCAATGGGGCCCTGAATGGAAGAAAGACTGAAATATAGGTCTTAAGACTGCCCCAAGGAAATGCTGTTCAGCAGTCCTGCCTATTGACCACCTTCAGCTACAGAAAGAGCTAAGGTACTGGTGTGAGGCTACCATCTGACACACAAATGCTGAGGCTGAAGCAGATGTACAGCCATTGACTCCGTACCTTTGCTAGGCAAACAGTTTAAGAACTAATAGTAAAAATAAATAAATAATAAACTACAGTGCTGTATATAAAACCCTGCCCTCCCATTGCCCCTTCCAAACAGCGATTAGATACCTAATTTGTTAGGCAGCAAGAAAGAGAGAATGGGAAGGCTCAGGGGAGATAAATGAAGCAGCTCAGGAGCATGAAAGAGAAGACAGAGCTTTAGAACTGTAAATCTTATTTTGGAGTGATAAATGCTGGCAGAAAGGTCTTTCATATGCCAATGCTTCCCTGGCAAGCCAGAGAGCTACCTTTGTTTTCCAAAGTGAAATGGTTAGCTTTTATATTAATATGATTATTGAAGATTAAGGAGGATTTGCATCAAACCTGCTCCACCCAAATAGCCCCCAGCAGCTACCCACAGGACTGTTTGCATGGGGGTAGGCTTGTGGCACAGCTTTCTCCAAGTGGAAGAGGATATTGAGAGATTATAGATTCCATAGAAATGTTATCAGCAGTAAAGCTACCTGGATCACTCTCCCTCCAGCAGAAGGTGGGCCTAAGAAGCAGCATTTCCTTCGGTGTCATCCACTAAGCCTGAACAGGAAGCAGTGGAAGGACTTTAGAAATAATTCCTGTTGGAAATAGGGAGGGAGCATAGGCCCTTGCATGGCTGTCAGTGGGGAAGTGCTGTAGCGAGCAGGACAGCTGGAACGGCTCTGCACGTGTGTGTGCGTGTGTGCTCATATGTGTGAGTCACTGCGGGGGGGCAGTGGTGGTTCTGGGGGCGAGGGGTGAATATGCGAGGGAGTTGCTGTAGGTGATCTGGTGGACATGCAGGCCAGGCATCCATGTGTGAATCACCGTGGAACACTATGAGTGCTGACTGTGTGTGAGAGGGGATTGCCACAGGGAATGGAGCAGGGTGTGGGCTTTGTGTGCTTGTGTGTGTGTGCATGTGTGTGCAGTTGCTGTAGAGAAAGGGGTGGGAGCCTTGGCTGCGTATGAAATGCTGTAGGGAACATGGTGGGAGCGCTGCATCTGTGTGGGTGTGCATGGATCGTGGTAGAGGATCTCAGTTATGTGAGCGTGTGTACAGGACAGGCATTAGGGAGGGGGACGGCAGCGCTGTGTCTGCATGTGTGCCCCTTGCTTGTATCTGTGGGGAGCAGGGTGTGAGGGCTCACTCTGTGCATGTGCGTGTGGAAGGGAGCTTCTGTGAAGGGCAGGGAAGGACCTCTGCTCTCTCTTAAGCCCAGGAGGGAAGAGGAACTGAGTGCAGACATGCAGGTTTGTGTGAGCTGCTGAAGGCACCAAGGAAGGGTGATGGCACTGGACACATTGGAGGCAGCTGCTGTAGCAAATAGGATGGGAAGATGGGGTATGTATCTGGGGGGGAGGGGGCAGTCTGTACCCCTACTCCTCCTGTCTATACTTCCAGTAGTTGCATTTTAACCTACCTTTATACATCTGACTAGTGACTGTACTCCCGTGTCAACCTGTGACACTTTGGTACCTTAGCCAAAATGTTGTCTGTGGATATCAGGACGTCTTGCTCTAGACCCTGATTCAGGTCTCTTCTGCTCCACTTTGCCCTAAACTTCCCTTCTCTCTCCCTACCAGAAAAGCTCAACCACGCCTGTGGCCGATTCTCTTCTGTTCTCCAAATATTCTGATGCAAGGAAATGCCAAAATATTGAGGCATCCTGTAGCAGAGAAAAGTCCAGAGGGAAATCCTGAGTTGCTCAGAGCAGATGAACTGACTCTGTGTCAGCCCAGGAGGGTACAGGTATTCACGGGCACAATGCCACTACTGTTCCTTCCTTCTCTTGATGTGTGGTGATGGCCAGGAGCCAAGGGCAAGTTATAAGAGCCACCTTGGGTTACTCACTGAACAATGTTGGAAGCTGACAGATGAGTGGGCCCAGCTCATGAAGGTGGGAGGCCTTGAACCTGCTCTTTAAGGCACTTCCCATGTCCTACTTTTTCCCCTCATCTGCACCGACAGACATCCTCCAGACAAGGCTCACCACAACTCACGCCTCCCCCTTCCTTGACTTTCTTTGGAGCTGAAGGTGTTTTCCCTGTCTCTCTCTGCCATCCTCCATCCCTGCATTGTCTTGCTGTGACCTTTGAGAAGCCAGGGAGGCATATGCCAAGTGGTATCAGCACCTTCTGGGCCAGCAGTAAGGACAGTGTGTGATTTCCTTGTGTTGTTGGACTCTGATGCTACCTGGTTTACAGTCATTTGGCTCTGGATGACTCAAGGAAGAGACAGTCTTGGTCTCATCCCTGGCTCCCCCTTCTTGTGAATACTAGTGTCAGGGAACAGCAAGGGTCATACGCTCCCTAAAAGATGGGGAACTAAGAATGGTAACAAGGTTGCCAGATCACAGTCCAGGTCTGCTGTATCCAAGCAAGATGAGCAGGGAAGATCTAGCAATGATAGATTCAATCACAGATCACCAGATGAGTCCATGATGATGAGGTGGTTCCAAGGTCATGCCAAGAAGTCAGGTCAGGATCAGACCCAGTGAGGGAAAATGGTCAAAAAAAGCCCTGTGATGTCCAGGCAGGGCGTCGTTGGGGCTGGGCCGTTGACCTGCTCCTGCCGTGGATTGGAGTAGGACACTGGCACCATTATGGCATAGCTGTGTGTAGGGACTGACAGCTGCAGTTTGAGCTAAAATGGGGTGTTGGGCAGGTGGAGGGATGCCCCAGGGAAGGCTGAGCAGGACAGTAAGGCCTGATGGTGCCCTCAGAGTTCTGATAACGAGTGCTGTATTTTGGATACAAGAGCGGCCTGGAGTAAAACAACAGGTTCTGCATGGTTGTTGTGTGACAAGCAACTGATACCCCAGGGGACTGATGAATCTGAGGATGCCTGGTCTGGCCCTGTATTTGGCCAGTGTCTGAAACAAGTTTTACAAAGTGGATGAAAGCAAGTCTTCTTTCCATGTTCCACCCCCCTACTTTTTTTTTTTTTTTTTGGCACATAGCAATCAGAATAAAAACACCTTCATTTTCTTCCCTCTATCTCCTAACCTAGCTACCTCATGCCTTTTAACCCGCCTGGGCTGTCTACCCTACCAGCCCTCCCTGTGCTCCCTAAGCACAGCTCCCTTAGTGGGATGGGAGTCTTGGCGATAGCAGCGTGTCCTCAAAAATGTCCCCCTGCAACACGGACAAGCTACAACAGGTAACTGTGATTTGACAAAACATTCGGAGCAGCCTGTGCTACCAGAAGGGGTCAAAACAAAGTGGCTGAGCACTTTCTGCATGGAGGTGGATACTGTGCAGGGCGTTTGGTACGGGCATACAAGCAAGTTAAAACATAATGCTCAGAAAGCAGAAAGCATAGCATTGTCTACAGAAATACAGGCAAAGCTTTCAGCTGCCTGCTCAGGGGCTGCCTATGGCTGCTCCTGGGCTGGACATCCTTTAGGTATGTGTGCCTAAAGGATACATACCTATAAAAGAGCATACTGCTCTTTTTTTTCCCACTGGAATAGATGTGGCAAGGTGAAAGAGCAAAAAAAAGTTAAAGTAGAAAGGGAGAGACAGTGTGAGGGATTGGCTGTATCTGCATGGACCCAGCTTTGAAATGGTGGGAAAAGGTAGGGAACTGAGGAATGCCAAAAACCTGTGGTCCCAGTCTGTGGATAGTCAGATGTGCCTCCTCTCTGACACACCTGAGAAAGGTGTTAATGTCAGGAAATTATTTCTCATTGAATCATAAGGTTGAGAAATAAAGTGATAAACTGTAAACCCCCCTGCCTTCTGCTTCACTGCTGGCTGATGCAAAGCTGAACGCAAGGCAGCAGCCAGAGGCCATGATATGACAGTCACAAATGAAAGTTTTACAGCCTTGACCCTTGACTAGCGGTAGGGAGCAGATGCTTTGTCTCTGTCTTTTCCATTGCTTCAATTCTTCTCTTTCTCCCCTTCTCCATTTTGGCTTTCTTTTCCGGATTATTAAATATTTAAGTTTTTCTCTGTGACACTCCCTCTGATCCCTTAGTCCAGCTGGCCTGATAATTCCACAGACCCAAATCAGCTCAGATTTCTACACAGACATAAGTCTTGTTCCTCGAGGGTTTATTCCTCCTTCATTTATCTCCCTTCATTTTATTTCTGCCCTTTGTGCCTCTGTGCTAGAAAATTGTGCAGATTTTTCAGCAAAAGCTTTTGCAGTATCTTTAGTGAGCAGCATCCCCCCAAAATAAAAGGGGCAAGAGAGGATGTTTAATCTTAAGTAAACAATAGTTTCTCTTTTTTTATTGTTTTCCTCCACTTCCCTGACAAGTGAAAAAAAAGAAAAAAGAAGAAAAAGATATGTCCATGTCTTTGTTGTATGAAAATATTTCCTTTACATTGCCTAAGGATGCTTCTGCTAGGCTGTGCCACAGCACAGTGGGAAAAGGGTTGAAGCTAAAGCCAGAAGAAAGGGTACTCCAGGCTGCTTTTTCCAGAGAGTGTTAGGAGCTTGCCCAGAGATACATTGAGGCAAATATCTATATCTCTTTGCCACTGTCCCTTGAACAGATAATGTTCATACATACCAAAGAGAGATGCCAAAATAAGGAGGAGCAAGCTGTGTGCCTTTCATGGGTGGGGGGTGAGTAGGGATATCCCTCAGATCCGGACTGTGGGATAACTGGGTGAGAGACTGGAGGCTGCTATTTGACACACCGCCTACCCCTCCCTGTGCTCAAGCAAGGCTGGCTTGCCTCAGCAGCTTTGTCCCTGTGCCGAGAGATGGGAACAATTTTTAGAGCGCAAATGGTTACACGTGGCTTGAATTATTTATCCCTCTTGCTTCAAGGAAGGGAGGAAACAAACAATAAGAGGGAGGCTGGTATGCATTTTCCATGCCCCATGTACTCTGTGTACATGATTATCAGGTAGCTGAAAATCCTGGACTTTTAGTGTGCTTGGGATTTGCTTTTGTTTATACGGGAAGTTTTGAAGTGATCACAATACAGCTGTATATTTCCCATTCTTCCTCCTATTCTATTCCTTCCTCCACTCAGCCACCTTCTGCCACATCACTGGCTGTGATTATATTACATAACAGCACCCAAGTAGCCTTCTGAATACTCCTGATATGAGATTACATGTCATGAGGGTTCACTTCTCAAAGATTTATCAGCACGGCAAGTTGTCCCACTCCTCCCTTGCTTGCACCCCCAACAATACTGTCTCTTCCCCATGTCCCCCTTCTCAGGAAATCTCACAGTATATTTTCTATGATGTCAGGTCTCCCTCCCCCTCCCCCAGCTGATGCCTCTTCTTGTTTCTTGTGTGCTTTCTTTTTCAGATTCCAGTGACAGATGGATCTCTCTCGTGCACACGTGCTCTTTCCTTTTCTATATTTTTGCTTTCGACATGTTTGATCTGAAGTTCTGAAGCTTCTCAGAGGGAACCTGGGAGAGAAGGAAGAGGATAAGGAGGAGGAACGGAGGGAGTGTGAGCGACAGAAGAGGCAGATCTGCCTTATTCTCCCAAATCACACTGTGGTGGTGGTGGTGGAGGGAGGGCTAGAACAGGGAGGGTGGTTTTGTTTTGGGGTAATTTTTGTGTGGGTGGGGGGTGGGTGGGAGGGAGGAAATTGGGAAAGGAGGGAGAGTCACTCCTGACATCAAAGAAGATTTGTTGTCAATGGTCTGAATTTTTGTTTAGAAGAAGCACAAGGTAGTTCCCTTGCAGTCCACCAGTCCACTCTTCCTTTTCCTTTTTTTTTTAGTGTGCTGGAAGTGGATTGCATGTGTTCCCCCTGCTCCATGCTCCTGGCTTGACCCAGAGAGCAAGAAGAAATGATGAAGACACCCAATAGGACTGGGCTGCTCATGCCCTTCCAGCATTAAGCCCCTAATAGCTGACCACTTTCTTTTCTCTCTGCTCCTTACTTTGTCTTTTTTTTTTTTTTTTTTTTTTTTTCTTGTGGTTGTGGGATTCTAGGTCTTCTTGTTGTTTTGGGTTTGTATTTTATTTGGCCTACTGAGGGCACCACTGCAGATCATGATGTGCCTGGGATTGTGGATAGCTGCCCTACTCTGCTTGTTTTCCCCTGGCACTGTGCAAGGTGACTGCTGGCTGATCGAGGGGGACAAAGGCTATGTGTGGCTGGCCATCTGCAGCCAGAACCAGCCCCCATATGAGACCATCCCTCAGCACATCAACAGCACAGTGCACGACTTGCGTCTGAATGAAAATAAGCTCAAAGTGGTGCTGTACTCCTCTCTAAACCGCTTCGGCAACCTGACTGATCTGAACCTGACCAAGAATGAGATCTCCTATATTGAGGATGGCGCTTTCATGGGCCAGTCAAACCTCCAGGTCTTGCAGTTGGGCTATAACAAACTCACCAACCTGACAGAGGGTATGTTGCGGGGCATGGCCCGGCTCCAGTTCCTCTTTGTGCAGCACAACCTGATTGAATTGGTCACCCCTACTGCCTTCTCCGAGTGTCCCAGCCTGATTAGCATCGACCTGTCATCTAACCGTCTCAGCCGCCTGGAAGGGAACACTTTCACCAGTTTAAGCAATTTGATGGTGTGTGAACTGGCTGGAAATCCCTTCAACTGTGACTGTAGCCTTTACAGCTTTCTTAACTGGCTGGCACTCTTCAACAATGTCACCAAGAACTATGACCGGCTCCAGTGTGAGACTCCACGGGAGTTTGCTGGGTACCCACTCCTGGTGCCTCGACCCCACCACAACCGTAATGCCATCACCATCTTCCAGTCCATGTGCCGAGGTGGCACCATCCCCTCCCTGTCTAGGATCAACCCCACTCCTTATACCCCTGACTCTCAGCGAGACCTGGATGAGGGCTCAGCCATCAGTCCTGGGGACTTCCTCTCAGTTAAACCTCCAGCCTCTTCCACCACTGACTCCTCTTTTAGTCCCAGCATCAAGCTCCATGATGTCACCATCACCTCAGCTATCCTGATGGTAACCATCCCCATGCCCTACAGTAAGATGTATGTGCTGGTCCAATACAACAACAGCTATGTTTCTGACATTGCAACACTGAAGAGCAAGAAGGAATATGTCACTGTCAACAAGCTGAAGGCCCACACTGATTACACCTTCTGTGTGGCCTCTATTCGCAACAACCGACGCTACAACCACACTTGTCTGACCTTTGCAACCAGGAGCAAAGGCAGGGAGGACCCTATCTCCAGCACTTCCACTACAACACACTACATCATGACCACGCTAGGTTGTCTGTTTGGGATGGTCATTGTCCTTGGGGTCGTGTACTATTGTCTGCGGAAGAGGAGGATGCAGGAGGAGAAACAGAAGTCCCTCAATGTCAAGAAGACCATCCTAGAAATGCGGTATGGATCAGATATTGATGCAAGTACCATGGTCCACCCTTCCCAGAAGCTGGGTGAACCACCAGTCATCCCTGTCTCACGGATGTCCTCTATCCCTTCTATGATTGGAGAGAAGTTGCCCCCATCCAAATCAATGGAATCTGGGATGGAGACCCCTAAAGTCACTACTAAAGGCAACTACATTGAAGTACGGACTGGAGGTGGGGATGGGCTGGAAAGGACCCAGCGGGATGAGGATCTGAGGGAGCTTGACAATGGGCAAGGTTCAGCTGCTGAGATCTCTACCATTGCCAAGGAGGTAGACAAGGTCAACCAGATCATCAACAATTGCATCGATGCCCTCAAGCTGGACACAGCCTCCTTTCTGGGTGGTGGGACTGGTGTTGATTCAGACATGGCCTTTGAGTGCCAGTCCATCCCTGCCAGCTCCTCAGGTGGGCTAGAGCGGCCCAGCTTTCTTTCCCCACCCTACAAAGAAAGCTCCCACCACCCTTTGCAGCGTCAGCTGAGTGCAGATGCTGCTGTGGCCAGAAAGACTTGCAGTGTTTCCTCTAGTGGCTCTATCAAGAGCGCCAAGGTCTTCAGCTTGGATGTTCCTGACCACCCGCCACTGAGCAAGTCTGACTCCAAATACATTGAGAAGGGCAGCCCACTCAACAGCCCTTTGGATCGTCTTCCCTTGGTGTCCCCAGGTGCCATCCACCACCTGGAGGTCAAGCCTTCTTACCACTGCAGTGAGCACCGGCACTCCTTCCCGGCCCTGTACTATGAAGAAAGTGCTGACACCTTGAGCCAGCGAGTGTCATTCCTCAAGCCGCTCTCACGGTCCAAGCGAGACTCCACGTACTCCCAGTTGTCCCCCAGACACTACTTCTCGGGTTACTCCTCCAGCCCAGAGTACTCATCAGAGAGCACCCACAAGATCTGGGAGCGATTCCGGCCTTACAAGAAGCACCACAGGGAGGAGGTTTACATGGCGGCTGGGCATGCTCTGCGGAAGAAAGTCCAGTTTGCCAAGGATGAGGACCTGCATGACATCCTGGATTACTGGAAAGGAGTCTCTGCTCAGCAGAAGCTGTGACTCTCCTTTGCTCTTTCCGAGGAAACAATACAAAACAAGAAATCTCCAATGACCAGAAAAAAAAGCCACTTGACTGTGAAAAATAAACCAACAACAAAATACTCCCGACAAATACAAAACTGACAAAATCATTTCTTAAAGTTTACAGCAACAACAGAAAACTCTCTCACACACAGACACACACATATACTGAATTGTCTCTACTGTGTTATGGGGACCATTGTTAATGCCTGCAGATGCTTGCAAAGAGCAGTCTGCTGTGATACTGTGGTAACAACACTTGAATGTGGAGGAATGGGACTGGCCTGGGAGGGGGTAGCAACAGTGACAGTGGAAGGGTAAAGAAGGACACTCACTGAGCATGAAACTTGGCTGCAAACTCTCACTCTTTCTGTTGCTGTTGCTACTTGAGGGCTGTTTTTTCTTTTGGATGGGATGAGAGGATCTTGAACTAGTAAGAGCTTCTCTGCCCACGTCATACACCTCCAGATCTTCCATCACACTACTCCCCGCCACCACCCCCGCCCCTTTCTTTTGGCAGTGAAGGCTTTTCTCAGTATCCTGTCCCCTTCCAAGATTGGTGGGGTTTATTGAAGGAAGTTCTTTAACTCCTTCTTCTTTTCCTTTTCACTACTCCTGTCTGTTAAGGCTTCCTAAGCTTGCACTTCGTATTCAAATACTTTATGAACCTTCAACCAGAGGAGGTATGAAGGGCAGAGGGAGGAAGGATCTGCCACATAGCAGCTTTTGTGCTGCTGCTCTGTCCCCTTCTTCCACCATGATAGTACTGATGAATGTCCAAAGACTCTGGAGTGGTCGGCATTCCCCAGGCCTGTCCAGAATGAGTCATCTGCCAATGAATGAGGCTGGGGAATATGACTACACTCTTTGGCAGAGCAAATCAGATTCTCAAGAGGGGGTGGTAGAGGAAGAGGCAGAAAGGTTGGATACATCAGAGGTGTGTGAAAGGTTCCCGACTTGTCCCTCTTTCTTCACAGGCTTCACTCTTCCTTTGTGCGACAGGTGTTTTTCTCCCTATTCATGCCTCCCTTTCTATGAGAAAGAGATTTGGATCTGACCTTCTGCAGCCCACCCCAACTGATTTGCACTACAGGAGAGCAGGAGGGCATCTCCCATCCTCCTTTCTTCCTTGGGAAGGACAGATCAAGAGGATTTAACAGTAGAATTACTATTTATTTACTCATGAGGTTGACAGAAAACCACTACATAGTTCTCTCTTGAATAGAATACTCTGACATGAGTATCCTGTTCATGATGCAGCCTAGTGTGAAGGCAGGAGCACAGAAAATGAAAGACATGTGAGAGGAGGCCTTGGAGAAGCCCAAGAGGGATGGCTTCAGGAAAAGTCCCCTTTGTGTGTGCAGCTATACTGGGAGTATTGGGATATAGGAGAATGATAGTCCCTGGATGGCACTACATAATTAAGAGCCCTCAGGAGAGTCAGAACAACTTTTTGCCTCCTAAACCCTCCACCTCATTGCACTCAACAGCTGCATATTCTTCTTAGGCATTTTTTAATGTTCTGTCAAAAAATACTTTTTTTCCTTGCTTCTCCCTGACCTTTGTCCCTGGAATAGGAAGTGTGCCACAGAGTTAGGAATGAGCCTGCTGCCTTTTCCACTTCATCCTGTTTCCGAGCAGCACA
The DNA here is from genome assembly GCA_013389825.1 of Crypturellus undulatus. NCBI lineage: Eukaryota > Metazoa > Chordata > Aves > Tinamiformes > Tinamidae > Crypturellus > Crypturellus undulatus. Next base: position 168,015 of record VWPW01029520.1, read on the forward strand.
GCAAAGCACAATCTTGGCACCTTCTCCCCCAAACTTTGCTTGTCTGGCAAGGGTTGCTGCCTGCTGAGTGGATCTTCAGTGCAGCACAGTGCCCCTCCCCTCCATATGCTGCACAACCCAATCATTCTTGACAATCTTTTGTTCCTATCAAGCTGAAGGTGAGGACCTGTGTTGTGGTGGCCTCTACCAGAGGGCTATTTTCTAATGAGCTACTCAGAAGCCCCAGGGTATTTGGAGGCCCTTGTAGAAAGATGAGGGTGTAGGAACTTTTAGGAGAGATTTATATGCTGCCTGAAGAGAAGCTGTCCATCACCTGTGAAATAGCAACTTTGCCAGCTGTGAATGCTAGTTTCTTGCTACAGGTGGCATTGCTTCACCTTTAAGTAGGGAGCAGCAGTAGGTAGGCAGAGCCTACTGTGGGAAAACCAGCGGAAAAATCCCCAAGGTCTAAACCTGTGAAGATCTTTGAGTTCCCTTACTCATAGAGATGCTGATGGTCACAATCCTAAGGAAGTCTTGGGGTCCAATTACCTCAGTCCTCTTCACTATATCAGCTTACTTCCCACCTGTTAAATATTTTGTTGCCTTGAGCTGAGACCAGAGGTTTCGTGGGACTCACTCTACTCTGTTAGAGTTGGTGCAACCTAAGAGAAGGGGAGTACACCTGTATTTGCAGGGGGGTGAAGGGAAATTGCATCACTACTGTGAGAAGTCCTTTTATGTTGGGATACTGAAACAGGTCACAGTAGGTAAACGCTATGAGAGGTGCTTAGACGCAGCAGAGATCTATCTAGTTACCACATGCAGCAAACACAGTGGTCTTCCAGCACGACAACTATCCAGGCAGGAAAGGCAAGTAGGGGGCAGAAATGGACAGGAAAAGAAAGGTGATAAGCATGGGGGGAGGAAGTCCTTTTCCTCTCCTCCCTTTCCCCCTGTACTTTCCTTCTGCTGTATGGTCCCGTAATCAGTTCCACTCATTCTTTTGTTTTGGGTGGGAGCCTTAACCTGTATGGTTTCTGCTCCTTCATCCCCTTACCCCGACAAGGCAGAAAAGAAAGGTCAGTGATATACCAGTTGTCAGACCCTTCTTTTGCCTGTGGCAAAGGTAAGGCTGGGTAGGGGGGACAAGCCATTTTTGTTCCCACTGTAGCCCCCACCCCAATCAGTGGGTGAAGTTTGCACAAGATGGACTGTTCTGTGGGAGGAAGAAGGCAAAGGAGGGGAACAAAGTGTCCCACCTTCCTTCCTTCTCCCTCTTCCCTGTCCTGCTCCCTCCCCAGGGCCAAGAGCTTGCAAAGAGATGCCAGCCCTGTTGGAGGCAAGCAGATTTAATGTTCTATTTGCATGATGATTTTACTGTATTTTTCTCAACAAACACCTGTTGTGTATGTGCCAGTTTGTTGGAAGTTATCCTCATTTCCCCAAAGTCTCTCCTGTCCTTGTCCCTGTTTCTCCTGCTTCCTTCCTTCTTTCCTGATGTAATTTCAGTTTTGGAGGGAACACACTCCAAAGAGAACCCAACTGAATCAGCCCCATAAGAAGCACCCCCGTCCCCTTTCAGATTACCCCCTCCTCTCACCTCAGATGTCCTCTTTTAGCTGTTTTTCAGGGTTACGTGCATGAAGGGGGATGTGCTGTTCATCAAAGACCCGTTTTTCCTAGTGGACATCATTCCTCCTAATCATTTAGAAACAGGAGTGATTCTACAAGCAAGACTATTCTTGGAGGAACAAGGAGTGCTTCATTTTCAGGGAAACTTTTGATATAGCAAAAGCTTGATTTGAAGCCTGTTGCAGTCATTAGAACCCCCCTTCATTGATTACAGGGGACTCTAAATTAGGTTTGTCCTAACTTTCCTGCCCTGTGGGTGGGGAAGAGCTTGGCAGAGGACAGGGTGTGAAGAAATGTGTAAGGCCTCTGAGCTGGTGAAGAGTGTGGAGAGACCCTGTGCGGTTTCTAAGCCAAGCTCAACAAAGCTTGGCTTTGTTGAGAGCCTGGCACTCCTGCCTTCTTCCAAAGCAAAGTGAATCCATGAGGCAGAGCTAGGACTGGCTCCCTTCATATTTTGTTTTGGGGTTGGTTAATCTTAGTGGAGAAGACAATTCATTTCACTGGAAAGAGAGGAGGGTGAGGAATGCAGGTGGGTGCTCACCTGCCCTCTCCCTGCAGGAACAGGCTCAGGGGAAACTTGAGCTGAACTTCTGTGCACAGTCAAGTAAACATTATATCCTAGGATTGCTGTTGCCATAGGGCAGAACCATTTCCGTTCCTGCAGGTGCTCCCCAATATTGTGCTGCAATGCTACGTTCCCCGCTTCAGTTCCCCACTCTTCTACACTGAATAAATCCCTCCTGAGACAGGTGTGAAGTATTCATGACTGACAGATGAAGATTTATGTCAGGCTGAGGAGTCCTCTATGTGCTTGCAATGCTAATCTGCCTGCCTGCCTAAAGGATGCTCCACCAGGCAGGCTTGGGGAAGGAGGAGGCACAGGAGGGAAGGGGTAACAAGAGATGAGGAAGGGGAAAGGGGCTGACACAGGAGGGAAGAGGAGGGTCTGCAAAAGAATATAGTAATGGGCATAGGGATAAGGACGAAACGGAGATAGAGGTGGGTGGAGAAGAGGGACGAGCTGGAAGGAGCATGGGTGGCTGCGCAGAGTGATGGGATGATAAAGGGAGAAAGAGAAAAAGGATAAAAAGGATTGACTGGAGGGGTGGAGGCTCTCTGAGAAAGGGTGGGGAGTAACTTGACAATGTATCAAAGAAAGATGGATAGTCTTTGTGGTGAGCTGTGGCCCCTCTCTGTAAGTCAGAGCTGAACTCTACAGGGTGGCAGGTGCCACATGGGCAGAAACTGGAACAACGGCCCCAAAAGTGTATCTTCTGTGCGTGCTGCTGATTGGAAAACTCAGCTGCATCTGGAAGCACACACAGCCTCCAAGAGTCTGGAGAACATCCCTTCTACCATCACCTCCTTCAGCAGAAGCTGCCCTCAGGAAGAGACTCATGGAGCCACATCTTCTTGCTGGATTCAGCCTGCTGCTGTCTGGCCATCAGAGCAAGAGGAAGCATCTTTGGGATGGTTCGGGGTGGACACAGAGTGCTATCCTCCTCCGGGTTGTGCGGTCTCTTGTAGGGCTGGAGGAGCCTGACCCACTGCAGCTGCCCCCTACCTATCCTCGATAAGGCAGGTGTTTTGGGGTCTTTCACTGAAGAAGGGGCGGGGGGGAGTGTCTGAGTTCTCTCTCCCGTACACACGCACGCACTCCCGCGCCCTGGCCTTCCAGCTGCTTTGGCCTTGTACTGAGAGAGGCTCCCTTGGTCTGTTTCTCCTTTGCCTCCTCTGCCTCACACTCCTCTGCTGTGAGCAGCTTTCTCCACACAGATTCCCATTCACTCCTAGTAGGGCAGCCCCCCCTGCATCATCCTCTTTCCCCAGATGGAGAGAGGGGGATCTCTGCCCAGCTTCCCTTTCTCCCACTGGGTGGACACATCCCTTACCCTTTGCCCTGCTCCTTTCACCTCCTTTCTCTGCTTCCTGACCCTATTGGTCTGCCCCATCCTAGCACATTTGGCTTGGCCTTTGCCTCCCCGTTATAACACCACCACTGTGAGGCCTTGCTCTCTGGAGGCCTGCTCCTGCAGCCTGCTCTCCTGCTTCCCAGGGAAGAGGAAGGGTCTGGCTGGGTCAGGCAGAGATCTGGTGGGGCTGGTACTGCTGCTCCATCCACAAGCACAGCACCTGGGGCGAGGGATTGGGAAGGGGTGGGCAGCTACAGGACAAAGAGCAGGGGGCGGTTCCCCTTGAATGTAATGAAGGGCCTTGGAGGCAGCTGCTGGGATTGGCTCCTTGTGGCCTCTTTGGTGTTCCTCCTTCTGTAACAACCCTGTGACCCCCTTGGTTGTGTATGGACAAATTTGTGTTGGAATTATGTTCTTTTCTTTCTTTTTTTTTTCTTTTAGATTTTTATTTCTCTTTCTTTTTTTTTTTTTTCTTTTCCTGTTTTAAAACTGAATGGCACGAAATCATTTTTCCTCAACTCGGAGATTCCTGTATGGAGAAAATCAATTTCTATATTTGCAATAAATTTCTTATTAAAAAAAGAACAAAAAAAACCCAAAAAACAACAAACAAAAATATGAAAAGCTGCTTCTGAGTCCATTTGTCCCAGCTTGCATTGGGAGGGCACAAATATGGGGATGGGAAAGGAGTCATAGGGGAGAAACTGAGAAAGCTGAGGATACACATCTGTGCCAGGAAATGAGGAAAGGTTTTCTGGATGCTCCTAAGCACTCAGTGATCATGTGCTCCCCCTGAACACACTGGGAGCTCCCTGGTTCTCTGTCCTTGGATATTGCCATGTTGTGAGCCCTGTTTGGAACTATCCTCATTCTGCTGGGTCCTCAGTCTTACAATGGTGCCAGTCCCTTGCTGCACTTAACACCCAGTTCATGTTACATGCTAGGTATACACATATCATTGCCTGGGCATTGGGCTATTTTTGCTCTACCATTATCTTCAAAATAAACCCTGAACTGGTGGTGAGATGCATTCTCTGCCCAACCTCCAAAGCTGTTTGCAGGAAGACAGTCCACGTGATCACATTACCTCCGTGTAGATCTCAGGCGATGCAGCTATGGGGAGTGAGCGAGCAAGCTGTAGCCTAATCCAGCAGAAGATATTCTGACCTCAGCTCTTCCTAAGCATCAGTATTTCAAGTCCAAATTACAGTCAGCAAATCCATGGGTATTAGTGTGCTTAGGCAAATAAGTAGGCCAATTTGTACATGGTGACATAACAGCCATTCCCTTACATGTCTTCTCCCTCCCCACCTCTTGTTTGTTCTCATTTCTAGTCTATTCAAGAGTGATACAATTGCCTGGCTTAATGGGCTGCTTCTTTGGCCTTATGCGTCCAACTTTGATCTGGCAGGTCTAACCCTGTCTCCTGAGCTTCTGTTTTGGACATGCTGAGTTTATAACCTTGGGTCCTAGAGTGGGGGTGGCAGGAAGAAGGAGTCTTCTGGGGACTGCAATTATGGGTGCAACAGACCTTTCTGCTCCTTGGTGTATGTGCCACTGTAGCTGGCAACACTTGTTATGCTTGGATTGATTTAGAGCCTTGAGGGTAGATGCTTCTACAAGCAGATGCTTCCCACTCTCTCATGTTCTTCCTTGGACTTGGGAAGCATTCTGAAGCATGGTGCTAGGCTCTGCATCTCTGAGGGATAAATGATGGTGCATGATAATGAGGAGCTCAGATGAAGTTAGTCAAAGCTTTGTATTTGGTGAAAAGCTGGATCCTTGGGTCAAGGTGATGTTCCAGACATCCAAATCTCTGCAGTGCAGGGATATAGGCCTTCTGAGACAGAGAAACTAAAAGCCTGGGAGGAATTAATGTATAAATTCTAAACAGGTGTAATCTAATCAGAAGAGTGCCCACATGCTGCTTATTTTACTGCTAAATTCGATTTTGTCTCCACAGTCCTTGCATTTCAGATTGTTGCTCCACCATAGGAGTGAAAAAAGAGAAGGTGTATTTGAAGATACTCTCTAGGGGAAGTTGTAAATTTTGAGAAGGAAACAACTGCCAGGGTTAGAGTGGTCGCAGATATCTTGAAGCCAGGTGGGGATTTTTGGCTGTGCAGACACAGAAGCATGGTAGCCAGCCCCCTGGGCCAAAATGATCTGTGAAGACGGAGTTAAGCAGTGCTGGAATGTAAGCAGTCTTTGGCTGATTCCAGTCAGAAGCCATGGGTGTCCTCTGCTTTGCATATGGCTATGTGTGTGTCCAAGAAGGGATGAGATGTGAACGGCATCTGTGAGTCTACTTTGTTCTCCCACATGCCTATGAATATGAGGAGTTTCTGACTGACTGCATCAAAACTTCCTGGCCTCCTCCTCCAGACCATGCTTGGTGAATTACAAGATGGCTATGTCAGAGAAGGGGAGAAAGTCCCAGTGCTGTGTTGTAAATGATACTGCAACACAGCACTAGGACTGCAGAGGACAGCATGAGGGAGGGAAGCAGTTGGGTGAACACAGTGGCCAGAATGTGAGTTGGGCTGCTAAGCAAAGACATCATTGAGAAGAATGGTACAGCCTCACATAGCCTGATGTTTTAGGCTGGCTACAGAATTATGAAGGCTACTTTTTGTTTGTTTGTTTTGGGTTCAATTCATGCTGAACAGGTTCTTTTTTCATCTCCATGAAGTTCAGTACCTTTTTAAAGCAATCATTTACCACAACACAGTAAGGAGTAACTTCGTGACAGCCTTCATTGGAAATTATATGGAACTGTTAAAGGGATGTGTGTCTGTGTGCATGTACTGCGAACTGCATGTGGGTAATAGTGCCCTCTCCTGGACTGACTGTCAGGTGTAGAAGAGCTCCTATGGCCCCTTGGAAGAACTGTAGCTTGGCGGATGAAGTCTGTTTTCGCTACACGGGTAGCATCCCCTCTGAGCATTGATTTCCTATCCAGTTCTTGGAAAATTTTACAATAGCCAGATCAGATCAGGGGAGACGGGACTGCATTGGGCAGTCCCGTCCACAGGGCATCTCTGAAGATGCAATGCCCTGTGGACCCTGAGCAATTGTGATTCCTCTAAGTAAGTCGGGCATTGCCTGTGGGAGTAGAGGAATCACTCCCCACAGCTGCTGCTGGTTCCACTGGGGCCACTGACCAGCAGATGTGCAGGGCAGTGACCAAACAGATCAGGGTGTGAGGGCCATGCCGCTGGTATTTGTTCTGAGGTCTGTCCATCAGAAGGAGGAGAACAGCACAGTCTAGAGAACAGACAGTCAAGCTGACATTTTTCCCTGGCCATTGAACATGCTCTTCATTAAAACACAAAGAAGCTGTGTGTCATGTAGAACTGGAGGACAGAGTGAGATATACATGGACCCCAGAGGGATTTGGGAGGGTAAATGCCCACTCTGAGCTGGGGAATGGAACATGTCACTGAAAAACCTGGACATCTTCCTTCGCATGCTTGGAGGAAACAGAGAGTGAGCACAGACCTGAAGAGTTTGAGAACACGAGATTTAGGAGGGAAGGGGTAAGGGAGATAGAAGCAGCACTTGACGGGGCACAGACTCACACACATACTTGAGACAAGACATAGATTAGTGTCAGCGGTGTTGTACTGTGTTAGTGGACCTATGTTCCTGCCACAGTTTTTGTGAGACTACATTAGGGTGCAGAATTTCTGCCTTCCTGATTCCCAAGTATCAAAAAAGGATCTATACCCTCCCTTCCCATGTCAAAGTCTGTAGGGTAGGGACTGTCTCAATATGATTATACAGTACGTCTCACATGGGGTTGTAAAGCTGGTTAGGGACTGGTAGCTAATACACATCTTGCAAGGAAGAAGGAATAGCATTGACAGTGAGTCCAAGGAGCTGCTCTGGTGTATCTTTCTAACAAAGACAGAAGTAAGCAGAGGCCCAGACGATGCTGCTGTGGAAAATGGATCAAAAGCCTCATCACTTTTTAAATAAGAAACACTTAAAAAAAGAAAAGCATTCAGCTCCAGCTCTCTGTATAAATTGCCAGAAAGGGCATCATTAAGAATTCATTGCAACTCCTGCACCCAATTTTCCAGCCCAGTGCCTTGTCCTGCTTGTCTTGCTCCAGCTCAAAAAACAGGGGAGGTGCTGCCATGAGTACTGTGGGACAAATGGTGGCTGAATAGCAAGATAGAGCTTGAATAAAAGGAGGGGGAGGCTTAGCACTTCTGGTGTGAAATGGCTGAAGGAGGGAGAAGCACAGTCAGACAGGGAGCATTGCATTACCCATGGATTTGTGAGCAGGTCGGCAGAGACCTGACTTAGGTGTGAGCTGTCACCTCCTCACACAGGCATGGGCATTTCCTTACTCTCTTCTTTCCCTGACTGAATGTCTGTAGTTCATCCAGAGGTGAGGATATGGATGTGTGTGGGGATTCCTAATCACTGAGCAGGGTATGTGCACTGTCAGGCCCAGGTCCCGAGCTGCAAGACAGTGATGCATCTGCCTGATGAAAATGGCCAATCCAATCCAAACTGTTTTACAGGACTGATTCATAAGGGAAAAGAGGCTAGACCTAGCAGGTTAAGGTTGTAATGGCTGAAGTGGTTTTAACTATTGTGTAGGAAGGCCTTCATTCAAAGCAGAACTGCTACTTATTTCCTTGCAGACATTGGGCCAGTAGACAGTCAAGATCCTAGCTTCACGCTTCTCATAGGGTAGGGAGAAAACTATTGCCTCAGTTTCCCTCCAATACATTTTTCCATCTTTCCTGCTACTATTAGCCACCAGACCTCCTGCCTGTGATATCCATTTCTCTGCTCTCTGCTTCTCAAGTGGCAGACAGGGAGATAATTGGTATTTTTGACACTGTCTGTTGAGCACTTCATGGCAAGAGCTGCCAGGATGAGGCTGTGAATTAGCTAATTAGGGCTAATTAGAGGCTTTCCAGGGCTATGTTGCCATACTACATGAGAACTGTGCCCTCCTTTCAGGGCCGTTGTAGGGAATGATGTCATTCTTGCAGAGGGGAAGAATAAAGAGGTGGCACTGGCATTGATGGTGCTGGTCAGACTTCCTCCTTAGCAAGGTAGGAGATTCAGAGATGGAGCATACTTCTTGGGAGAGTGAGGAGTAAAACTTGGCACAGATTGGAGGGGGATATCTAGGCGACCTCACCTGAGGGGAGAAGTCCAGTTTTCAGCATCCACAGATGGGAGTCCTGCCTTTGTTGCAGGAACACCAGCAGCTCTTCTAAAACCTAGCGGGCAAGAAGCAACCCCATGGTGGAAGCTCAGCCAAATGGTGCCAAAGATTAATGACTGACATGGTAAAGGTGAAAGCTGTCTTTCTTCCAATGGATCTGGAGTCTGTTGTGATTTGACTTTGGAGCCGCTGTGGGGTGGAAGGAAGGTTCCTCACTGGTACCCACTCCTCCTCCCAGCTGCAGGGAACTGAGCTGGAAAACAGAACTTGACTGGACAACATCCATGGAAACACAGAGTCAAACAACTTCCACAAAGCACTGAACAGTACTCAGTAACCCAGAACTGCCTGGTGGCAACTCTGTTCTGGCTTGCATAGCCTGCTGCCGTGAGAAGCGGTCATTTTTGAAGAAGCCTAGGGATCTGACTAGGGGGTATAGCAGCAGAGGGCCCCAATCTAATGCTGGACTCTAACAGCAAAAACAACTCTGCCATCACCAGCAAAAAAAAAAAAATCCCCCAAACTATAAGCTCATTGCTCAGGAAGAGATAAAGCAATGTAAAACTGCAAGAGCAAAAATTCATCATAGTGCATTAACTGGAGTCCTGCTAAGATACTCAGCTAGCTACAACATATCTAGGCTGAAGTGGGGTAGATTCTGGGATGCAGTTGTAATATAGTCAATATATGAAACTAACTTAAGATGTCATATACACATCCAAAGATCTCCTCTCCACTCAACTTTGTCCTAGACTGAGTCAGGTAAAACAAACAAACAAACAAACAAACAGCTTAGGACAATAAATGGAGCATTTTTGACACTGAACCTTGCTCTCAAATTAAGCAAGACTGGAGGTAAAGTGAAGGATTTCTAAAACCAGACTCCAAAGTTTCCTAGTAAATAAGATCTCAGGTGGAGACCGAGGTTTCCTAGTCCGGCAGTGATAGATATAAGATGTCTGAGTAAAAGAAAAATGCCTCATGATCTAGCTGAACTGACTGTTCTGCAGCAAGATTTTCAGCTATTTCACTGCACTCTTCTGTTGTTATCTCTCAAGCTGAAAAGAGAATGGGGACACGAGTATTTGCTTTCCCGGTGCTTGAGATGGCTGTTCATGTGGTGGTGATCAGGCAGGATTGCATCTTGTAGCAGAAGTGGGGCTTCATACAGAGAGGAAACTTAGGAAGAGGGAATGGCAGAGCAATAACAGTGAAGTTAACCTTTAGCCTTTGTGGGTTTCCCTCACCAGGATATCATAACCCCAGCTGCGTTATATGGTCCAGGACACAGAGTCTCCAAGCAATGCAGAGGCTGTGGCTGTGCTGCCAACTGGGCAGTGGCTGTGATGTTCTGAAGTCAGATCGTATCATGATCATGCTCTGTAACTACAGCAGGTCTCCTTTGGTGTGTGATGGGGAGTATGTGCTCTTCTTAAGAACAAACAAACAAACAAACAAAAACAGGCTTGCAGGGGAAGGATTACTCCCTATGGGACAGCTCCTTCTCTTAGTTACTGAAATTCCTGGGATAGTCCAAATCCTAGAGTCTGTTACCAGAAACATTTCTTGAAGGAAGCCATTGGTGTCTAACCAGAGAGGCAGTCACACACACACAGAGTCACAGAATGGTTGAGGTTGGAAGGGACCTCTAGGGATCATCTAGTCCAACCCCTGCTCCAGCAGGAACACCCAGAGAATGGGGCACGCCAGTCAGATGAGGAAACCCTCAAACTCTCACTTCCTTTGCCAGGACATTGTAGCCTCTGCTGAGAACAAAGCACAGTGGAAAAAGGCATGTGTTTTCTGGTCTCTGCATGGTCAGGTATCAGATGGCCACCATGCAGATGGGGCAAATGGGAACATGACCTTTCTTCCAAAATCGAGGAAATACCCTAGGGAACAAAAGTAGTCAGCTTGAACTTGATCTGTGCTAGATATGCTGATAACCTTGTCTGCAGTTAGCTTCACATCGCCTCTTGAGTAGATGGTAGATACGCTCTGTGCTACTCATCCATGGGGCAGTGTTGAGTCTCTTTGAAAAAGCCTCTGAGTTAACTGTCTATAATTCACAAAAATGGGGCATGAAATGCACCCAAATGTCATCTATATCTGCAGCTGTATATCTATCAGAATGTTATCTAGATAATACTTTTCATATTATGGAAGTTGTAAGCCTATATGAAGCCAAGGGAAAGTTCATGTCATTTGGAAGGTATGAAAGGAAACTGAAATACCTCTGTGTTCTTAGAAACATGCTGCTCTAAGATGTGTAGTGCTGCTGTGAGGAATCCATGTATTCTGATTCCTGCCAACTTGGAACAATGTTTTGTTGGTGAGACAAAGTTTGGAGAGAGAAATGTCTTTTTCTTGCATGAGCCAAATTAACTGGAAAAAAAAAATGGACAAGCTCTACTTTGAACCTGGTGAACTTATTTCAGCCGGACCTGTCCATGTGCCTGAAATCCTGTCCATTTTTATTCTGACTGTATCACAACTGACCTTTCTCTATGAACCTTGCCACTTTCACAATCTTCAGACATCACACTTAGAATAGCACTACTGTTAAAATATGAATTCATATTTTTACAAAAATCTAGCTGCAAATACAAACATATACCCTAATTTGATTGGTGAGCTGGGAACAAAGGGAAATAGAAGATTTAGGATTGTTTTGATGATTAATTTGCATACAACTACTGACTATTATAATCCACACCTGTAATAATGAGGAAGAGGATCAACTTTTCTTCAGATCTGAGCTGTATTTCAACATTTAGCCTTTCAGAGCTGATCCAAGCTGCATTTCCAGTGCTATAACCAAAAAATGCCAACTCTTCCTTTGTTATTGTATAGCTTATTTTCACATTAAGCTTGCCTGGCAAGGAGGTAGATTCAAGTGAATCTGACATATGGTGGGAACATTGCTTTCTGATAGGTTGTGCAGTCAAAGAAAGCAGCATCTAAAGCAAAACCAACATCTCGAAAATCCTTGATACTGAGACATGTTTTGTGCTAAGCTGTAAGAGCCAAACAATATTTCTCAGGTTCCATGGCAAGGGAGGGGCCTTTCAGAATTACCTATATTGTCACCATCCTGCTGAGCTGGAAAGGGAGGAAACAGAACCTTGAATAAAGAAACCACAGGAAAGCAAATGGTACAGTCTGGCAGAATACAGGATACTATGAACAAAAGACCTTATTCCCTGAAACTCCTACAAGTGCCAGGAAGAGAAAGACAAGGAAGAAAAAGAGCAGCATGTAGCAGAGGGACCAAGGGAGAGACACTTCTTGTGAAACAGACACTGTGTGAAGGAGAGGGAACCTATGTGAAAGATATATATGCTTTATCTATTTTGTTTGTCTCAGAGAGAGCTTGTGCATATGAGGCAGACCATGTGAGAGAGCTCATGACAGCGACAGTGTTGGTGTGAAATGAAGCAGGAAAGGCAGACAGAAGGCAAGTGGAGAGCTGAACTGGAGCTTGCTGCATCCCTGCTCTGCTGGGAAGGCCACTGTGGGGGTTTGGAGCTTTGGAACTGATGTGGATTATCATTTTCCAGGTGGTAATGGGGAATCTCAAGAGTTGTGTGCTCACCCTTCTAGCCTGAGTCAGTGGAGTGCTACAGCAGCCTCCCATCCACCAACACGGCTTCCCAGTTTTGGTGCTTGTCCTCTAGCCCAACCACGTCCACACCATCACCTGGATAGGCCATGTCCTGTAGCTGGTCAGGCCCATTGTTTCTCACCACAGACTCCCAGTATTAGGGAGATGGGAACATCATGTCCCTTCCCTGAATTATCCCTCCTGATGCCTCTGCAGAGAGGATCACCTGCCATCAATTAGACCTTTCACTTTTCCCTAGACAAACTGTACTATAGACCATGCTGAGTCTTGGAATTATTGTGCATGGTGCTCAGGATGCTGAAGGCCAGCCTTTCTTTGCTAAATTCAGAAATCTGTTTCACACAAGCTTAGGAAATGCCTTCTATTTTCTGTGGCTAGCAGAAGCTCCTGTCATGTGAGACATCCTAGACCTTTTGGTAGAAGAGCAGGAAGAAAGCAGAGGAGGATGGTGAGATGGAGAGAAGGAAGTATTGGTCCTCATGCCTCTGAATATAGGGACTGTTTCCCTTGGAATACCCAGTGGTGGTCTATGGGAAAAGATTGGAGATAAGTCTGTGGAGCGTGTTAGTGGCATGCTGACAGCTGCGTTCACCTTCCCAGCCCAGTGCTTCCCTCATTATGTCTGAAGCAAGGATAGAAGTTTCCAAGGACCTGGAAGGAATTAAAACTGATGGACAGAGGTCATACCTGGGGCACTACTCAGATCACATTCTCCACTGGTGCTGAAAGCCCATGGAGGGTTAGGGATTCAATCCTGGTGCTAGGACACTAGCTAGTTTTGGACAGTACTCAGTGATGGACCCTTTCTAAGTCCTGCAAGACTGAAGGAAACATAAGCACTCATGTACTGTAAAATGCACCTTAGCTCTCTGCCAGCTGGAAGGACAGCAGAACAAACCAGGTGCTAGGAAAAGCCCTCTGCATTGGAACAGCTGTCCTCCAAAGACAGGAAAAGCTGGAGGAATGGCATCTGTATCCCAAGAATATGCTAGAGATGGGAGGATGGCATAAATGCTGCAGACTCTCAGCAATCTAAAGGGTGAGATTCTGGTTTCCAGGGCCATTTTTGGTGCTCAGGAATGGTAAATACTACATGGGACTGATGAGGTACACATAATCTTCTGGAGAATTTGAAGCCAAGTGGGTGACCTTGCACTGAACACCAGTGTTTGGGCATCTGACTCACTCCTTGACTGACATCATCTGTGCAAGCCCTTAAAACCAGAGAAGACATCAGCACTGCAGATTTTCAGAGGCACCATGTGACATCATCTGGCTGAGCTCTTCAAAGCCTGAGTGATGTCATCACTGCAAAGTCCTGGTGCGGAGCTGTTCTTTCCGGGGACAGAACAGTTCTTTCCAACACCTTTAGCTGGTCACACATACTTAGCAATACACAGCAATAACAAGGTGAGTGACTTTCAGTATTCCTCACAGAGATTCTGAGAGCCCTGGGTGCACTATTATTTATTTTTATTATTTTTGTGGTTTTCACTGCTTGTTGGGAACACAATTTTTGATCTGTGTCTTTGAGATGGTGATGACATATGCAGGACCCTGGTCTGCATCGGTGCATCACCTTCATTGCCCAAATGCAGCTCTTCTGAGTGCGCTTGATTTCTGTGATGTGTCCCTGGCTCGTGAGCAATTTCAGTTCATAATCCAGTCCTTGAGTTTTAGGTCCCTCACACTTGCTTTAGAAAAACAGGATGTGGTCATATGTGGTAGCCCTAAGGATGACTGCAAAGACAGACCATAGGCATGAGCTTTCTTGAGAAAAGAAAGACAATATCAAACTTTCAAATTATACCAAAAGGCTGTGGGCAGCAGCTTAAGAAAAGGTAATGATATCACCCATGTGAGCCTCTAAAGACACCAAATGATGTCATCAGCTCCGGTAGCAGTCAAATGCAAGGTCAGCTGCAGAGGCTAAAGACTGATGGACCACTTGAACACAGTGCAATGCCCAACTGACCACTCCTAATAAGTAGGATGTCCCTGCAGGCATTAATGAGCACTTGTGATAACTAAATCAGAGCTAGCTGATGAATTTGAGTACATTCCCATTTTACTGCAGGGTAAGCATCTGAATGCAGTTACCAGCAAGAGTCCCTCAGGAGAGAGGCATGGTTGCAGATAAATGCTTGATTTAAAATCTCCTGGAAAGCAGTGATCTAGATTGAATCCATGTGGCTGTAGCTCACACCCAGAAAGACACATGTTCCTGGGGTTATACCTCTTCCCTTCAAACATGCATGTTGCTCTTTAATCTGTGGAGTAAAGCAATCCTTCCTCATTGCATCTCCCAGGAAGGGAATAATTTCCCTACCTATTATGCTGGGCTATCAGCTAATTCAAATGGGCTGAGGTCTTGATAAACCTCTTGGTATATGCATACATGCTATTGGAGTGAAAGTTATATCCACATCCTATGAACAAAAAAGCAGGATCTCTGTATTCAACTCTGCATATGTGCGCATGAGGAGGAGAGGTGTTACTCTCACACCAGTCCAAGCTCACTGTGGGCAGTCAGCCCAGCACTGCCTGGGTGAACAGCACTGGGGTGCTTGTGGTACTAACCTGCCTTCACAGTAGCTCCCTCTCCTCAGAGCCAAGCTGTAAGGCATGCCTTGAATGTTCCCACTGTGCACTTGCTCTCTGGCACTGTGCTGCACCACATCTCCCTCTGTCTAGTGCCTCCTCCTTAGTCACATTTCCCATGCCCGTGACCTCCATCAGTATGACCTGTCCATCCCCATCAGCAGCTGGGAACAGAGACGAAGAACAGACAGGCATGAGAGATCCCTGATAGGAGGGAGAAGCTAGTGCCTTTAAAACTGTTCTAATGAGATTCTCCTTGGGGCCTCTGTCAGCTCTGCCTTTCTTTACAGGCTACTTTGACAGACGGATATCAGTCCAGGGAGAGCTGTTTGATGTTCCTCATCTTAATGAAACTGATCCTTGGGCAGGCACTGTTTCCTCTGCTGCTAGATGCCTGGGTCTAGCAGTTTTAGGATACTCAGTGCTTTGTCATACTGGCTCCTAATTACTGACTGGCTTCAACTGCCACAGAAGTCAACAGGGAAAAAATCCCTCTGGCTTTAGTGAAGCAGAAGGTGGAGGATGGGTAAGTCAGTGTAAAGAGAAATGGCAAGGGTCCAGGTGAGTTCCTTCGCATCCTCTCTGAATAGTACTGTCACCTTATTTTCCCTCTTCCCTCTGCTTAGCCAAAGACCAGGAAGAACGTGCAGGCAACCCTGTATCCTCTCCCTAGCTGCTGTGACCTGTCATGCACACACACTGCTGTGGGGAAGTGGGAGAGAAAGCAGAGGTTTTCAGACTCCTTGCTTCTGATTTGGGGCCAGCTAAGTGCTGGGAAGATAAGAAAGTACAGGACAAATAGACAGACAGGGTGGGATGGGGTACTGAAAGAGGACAAGAGGAGATGGAGGAGAGAACTAAGTGTAAGGACTAAGTGTAATAAACCCTCTTTGTGCTCCAGGATGGAGGTTTAGAAACCCTTGAGCAGAGTTGCCACACTGATATTCCCCAGATCCTGTAAGCAGTACATGTTGCATTTTGATAATCAGTAACTTAAGCAGGTTTAGCTGAACTAAGTTTGGCCTTCATTAGCAAATATGAGGAAAACTAGATGACCTAAGATACACAGGACACCAGAACAGAGCAGCATCCCAAATTCTGTTGAATGCTGTACATCGCATGGCAAAAGCAGCAGCACATAGTGATAATGGCAAGTGTCATCATTGGCAGCTCCTATCCCCTCAATGAGCATATACTATTTGGATGCATCTGATATCCAGCTAGAGGCAAAGGTACTTCAGGGTGAGCTGATTTTCATTAGAGAATCCTTGCTCAAGGTTTATGGGCACAAACTGCCTTGGATCTTTCTGAATAAAGTTGTGGCTGAAGTTCAGGCTTCTGTATAATGTTTTCCATTAAGAAGACAAATGAATGATGGATTTGGGAAGTTCTCCGAGGATACTCCATGTTTTCCAAGGAGATACAAAGCTATTCTCTACTAAGTCAAACATTAGGAGGTAATTTCTTTCCTCAGAGCTCCAAACCCATATTAGTTAATGCGCTATCCAAAGAACTTTCTCCAGGCTATTTTCAGAGTTTCTTTACTTGCTGTCTGTCATGTCTTCCTTTTATTGGACTGCAATTTCAATGTTATCTTTAGTCCTCTCTCATACACAGCTCTTCTCCTATATATCTCTTTGTTTTGGTATATGCCTATGTGTAGGTGATGGCTGCTGTTGCTGCAGATAGGAGGTTAATTGTGTCCTGGAGCTATCTTAAAGACGGACAGGAGCTAAATCCACCTGATTCAAGGGCATTTTGATCAGTCTGTAGCAGAGCTTTTCTAAAATCCAGTCAAATCCTGCATCCTTATCCACAAGCTAATGCAGGCTTCACAACAGTCATTAATCCTGCAGCATCTACACTTACCCTGTCACACATGCACGGTGTCTTCATGGATTCCATCCTATCTTCCCATCAAAGGCGTGTGCATGACTTTACAGTCCAGCACCTCTGAGCACCTGTGTGCTGGAGGCCTTTCAGGGGGTTGTTATGCCAATGCATCACAATGAATGAGCAGATTCCTTCCAAGACTCTTACTCTAGGGAAGTGAGATGAAAAAAAAAGGCCATCAGAGGCGCTAGCTCTACAGCCTTTTCCTGAGCCAGCTTCTTCTTAGCCTGCTCTGAAAAAAAATCTGCAGTAGGATTAGTCTCAGGAGAGAGGGGAACAAGAGGCAACAGTCCCTGTCCTATCAAGGAGTATTACTGGTACCTGGCTCCTCAATGCTGTTACAGGTCATTGTCAACTTCTCTGCAGATTCCTGAAGTGGGCCTGGGGATGGTCTTATTTTTATCTCCAAGCTGGTGACAAATGAGTGCAGCCTCTACTTCAGAAGGCAAAGCTGCTATTCAGAGGGAATTCAACAGACTGGAGGAAGGGACCAAAAGGAACTTTGTGAAGATTGACTAGAGCAAAAGCAAAATCTTGCCCCATGCAACAGCAGAGTGGGGAGCATAATTACTCGGGTAGCAACTATGCAGAAAAGAACCTGACGTCCTGGCAAAACTATTAAACATGAATAAACACAATATTGTTGAGACAGGGCAAACGAACCACACACTTTGCCATGTGAAGAGAAGCATAGCCAACCTGCCCAGGTATGTGATAATTCCCCTATTTCCCCTCTGTTTGGCAGTTTTTCATTTCCATGTTTTGCTTTGGGTTCTTCAGTATGATAAAGACATTGATGTACTAGTGTAGAGAATCCAGTGGCAGGGCACCAAGATGGTCAGGAGGCTGGAGCATATAACATGTAGGGAGAGATGAAGAGAACTGGATGTGTTCTGCTTGAATAAGAGAAAACTGAGAGGATCTGATTGTTTTCAACTATATAATGGGGAGCTGTAGCGAGGGCAGGGCCAGACTCCTATCAGAAGTGCACAGTTGAAGAACAAGATCAAATGTCACAAGTGTCAAGAAGGAAAGTTTTGCCTGGAGCTAAGGAAAACCCTTTTCACCATGAAGATGGTCAAATAATAGAACAAGAATTCAGGGTGGACGTGCAGTCTCCATCCACAGAGTTTTCAAAACCCAACTGGGCAACGCCCTGAACAAACTAACAACTCACCTATTTTTGAGATTAGTTTTGCTATGAGTCGGGAATTGGACTAGAGCCCTACAGTGGACCCTTAAACTACTTTTTTTTTTTTTTTCTGTGACACTATGATTTCTCTCTGACAAAACCAGGTCTGAAGGTGTTCACTATGATGCCTCATGGCTTACCAAACCAATCCAACCTTCAGGCCTCCGCTGGCTGCTCGTTACTATCAGGACACCTCTGGCATATGCATATGTATATAATTCTTGAGAGCTCAAAGTTATCATCTCCTTATCTGATACCAGAAGTTGAGTCTTCAAAGGAGAACATCCATTGCGGAACCTGCAGCAAATCAATAGACCTGGCAATATCCTTGGAAAGGAAAGATAGTAGGTAGTGGTGAGAGAAGATTACAGAACTACCACATCCATAGCTGCTTTTTGGAGGAGGAGAGTGGAGTTGCAGGGAAGGAGAGGTGGAAGTGGCTGTCCTTAACGAGGCATTAAGTCATGGAGCAGGGAGCTGCTGGCCCCTCTCTGGAGGGCTCTGCTTGGCTGGATAGCTTATTACCTGAAATGGAGAGAAAATGGAGGAGACTCAGCGCAGAGCAGCAGAAAGAGGGACAAAGGAGGGCCTGACTGATGATGGAAGATTAAGCACTAAATATGTTTATTTCTGCTAAGTGATGACTAAGATGTTATGTGATAACCATCTTTCCATCTGAGAAATGTGAATAAGTGTGTTCATCTGTGTGAGGAAGCATTTGTTAGGGTTGTCTCAAGGCTGGGGCACTGCTGAAGAGCCAGACTAGTGTTTGCCCCTTTGTGGACTCCATAGAATCACTTTGCAAAGTCAAAGAAGGGACCAATCATACTGGGAGGCAAAGAAGATGGGGGTAATAGTTTTGGCTTATATGGGAGGTGGGGTGGAAGGGAGGATGAGGATTTCTCCTTTCTCACAGTGTGACTCAATTTTTCACAATATTTTACCCTGCTGGGTTTGTACACTCTCCCCATTTAGTTTCTCCATCTCAGTCTCTTCGCCTGCCATTTTTTCTGGGGGAACCTGTCATCATTCTTTCTCACTTGTTCATGATCTCTTCCCTCTGTTTCATGAGACCCCCTTTTCCTTGATCTTTCATTTTCTGGCCTATCTGTCTCCTTCTCCCAGCAGGTAGAACAGCATCTGTGATTGATTGAAGGTTCATTTTCTTTTCATTGTGTGGGTGACAATTTCTGACTCTGATAATCACTTGTGAAAAATCAAGAGAGAAACAAACATCAACACCACCAAAGGCACAGAAATGGCTATGATATTGATGAGGAATGGTAGCAGTCAGGGTGAGCGGTGGGAGGGTGCTGAGCAGGGTGGGGAGATGTTCTTGTTTCAGTTCTCAGGATGGGAGTATGGGAATGAGGGATGAGAATGATGAGCAGATTTGGGACAGATAGAAAATCTCTTTCAAGGATACAGTTTTGACTCAAGTGACTAAAGTGGAATCTGGCTCCCAGGGTTCCCAGGCTCTCAGGGGAAAGCTGGGGTTTGACATTTAAGTTGTGAGGCAAAGGTGTAATGGCAGAGATATGCAGAGATTTGTCCAAACTGCTTGATGTAGAGATGTTGCTTGACTCAATGCACCCACATACTTAACCATGTACTTAAGCAGAAACCTGGGTGCTGATGATTTGCCATGTTGAAGAAAGCATTTGGATGTGTCCTACTGCATTCAGACTGTGGGACTATGGGCCTGCTAAGGTGTCGCAGTGCATGTGACATCCATTCCACAGAGCTCTAGAAACCTCTTAGCACTGGTGTGATGTGGACAGTAAGCAAGTCCAGTTTGTGTCCAAAGAATTTACTCTTACAGGTTTACCTTCCCACATAGAACATGACCTCTCTTTCTAAGGGAGAAGCTGTATGTAGCATGATCCTTCCTTCAGCCTTGCCGTAACTGAGTCAGCACTGTTCAGACAGAGCAGGATGCACAGCCTAGTGCAAGGAAACGGCTTTGTCTCATAGCATGGTGGTGAGCACAATGGTAGTGTCATGACGATGACGAAGTGACCATCTAGACCTTCTGTCAAGGGTCTAGACCTTCTGCCTTCCAGGGGTGGAAGGAGGATCCATGTTGATGTCATTCTGCAGGACCTTCAGTGGTATGGATGTACGTGTTGCCCATGTAGACTCACTGGAAAGCTTCAAGCTTCTCACTGGGAATAAATTGCTGCAGGCAAACACTCTTATTTCTTGCACGGTGGCCTTTCTTTTGCTTTTAGGCTTCAAGGCTTTCAAGGACAGAAGTTCACCATCTTGTTGTTCATGGGCAGAAACAATCAGGACTGTGATTTTAGGAGATGACTACAGGCCCAGATCAAAAGAAGCTACAGATCCATCCCTCTGTCTTTTTCTTCTGGGCTGCCCAGTATCTGGGCCCAGTATCTGGGCCCAGTATCTGGGCATAGGAGTCTCCAACCTATGGGCTGCAATGCCATACCATCACCTGTACTCTTATTTATATTTCTATCTGAAAAGACATTCTCTGATGCTCTGAAGGGAGTTTTCCTCCTGGGACACAAGGAAATGAGCAGCAGGTAAAAACAAGTAATAAGTAGCGTCAGAACTTGGAGCTAATCTGCACTGCTCCACCTTGATTTTTCCAAGTCTCTGCTCCAGTACCATGAAATTTGGTGTACAGAGAGATGGGAGAAGAAGGAAACGTAAAGAGAAAGAGAGGATTGGGAAGACAAGGCACCAAGGCTAAAGGAAGTAGATGAAGGTAGATTTAATAGGGTCTAGAGATGATAGTGGGACTTTGGTTGGTGGGTATATGAAACTGTGGCTGGACAGGACATTTGAGTGAGTAGAAAGCAGAATGAGATAAAACCCAGACTTGGACAAACTGTGAGGAGAAACGCTGGAGAGTTGGAGGTCTGACCATCCTGCAAAGAAGACCACAGTTCCCTTGACTTAAGAGATCATGTCCCTAGCTCTCCTATTTCCCCATCTTAACCCTTCTGACCACAGCTGCTTGATAGATGCTGCCTGGTTCTTTTAAAGATCATGATCTTTGCTTGAACAGCAATTGGCCAGACTTTTTGAGCCCCACAGGACCAGACAGAGGAAGAAGTAATTACATTATTATGGAATAATATGTGTATTAGGACCTGGGGCTCTAAGGGCTGTTCACATATTTGATGGGCCCCTGGACCCCAACTGAAAAATGCCAATACCACAAGAGACCCTGCAAGAGACAGAGGTCGTGGTAGGGGTAGTCGGTAAAAGAGTGCTAGCTGATTGCCATAGTTACCAGAGCTGTCCAGACAGTGATTAGAGAGGAAAAGGGTAAGTAGGATAGGAGGAAAGTAGAGAGAGAAGCTCAGTAAATGGCTGCATGTCATCATTCATTCTCTTCACTAGTCTACTTGTAACAGACTTAGTGGTCTCTCTCCCATTCTCCTTCACTGACAGCCTAGGCCTCAAATCATCATTCACTCAAGTAGTAGACTGGGACAATGACATTAAAGGAAGATGTTAGACAGACTGCCCTGGCTGTCTTGTTTTCATTTGCTCCTTCAGCCTCTTTTTTTTTTTTTTTTTCATTCACTGATACAGCATTGATCCAGCTCAGTGAGAATTTCAAATTAAATTTCAGCCTGGCCGGCGACACCGTCCCTGAGCCCCAGCAGCTCTGACGTGTACTTACTGGACCTCCCTGATGCTCTGCTTCCCTCAGCCCCTCCTTCTCTTCAATGTCTTACCCTTTCCTCTGCCTCTTCTTCTCACATGGTCCTCCCGTCTCTCCTTATGCTTCTGTCTTCTGCATCTTTTTAGTCAACCCATCTTTGCCTGATGCGTCTCCCCTCTCCCTGTACTCTCAATTAGCACAGTCACCAGGTTTAGCCATGTAGTTTTTACATCCAATTTTGCACAGCAAAAAAGATGAGGATTCTGCTTCAGAGCAAAGCTTATTATGGGTTCTCCGGCAGCAGGGACTGCTTTCACAAACACACAGCCTTTGATCTTTCCTCTTAGTGAACAGGTCCTAGTCCAGACTCTTAGAAAATACTGACAGGCAGACTGACCTCCCCCGGCATTTCCCTGTTCACATCTCCTCCCTAAATGCCTGTCTTGCTCAGCTACAGTCTGAGACATGGGGCATCCCTTCTTATCACTGGCTGTGAAACTGGAGGAGCAGAGAATCCACTAGAAAACTTTGAGAAATGCAGGTGTGGCATTTTTACCAAGTGTATGTGTCCCCAGATAAACTAGGCTGTGCAGGACTATGCTCCCATGAACTCTTGAAATATGCAGACTATGAAATAACCTGTGAAGAGCTGGTATAACAATCTGAGCATTAGATCCTGAGCATTCAGAGACTGGGGGGCCAGAGGGACTTTTGAGTTTTGTGCATATCTTCTATTAACAGCTCCACTTACAGTCCAGCTCCCATCTGTAGACAAGAGACCCAATGATGTGGCTCACTCTCTGGATTTGTCAGCTGTCCTCCAGGGGTTGCTACCTTCCACTCTTTTGCTGAGTGTCTGTTGCATTCACTGGGGAAGATTGCTCAGGAATTCTAATGAATATGGGAAGCAAATGTTGCTTCCCAACAATGTAGAAGAAAAAAATATAGTAACCAGAAAAAGAGAGAAGGAGATGCAGGGGAAGAGAGATGGAAGCCAAATGTTCCTGCTGTTGGGGAAAATTATCTTAGCTTTGAAAAGGGTAGGATCCATTCTGGTTCCCTCTTTATCAGAATTAGTGGGGAATGGAATAGGCAGGCAAAGCCTTGTAATAAAGAGGAGTGAATTAGGCTGCACTGTATGAGCATGGAGTTGATTACACGTAGCCAAGGGGGAAGAGGAAGCACCAACTTTTAAGGATATAGAGATACCACACAGTGCAGTGCACATGGAGCAAGTGAAGCAGGGCACTGAACATTGGAGTTCCAATAAGGATGGATCCCAAACCTGGTGAAGGACCACTAAGTTAAAGGGCATACAGCTAATGATCAGGGTCCCAAACCTCTGTGTAAACTTCTTACGCTCTCATGCTCCAAACTTCTTATGCTCTCATGCTCCAAACTTCTTATGCTCTCTTGTTCCAAGTCTACTCTTGCACCTACTCCTTGAAAAACTTCAACAGTTCCAAAGGTGTGGCCAGCCATACAGGACTTAGCTTAAGTTCAGTAGCCCTTTAGTGGGATTACTTTGGCTCAGTGCTCAGTTTAAGCCTGTCCTGGCTGTAATCACAGTGTTCATCCTATCCTCCTGGGTTCAGATCTGGAGGAGGAGGCTATGCTGACCCCATGACTGGGGGGTTCTCAAGAAGATCAGGTCTGCAAACATTGCCTGGAAAACAGTGCGGAAGGCAATATGAAAAAAAAAAAAAGTGGAAATGAAGGCTAAGGGAGTAAGGTAGCCACTGAGGAGAAGTGGCAGAGCAGGAGACTGAGGCTTGGGACTGTAGGGAAAGGAACAGAAGAAAGAGGGGCAAAATAACAGTGGGATTGATGCAGCTCAGAGATTCCAAACTTGGTGCTGTGCAGACACAGGTAACAGGGTAGAGTCAGGGAAGATGTTGAGTTGTCTTATCCCAGAATGGAAATGGAACATGGATTTTCAGAGGATTGTATGAGGTGCCATTGTTTAGTACTCAGATTACCATGGAAGAAGAAACAATGCCAAGCTAGATTGACACCTTCAGAAATTAATTCCCCCTTACATCAGCAAAACAAACTGAGAAGGGAGGAAGCTAGGGAGCCAATGTCAGGCTCTGACTAAGAACAGGCCCCAGCAATATGACCTCATACTGGCCAGAAGGCTTCCCTAGAATGTCTCCCATGGTGTCTACTATGCTGTCTCAGGAGTACATTCCTCTCCTGTGGAGGAGGAGAGGGTTATTCTTTTGGTATTTCTCTTCAGTCATTTTGGAGATGGCCTTTTTTGAGAACTCTGGCTAAGCCTGGCTTGGCCTTGAGCTTTCTGAGGCAGGCATTGTTGATTCTGGGTCCCCCTGAAGAAAGGCCTTAACTCAGGCAGGAGTCTGGAGAAGACTTACTTTCCAATTAAAGAGGCTTCATTAGTGAGGGAGCAGAGTGTGAAAAAGAGAACGCAGACTCTCCCACTCTCCCATCACTGCTTTAGATTGTCACCTCTTTTGGTGCCATTCAGCAGTTTAACCCCATAGAATTCTATTGTTTCAAGTGACTACAGCACTGAAAAGTCTGACAGGCATAAGATTTATGTGGTGGTGGGTAACAAAGCTGCTTTCTCTGCCAAGACAGACATTCTACTGTTTTTCTTTTTTTCCTGTTCTTCATGGAGCTAAAATGTTGGGGCCTCACTGGCTCTCCCAACTGTCTAGTGTTATAGGAGAAAGGCATCAGCATTCCTGGACTGAAGGAAAAGAAGGAGGCTGCAAAGAAGTAATCAGTGTGGGGCATGCTGAGGGATAGAAAGACTCAAAGAAGACTCAGTCTGGTTTTAAAAAATAATCCAGATTATTATCTTTCATGTTTACTTTCAAGCCATCCTCCCTGGTATCTAGCCACAGGCATGGGCTTTATGCTGAGATATCCCTTTGGATCTCCATAGTAGGTTCACTGGTATTACTGTTTCCCTCCTTATTCGTAGCATAAGGATCAGAAGTGATTTCAAGAACCTTAAGGGAAGCAGAGACTAAACAGCTTTCTGTGGTAACTGGCAGCCATTCTGACTCTGGGCTCCTAATGTGGCAATTGTGAGGAATGCAGAACAGGGTGTGGCAACAGTAGGGTATAGCTTTAGTCCCTTCTCAGATTTATCTGTTAAAAGATACCCAGTGGGACAATCCCAGCCACACTAGAAGGTCTTGTGTGGGTAATATCCTGATTGGGTGCTCGAAGTCACAGTCTTATGACATTTGGGAAAAAGTAAGGAGGTGGTTGAGGGAGGAGGAATGAAGGACAGAATGAAAAAGGGGACATTAGATAGGAAACATGCATGAAAGGAGCGTCTATCAGTAGCTCATAAACTAGGAAGTGTGCAGCTCTCGAGTGCTTTGCTTTCCTGATGCTCTTCTGCTTAATGCACTCTATGCCTGTCCCCTTAGAATCTCCTTTCATCAGATGCAGCAGTGGCCCTGTTAGCCTCACACTAGGTAACCAGTGTGTAGTGAAAACAAGGAAAGGGAAAGCCCCCAACCACCCCTGGCAGAGTGGCTGTCACAGTGGATCGTCTTCCAGCCCCTTGCCCGCTGCCCCCAGCACTGGCTGTCCGTGCGAGTTATGAGCCTTCTCCTGAGCTGCTGAGAACAACCACAGCCAGCCTGTATCACTCAGCATCCCTGAGCACAGAGCTGCCGCCCGGACATTGTACACCCTGCAGATCCATGGGCACTCCGCTGGTACAGAAGGGAAGCGGTGCATGTTTGCACACACACACATATGCACACACACTTAGCTGCACGGCTATGCAATGACAGCCTGGCCTAGCACCTTGCAGGCACAGATCCAAGCTGCCACTCGGACTCCCACAGACTCCTAGTGAGCAACCGAGTGCGCTGAGTGTATGTGCATAGTCACGTGTACTCACACATGCACACATGCAGAGCCTGAGCACACGGGCACTGAACGATCGGTTTGTATAGGCACACATGGCATGGGAGCACAAAACTGTGTGCATGCTCCCACACTGAATAGGCATGCGTAGTGTCTTCCCCTGCCCTCTCATGTGGAAGCTGTACATATAGCTCATTCTCTGATGTCTAATGCTGCCTTACCCCTTCCCCATCATGATTTTTGTTGCCTATTTGCTCAGCTATATAAAATGGGCTAGTTTGGCTCTTTTCATGTGAAAACCTCCTATCACCCATGAATGCTCCCCCTTCTCTTCTCTCTCATCTCTCATCATTCCTCATAGGGCCTGGATGCCATTCTTTGCCCTAAAATGTTATCAACATTACAAAAAGAGCAGTTACTTCTCACCAATCAGGTGAAAAACAAAAAAGCTGCAGCAATTTTTTAGGAAAAGTCAAGTGGAGTCAACTGTAAGGTGATAGATAATGCCCTTTTCTCCTGCCTTCTTTCCCCTGCCCCTTCTCTTGACATACCTCTTCCACTTGTCTCTACTCTCTCCTCTTGTTCCTCTTGTTCTCTTTGCCTCCTTGCTTATGTCCTGCTATGACACTATCTGCCATGGACAGTATCTCTGCACATTAATTAGGTCCTGTTCAGCACTGCGTTTGGATGCTAATGTCAATTAGAGCATAGCTCTGGCCTCCCCCACCTCTGGAAATATGCATAGCCAGTACCATTGCCGGAAAGGATTAGCTGATATGGAGAAACAGCCCCTGCATTGTCAGTGTTTTGGGTGAAAGAAGCAGCAGCAAAATTGAGAGAAGGGTCAATCCCCTCCTGGAAATATGACTAGGGATGCTGGAACTGTAAAGTAAGGAGTGAGAGGGGTCCCTAAGCATATCAGCTGAAAGACTGAGAAGCTGATGGAGAGAAATGATCGCCTGTATAGATATAAAAGGCTGAAATTTGGATGGACTTTTTCGTAACACATGAAATGGGGCTGTTTTTCTACCTTTCTTCTAGCTGTCTTGGCACCAGGGCTAAGCCTATAGGTTACTGTACAATTTTATTGCCTGTAGTTGTCTTGACATCTCACGGCAGTGTATGGCAGAGCTGGCAGTGACCCACACTGGGCTGTGGTCTCCCCTCCATACAGACATCGGAGGATGGGTGCAACCAAAGGAAAGAGAGCTACCACTGTGCCTGGTGCAAGGGCAGTCATGCCAGGGCAAAGGCAATGCCTCTCTCAATTGCTGACTAAAGTCCAACAGCTGGTCACAATCACAGCCTGCCTGGCCCTGAGCGATGGTCCTTGCTCACAGGGGAGGCAGTCTATGAGGAAAAACTTCAGCTCTTCTTCTCCTGTCAGTTCCCCTTGCCTGCCATTTTTTGACCCAGATGATACATTATAGTATAACGAATCTGTAACTCCCTGGAACTTCACAGTTGTTGCTATGCCACATAACAAAACTGCTCACAATTTCATGGTGGTGGCAAGACTGGCACTCCCACCCTGGCAGAGAGTCTAGGCTAAATTTCAGCTTCAGAACCCAAGGACACCACTTAGCTGTGGTCTCTGCTCTCCACCCTTGTATTGAGCCCATCTGTGAGACTATGCATACGGCCAGGGAGCCATGGTGTGCTACAGGCAACTCTGCCTGGCTGTTTAGATATATGAAGAGGACACCAGGACATGCTGCAACCTGAATTTGCAGCAAAGTCTAGATGCAGCTTTTGCAGAAGGATGATTGGGTCCCACAGAGGAGGCAACCTGGGACCCTCAAGAGAGGTTGGCAATAAACAAACATAAACACTCTATCTGTGATGTGTTCGACTTACAGGACAAAACCTAGGAAACCCCATCTTGTTTTCTTTGTGCTCTTTGGTTCCCCTGATCTTCCAGAAAAGACCTATTTCTCTTTCCAGTCTCTCCTTCACTTTCTTTCACAGCTTCCTGTCTCATCATACTGTCTGCCTGACTGGGCCATGTTTTGTCACAAAGAAATGGGTGCTCTGACACCCTCCGCTCCATCACTGCCCTGGCCTGGACAGCTGTTCGTTATAGGCTGAGCACACACCAACCTCCAGACCACATGATCACTTCCTTTTTATGAAATATTGACACAACCCTTTGCCTTTCCACTCCTGTTTGCTCCCTGTCATCCCAGCCCAATTCCTTGCTTCTGCTCACACTGGCTGCATTGTCAATTGCCTTTTCATGTAGCTGTGTTTTTTCAAAAAATCTTTTTCATCTTGCAGAAGCTTTTATTTTTTATGTTTTATTTTCTTCCTGAGAAGGGAAACAGGGAGAGATGGCACGAGGGGAGGGTGCTATCCCATCCACTGCTAGAAATACAAAGGCTGCTTGTGCACTTCGTAGCTTTTAATTGGCTGTATTCTGGCACTTTCGGCCTGTCCTCAGAGATGAAACAGAAATGTGCATTTCCCTTACTGAAAAAAAAACATTGCAAGGAAAGAGATGCCCATTTGGAGAGGGAAGGCAGTGTCTGACCCAATTTGCCCAGAAGGCATAGAGCAACCCCATCCTAACTCAGCTCCTCTCTGCTCCTACCACACTGGAGCCAGCTGTTTGTCTTCTTGGGACTTCCTCCCCTCCCACGCCATGCACACAGTGAGTTTTCCCAGGAGGAGGCATCGTTATGTGTCAACGTGAGAATGAACATATGAACTGTTAATTGGCTTGCTTGCATAAACAGCTTGGTTTGAACCAGCAGGGGAGTTTGAACCCTACATCTTGAACCTGCCAGTGCCCTGTTTTGATAGAGATGTGGGGAAGTGAGTCTATGAGGCCCTAATCCAGATACATCACTAGAGGGAGTCAACGCTGCCCCTTGCTTTTGGGGATGCACTTACCATGAGCCTGGAGCTTCTGGAATGGAGGATGATAGACAGGAATGCTGAGTTGATAATGCATGTCAGGCAGCGGAAATACCCTGCTTCCTCCACCTTTCTACCTTACAGTGCATGGGTAGCTCCTGAGGGTTAACACCTCAGGAGGTGTTTGATTGAGAACCTGAGTAGAGACCCCTTTAATGATTAACCTGTGTGCTAGCGAATAAATACAGCTCCTACTTGGTTGTGATGCAAGGCATCAAAAGCATGTGACATCTTCCTTCCTACTTGTGATACATTTTCCCTCAGTCATATTAATCTCCCTTTACCTGCCAACTCAATTCTTGGGCAGGAATTCATCACAGGGGAGAGGCAGCTGCAACTTACCCCCACGTCCTCAAACCTTCCTATTAACAGAACATGCTGCCATTAGCGATACAGTATCTACAGCCACACTGTTAGCAGCATCCCATACAATAAACAGTTTCCTCAAACCTTTAGCAAATGCTCTTCAGGGGTGTGACTCCATCACAAGACAGAAGTCAGGGTGTGTTTTTGGCTTAGCTGCATGCCTGATGCATGAAAAAAGGCCAATATGAAGTGTGAAGAGTGTCAGTCAGGTGGGGACACAAAATAGGCAAACTGTGGGGTATTATTTACAGGAGAGCATGAAATTAACCTGTAAGGCAAGGGGCCTGGGAGCTGTAGCAAATGGGGAAACAAGAGGAGCTGGGAGAGAGTGCCACAAGAAGAGTTAATTGAGATCTGTGAAAAAAAAAAAAAGGTGCAAAAAGCAGGTGGGACTTCACACTTCATGAGAACAAGACTAGGGTGTCTATATCAGCCCATCTTGCTTGGATTTTATTCCGGCAGTGAATGCATTCTGAAAACAAACAACATCGAGGAAGAAACTTGTATCAGCGAATGACTGTTTTTTTGCTTGCTACGCCATCTGTTCTGCTCCAGCAGCTCACTGAGGACTCTGCTGTCGTTCTGTGTCTGCATCCTGTGTGTCTGCGTGGGTGGCTGGCGCTGGCTGGCATGGGAGGAGGGCGGACTGGAGTGGAGGAGAAGATGTATGTATACTAGGGAAGTGAGTTGCTTTAAGCAAATTTACTTGGGAGGAGGAAAGTGGGCTGTGATAATGTATGCACACATGTGTGGCGAAGGGCAAGCCTGGCAGTGGTGGGGCTGTGCTTTTCTCTTTTTTGAAAGGTATATGTGTATGTGTTGGAAGCTAGGATCACAGGCACAAGGTGGGACTTGCATTGAGACAAAGGGCCACATCTGCACAGTTGTTACATACAGGCCAATATATGTGCGCAGGGCTGGTCAGTGAATATACATGTATTACACACCTACCAGCAGGTAAGGGTAAAGGTACGTGTCTTTGTGTGTGTCAGGGAGGAGTGGTTAAATGATGCTTGTGGAGAATGTATGTAGGTAGTCAACCCCTTCCAGTCCCTACCCCCACTCCTATTCTTTCTCATTCCTCACCAGCCAAGGTGGGCTGCCACAGCAGCACCTGTCCTACATCTCCAGAGGCCACAGCAGTATAAAAGATGAGCTTGTAGAAAGAAACCTATGGCCTATCTGTGTCCTTGTCTCCTTGGATCACCAGCGTGCAACAGAATCATGGATTCAGGCCTCCTTGAAAGAAAGACTAAATCTTCTAATTAGCTTCCAGTGCCAAATGCACTGGCCATATACATAAGGATTGTGCCATATACATAAGGATGGGTGATGCAGCAAGCAGAGATCTTTCCTCAGGCCTAGGACTAAGACTTTACCACAGAGGACTCTGTAATCTCTAATCATCTGATGAGAAAATCATCTGAGCCAGTCACCCCAGTGGTACGAGCACCCATGTACTGTACTGGGGGATGGCTATTAGTATATGAAGTGTGCCCCCCCACACCTGGTCTTGTTCGACTGCTGTGATGGATTCTGCAGGGTAAACTGTACTGTGCTATGTACTGAATGCTAAGCTGTGCTATGACTGCATTAAATAACAGGCAGGGCTGGGACTTGAGAATGGGGCTCCAGCCCATTTCTAGCTGGCAGCGCAGGCATCCTCTCTGTTGAATCACAGGTCTCTGGGAATCTTCATTCTTCCATATTGTCATGCAGACATGCTGCTGCACTGTAGAAGCAAATAGGCTGTCAGGTTCCACCCCAGAAGCAGCTGCATTAAAGTGTGAGCTGAATGCTTTTTCTGTCTATTCCAAGCTGCATCACTTAGGGAATGCACTTGAACAGGAGCAATAAGAGAGTCAGTGTTACTTTGCACAATGACTGGTGTCCTCTAACTAGATGTTGCTTCTTTTTTTAAGCATTTCTTCAGAGGATTGCATCCCAGATCTTTGATCTTTCCCTGGAGGGCAATTCTAACATATTTCATTGTGTCATCATGTCTTTGCTGCATCTTCCCAAAACTTTTTCACACAAGCATCTTAATACTTTAATGATCTTTATTTGCGTGACTCACGAACTTTCCACCAAAAAGAAAAAAGAAAGAAAATGTAAAGTAAACCTTCTGATTAAATAAGCATGGGAGATCTGAATTTAGTTCTGTCACAGACTTGTAAACTTGTAGGGAAAATCACACCTCTCTCCTCCAGCTTTAAAACAGGATGACAATGCTTCCTCCCTATCCACTACCCTTAGGCTACTTAGTTCATGGATGAGGTCTTGTGGCATCACACAGTTCCTCCCTGCATCATTTGAATGTGTACCTCCTTGTGCTGTTGGAAAGACAACGAAGAAATAAATGAAATGTCTATTAAGGGCTGAACAACCTTGTGCAGTGCAAGGTTTGGTCACCCCAAAAACGTGAGTGAAGAAGAGAGTGCAATTGGGCACAACAAGAAGGAACAAAAAGAATAGAACCCTCTGCTCTTGCTACAACTGGGCATGGTCTGTATACCACGCAGATGTTTTATCCCTGTGAATAACCACTTAAGTCATTCAGGGTTGAGATACCTTCAGTATCATCAGTTGCATTACGAACACGCGGGGACAGGATTGCAGCTGATGTGATTGAAAACAGGGTAGACAGTAGGACAGATACAACCCTTGCTTAGAGGTTAACAGAGTTTCGCATTTTTATGTTTCATGAGAGAAAAAAGAAGGTCCTGTAGAGGGCATCTATGCCAGTTGTGAGCTGTATCACTTTTGGGAATGTGGACAAAATAATAGGAGAGAGTAGAAATCAATACCATTAAAGGGGAGTCTTATTGACTTGATCACCTGAGATGGGGCCATAAAATTAGATTTAGGAGAAGACAGTTGGGGCAGAAAATAAGTGGGATCTGCTGAGAGAGGAAGAAGAGGAAAGTGAAAGAGAGAGAATGTTGAAGAAGAAAAGCCATGAGTAATGGAGGGAGGCAAGGCATGTGCATTTCATGAGTACTTTTTAAATAGAAATCCCCCAATGTTTAGGTTGTGTCTGAGAGAATCCGATTGGGATTTATTAGAAAATAAAAATGCTGAAATTGAAAGTGAATAGACGCAATTTGTATTAATAATAGGAGAAATCAACAAATAATGGAATTGTTTAAAATCTATTAATTTGCTCCATGTGACTAGAGGAAGAGGTTGATTATCTCACCGTAGAGCGTATTAAAAAGAGAGCCCAGTCTGCCACTCCCCTATGCAGATTAAAGACGTAATTCATCGAAGCAATTTGTTTTCTGTTGGGAAGAAGCGAGGGGAAATGGAAAAATATGATAAGAGCTGCAATCAAGTCTTGGATTCCTAATTTGAAGACCTGCCTCTTAACTGTCTTATTTTAATCATTAGAAAAAATATTCGTTCTTTGGATGGGTTTAAAGTTGCAAAGCAGACAGGGTGGCTGGGAAAAGAGAAACTCTCATGAGGAAAGCTGTTACTCAGCTTTTCTGGTTTGTGTTTCTGCTGGCCATTGCGTCAAATCCAGGCAGTCAACCTTGGGTTGCCTGGAATAGCAGCAAGTAGAGCTTACAGGTCAGCATTGAGGTGCTGTCTATTACTTCCTGGGTACAAAAGGAGCATGCTGTTAAACTGGAGGTTAATTCAGAGCTGCTTTATTCATTCGTTCATTCATTCAGTCAGTCAGTCATTCTCTCTCTCTGTCATTCCCTCACTGTAGTGTGTAAGGTCCAGATCCAGAAAGTGACTGTAGTTCTCCCAGCACCGGGACCAAATAGGAAGACAGAACAGATAGGCAAAAGTAGACCTCATTCTACCTACCATCTATCAGCACTCCAGACCTGATCCTGTGTTTTGTTCTTGGACATACTGTTACCTCGGGAAGGGCACATTCCAGTACAATCAGGGGAACTGACTATATTCATTGTCAGAAAAGGAGATTACAAGGACTTTGCTACTTGTTGCCTGAATACCACAGTGATGGGAGATAATGGAGACACCACTGGATTAAACTTCCCTTAGCTGATTAGAGTAGACAAAAAACCTTGATGATGGTCAAATAGCAGAACAGACACTCTCCCTCCACCCCTTTACCAGATTGACAAGACAGAAACCTATGGTTGTGTTTTCACCTCAGAGACTTACCATACGCAAGAAAGTTTGAATTATCTTTATATGCCATATGTGGGTACAACTCATCCACTCATTATTGGCAAAGTATCATCAAGCACTTAAATTGATTTTTTCTTCCTCTATTAACAAATAAGTGATCAGTAATTTTTGCAAACTGGATGTCAGCACTGGCAGTGTCTGTACAACTGTAACAGTTTCTCTTATAATGCATTTAGAGACCTTAGTCAAGAAGCTGAACTAGGTCTGACTCCAAGCAGTATGGACTTGCTGTACCAGGGCAGGTATGCTCTCCTCTGTCTGTGAAGAACACAAATGATATAGTTACATAAACATATCATTATGCATGTGCTCGACTTGGCTTCCTATTAGTTAGAATTATATGAATACTTGATACTGTGGTGGAAGGATACAGAAAATTTTACCCGAGTACAGGCCTAATCCCTATCTGCACTCTTAGGAGTAACCTATTCCAGAGTGTTTCTCTCACAGAGAAAATTAAAAGTATGTCTCTCCTCTCCTAGGAATATTTTTTACTGACTAAAGTACAAAACTGATTATCTTGAAAATGCAATCCCGTTCCTCAAAATGGAAGAATTGTATATAACTTTATGAGATATACCATGGCCAAGGTGATGTGGCAATATAAAACAGCCATTCAGGCTATTTTCACAACTGTCTCTGAGGAACCAAGATGAGACTAATATGGCAATGAGGATATATACGAGACTATAAAAAACCTATCTGTGAAACTTGGCAGGACATTATAAACCTTAAGTTTCCATGCTCAGCTCTGATGCAACATTTGATGATAAAAATCTAAATCAAGGAAGAGATTCTAGAAAAGAGCTAGAGAAAGTCAAAAACATTCAGGAAGAGAGGGACTGGAAAAGGCCATCAAATGCAAGAAGACAAAGAAATATGTACTTGAAAAAATACTGTTTGCTTGAAAAGAGGAGAGAGAATAGAGAATGGGACAAAAAAAAAGTTGAAATTATGCTTCCAGTTGCATTCAGGTTGTGAAAGCAATGACAAAGGAAAAAAAAAAAAAAGAAACTCTAGAGGTGTTGACAGTGTTGCTGTATAACAAGGATGCCAAGGGATAATGTGCAGTGCCAAGGAATGGTTCCTGTGCGTGAGTCCTTAAATGGGCAAACCTTGGATCTTCCACCCATAAGGGGCAAAGTTAAACTTTTAGGGTTAATGCTCAGGTTCAGGTTAGGCCAGGGATTATAGAAAGAAGTGCCATTGTTGTGAGTGTGGATAGGGGCTACCAGAGGAAGGTGTTTACTGCCCAAAGATGGTTCCTGTGAAAAGTTTCTTGTTGGGACTACACATGGTGGACTAAAAATGCAACATGGGTCTAGAAAAGGTTAAGGTTAAGGCTTTTAAGGTTAGAGTTAGGGGGTAAAGAAATCATAGAATCAGGGAATCATTATGGTTGGAAAAGACCTTCAAGACCATTAAGTCCATCCATAAGGCTTCAACACCATGCCTGTTAAACCATGTCCCTAAGTAAGTGCCTCATCTACACGTTTCCTAAACATTGCCAGGGACAGTGACTCCATCACTTCCCTGAGCAGACTGTTTCAATGATTCACCACTCTTTCCATGCAGAAATATTTCCTAATATCTTATCTGAATCTCCGCTGGCGCAACTTGAGATCATATCCTCTTGACCTATTGGTAGTCATTTCGGAGAAGAGATGGACCCTCACTTCACTACTACCTCCTTTCAGATATTTGGAGAGAGTGAAAAGGTCACCTCCAAGCGCCCTCTCTGTGGACTAAATAATCCCAGCTCCCTTAGCCGCTGCTAGTAAGGTTTGTGCTCCAGCCCTCCAGGAAGCCTAGAGACACCACAACCACTGTTGTCAGGGTGGAAAGAGGCAGCCAGAGGAAGAGAGGTTTTCTGTGAGGAGTTTCTCTTCTAGGCCACACATGATAGAATTTGGACCAACAGAGTCCTGAAAAAGAATTTAGGATTTAGGATTGAGAGAAAGTCTTGAGGTTTCGTTGTTGTCCAAGTGGAATGAGACAGCCAGTGTGAAGTGTGTGGTG
This sequence comes from Crypturellus undulatus, assembly GCA_013389825.1. Classification (NCBI taxonomy): domain Eukaryota; kingdom Metazoa; phylum Chordata; class Aves; order Tinamiformes; family Tinamidae; genus Crypturellus; species Crypturellus undulatus. Next base: position 203,013 of record VWPW01029520.1, read on the forward strand.
CCCCAAAATGGTTCTAGTGAGGTATTTTTTATTTCAGCCATATATGCTGGTCTCTCTCCCACCACCATCCTGATAAGGCTTTTGGGATAGCGTTAGGGTTAAGCGAATGAGAAAGCCTAAGAGGTTCTCTTGTAGTGAAAGCAGAATGAGGCAGCCAGTGTGAGGTGAGCAGTGCCCCGATATGGTTCCTGTGAGGCATTTTTTGTTTTGACCACCTATGCTTGTCTGTTGCCCACCACCACCACCCTGACAAGACTTTTAGTGTTAGAGCTAGGGTTAAAGTTGAGAGAATGAGAAAACCTAGAGGTTCTTTTGTTGTGAGTGTGGAATGAAGCAGCCAGTGTGTGGAACGCTGTGCCTCAATAGGGCTCCTGCAAGGCATTTTTTATTTTGGCCATATATGCTGGTCTCTGTCCCACCACCATCCTGACAAGACTTTTAGGGCTGGGCTTAGGGTTAGGGTTGGGAGAATGAGAAAACCTAGAAGTTCCCTTGTTATAAAAGTGGTCTGAGGCAATCAGAGTGATGTGTGCAGTGTCCCAATTTGATTCTTGTGAGGCATATTTTTGGTTTGGTCACATATGTTAGTGTTTGGTCTACCACTGTCCTGACTAGACTTTTAGGATTAGGGGTAGAGTTGAGTGAAATAGGAAGCCTACAAGCACTCTTGGAATGGACTTTGAACAAGACACCAATGGGGAAGTATATTCTTTTCTGAGATACTTCCTATGAGGAGTTTCCTGTAGTGCACTGGGGTCTTTCACTCACTCAGGTTTTTCAGGCCAGATGCATTTGGCAATTTGCTTCAAGATTCTGTGGCAGCTTGGCAGCTTGTTCAGTGCCCAGCATCATGTTCTGTCGTTGTCACAGGCATCCAGACAAAAATCCTATCCACATTCTTCACCTCTGTTCATGCCCTGCGGAAAAAAAAGACAACCGTTCTGTCTTTGAATGGTCAGTAGCCCAAACTACTGGAAGGATGTTCCAGTTCCTTTCACAGTGGTTACACAATGCATTCCCAAAGCACCTCAGAAACAAATACTGGCAAAGGATCTTGCTGACCTTGGCAATGCATCAAAGATAGAATGCCAGAATCTGTATTTCTATTTTTTTCCTACTCTTAATAAATAGTGCTTTGTATCTGCTTATTCGTTGGAGGCACAAGCGAGTTACCCATGCAGAACCTAATCTTTTGAATACCCCACCCACAGAGGATTTCCAGGAGTCCTTTACTCTTCTTCAGCTCTGGAAAGGTACTACTGTCTTCCCTTGGAAGGGTAGCATCCAGCTTTATGCAGACTCACGAGCCTTTCCAAGGACCATTTTGCTCTCTGTCTTTTGCTAAGTGTTTGCCTGGATATGAGTAGGGTGTTTTCCTCAGGAGACAAAAGCTTTTGGAAAGGATCTTAGTAAAAGATGGCAGTGACAGATTTGTCAAAGAAAGGGCTTGAAGAAAACCCGAGCTAAGCAATGTAGTCAGTAGCAGAAACAGCAGCCAGGCTGGTTGGAGGATGAGGGGGAACAGAAGCAGGAATGGTAGGGAGCGGACCTAGGGAGCACTCTGTGTATCTCAGTTAATGCTCTCTGGCAGAGTAGCATTGCTAATGCATATTAAAAGTGTCAGCATCAAGACTTAGCAAAATCAAACCACTTTTGATCCATCTCATCCAGCATACAAAGCCCAGAGCAGGAAAGAAATTAGTGCTAGTGGACTATACATGCTGGGTATGGGGTTGTCCTTTGCTCCTGCTAGGAAGCTCACTCTTGTGATTCCCCATTGCATCATGACAACTCAGTAGTGACTGCTAACAAGACATATTTTTTTCTATCTGAGGAGCCATTCCCCACACAGACACTCAGATCTGCTGTCCTCCTCTATGCTCAGTGTACCACTTTATCCTTAAGATGAACAGAGAGAGACATGTCCATCTATAAAAGGAAATTGGTTGGATCTTTTCTGCCTGTTCCGGTGGCAGTACTAGCCTTTGTTGAGTGTAACTTCCTCTCTGCTCTCTGGTAAAATGAAATGGGAAATGAGTTATTGTCATTCCAAGGCCTTTGGAGACACTGCGGAGAGCAGGAGGAGGAGAGGAGGTGCCTCTCCTCACTGGGCAGATGGGATACAACAGCATATGGGTACCAAAAAGAGAAAGGGAAGGAAAGGAGCTTTTAAGGAGAGGTGGAGCAATACACCCATTGCCAGTTTCTTCCCTGTCCTCCCCTTGCATCTCTGGTGGGGACTTTTTGGTACAACAATGATGACATCTTGTGTCTGATTTGGGTGCTGGGAGGAAAGACTCAAGGAGGCGTAAGTACAATGCCCAACACTCTACTGTCCAAAATGACACAGAATCCATCCCCACCTATGCAAACCAAGGTATCAGCCCCCGGGGTACCAAAGAAAAGACTCAACTGAATTTTTTCCTTCAGCTGCTAAGAAGCCATAGCTGGATTCCATCTCTCTCCCAACTTTTCCCTGACTCTGGTATGATTTGATCCATTCTTCCCCTGAGTGCCTGGCTGTCACAGTGCCAGTGCTGGAGAGAGATGTCCTTGCTACTCTGGCCAGGCAAGTTGTCAGTGCCCCAAACGATGTGGTTTCAAGCGCAGGCTGACTCACAACTGAAGAGCAAACCCTCAAGTACCTTCCTGGTTTCCTCGGGGTGAGAAGGAGCATCTTCTGGAAGGATTATCTGGAAGGACATCTTCCCTCACTGACCCATATCCCTTTTCCTTTCTCTCAGGCTTATACTTTGGTGTGAGGGAGCTTGAAAGGAAGGGAAGCTAGCTCTTACCCTCTGCCAAGGTGGTCAAACAGGCTTCTGAGGGAGGCATCTTAATGGAAGATAACCTTCCCAGAGGCAGGTTGACAATTCCCTCTCATATGCATTCCCTGCTTACCTCCTCACTGCAGTGAACAGGGAAGTGTGTCAGCCAGGAGAAAGACAGATGTCATCCCACTGATGAGCTCAGGAAAGACAAAGAGAAATCATGAAAAGCGGGAGGGAAATCATGAAAAGAGGGAATAGAGCAAAAGCAAGGGGGAGTTAGGAAGGGAAGTACAATACAGATGGGAACTAGACTCCCCATTCAGTAATTCAAATTTCAATTGCTTGTTTAAGATATCCTTGAATCTACAGTCCTCCCTCAGTTATGTGTATCAGGGTACCCTTCAATAGTCCCAGCAAAAATAAGTGTCATTGTGTTAGGTGCTGTGCAGCTATAGCCACTGCCCTACCCCTAAAGATTTTGTAATTCAAGGGTTATTCCACTATAGTCTCATTTTACAGAGGAAATATGAAGGTAGGGATGAAGTAACTAGCCTGAGAGAGGAAGATCTGAGCCTCAGCTCTCTACAAGTACAATTCATCGTCTTCTAATTCAGGTTAAGTCTTGGGATTCGGAACAGGTACTCAAGACTTTTTTTAAAAAAATCCTTTATGCTTTTAAGAAGGGGCTGCAGGGTCTAGTTTCTCCTGTCAATCAGAACCTCTCTAGATGGCTAGCAAATCTCCTCCTGTATCATTACCTATGCTATGCTGAGTGGCCAGATTTTGAGCGGATCAGGAAAAGCGGGAGTCCACAGCAACACCTCTAAGTAAATGTGAACACCTGCTGCCCTGGTGCTTCCCTCTGTGAATCTGTCTGCTTCCTTTCTTGCTTTTCCCTTTATTTGTTCCTCTTCATGGACATTTGCTTCAATGTGAATCTTGTCTGTAATCCTCCTTGCCATTCCGGGCTCCCTGCAGACCAGTAGTCCAAGTGGGCAGTTTCTCCAATTTTTGAGCTCCACTCCAGCATCTGATCTGTAGAACAGAGACTGCTGCAGAGCCTGGGATAAAGAAATCCTGGCTGACAACACACTATGGCAAGAAAGCAAGAACAAGTTTACTAATTAAGCTTCTCCAACATTGTAAAAACCCTGCCACCACCTACCGTCTTCTTGGTACATAGGGATCTCAGGCCCTCTTTATATGTTCTCCGTGCTGCAAAGTTCAGGTCTCACCAATAGCCAGGAGTGAATTTTAGGGCAGATCATATATGTAGGAACTGCCTCATGCAGTCAGAACCATTCACCAGTTCCCTGCAAATTGGTCACCAAAGCTTACAAGCTCCTGCAGCACTCAGAGGAACTGCCCAAGTGAGGGGAGTGCAGCACTGCCCTTCCACCTGCAGCTGCAATATGTGATCTGCTCTCTGAGAAGGCCTAGTGTGGAGAGAGGGGAAAGGGAGAGGGCAGGACCTTAGTAAGAAGCCATAATGATGGTGCATGAAATCCTGTAGAAACCTCTTGCTGAATATACTGTTGGGTAGGAAAAGTGTGTGTTGAAAGAGGAGAGAGGGTAGATGTCTTTTTGCTCCCTATTTTCCAGCAGAGATGGGGGAGTTTGGCTGTCTTCCTGCTAGGAGGAGACCGGTTGTGCTTTCCTGCCTGGCGCAGAGCAGTCCTTGGCTTAGAGGTGCAAGCAGAATGGGCAGAAAGTTGCAGGTTAACGTGGGAGGGTCTAGCAGAGAGCCTCATTTAGCTAGGGTTGGACCAGGGGTCTCCCTGCCCTTTTGTTCCTTTCCTCCCTCACTGTCTCTAACAATTCCTCCCTTTCCTCTTCATCATCACAATGATCCCACCTATAAATTATAGTTATCATATTCCTAAATGAACAGAGGAAGAAACAAATAGACCTATAGGTTCTGGGTGGACTTGAAGGGGAAAATGTTTCCTTTCCCCTGTTCATACAGACATTCTTCCAAAGCCTTAGCACTGGGGACTGGGGCATGGGGCATGCACGCAGGTGTGGGGAGAGGGACTGGATGGCAAAGGAGATATTGAAAGCATGCCTGATGAGGCAAGATGATGAACTTGTTTGGGTATTCTGGTCACAGCACCATGCAAAATCCTATTATGGTTTTACTATGGTGAGTTTAATACACTGAAACCTTCATTGCTCCAGCTGCCCCTGCAAAGCATCTCTGAAATTCATACCAACAGATTTGCAGTCTCTTAGCAATTCCTAGCTCACAGGAGTAGCCTGACTGTGCTTTGGGTAGGGAGAAAAAACATACGGCAACTCCAAAACCTGCCTAGAGAAGAAAGGCTTTCTTCTTCTCTCCCTCCTCCACAGCAAAACCCCAGTGGTATCGCTCGTGTTACCACAACTCCATGGTTTTGCCTGCAGCTCTCAGTGTTGGCTACTCAAGCCAGCAAGACTGGTTCTGGGAGGCAGAGAGCTAGCCAGAGTGGAACAGTATAGGTAGGTAGTATCCCACAGCTATGGGACAAGAAGCTTTCCAGGTGGAAGGTGAGTTGCAGGCTGTACAAGTAGAAAGATTTGATACGGAAGTAACAGGCTTGCTTTCTCCTAACTAGACTGAATGATTTGGGATCTTCTAGCATCACTCTGAGTATTTTCCACGCAAGGCTTTATAAGTGCTTATTTTTCTAGAAGATCCCCGTACATTCTCTTCTTTTACTGGGAAACAAACATGAAGACGTATCATTGGGGGAGTCTATGGTAAAGCAGGGAAGAAACTCTGTACCCTGTACCTTACCCCTGAATATTAGCCTTTTAAAAAGAGGCTGTGTATGATTGCAAAGAACTGAGGGCTGAATTTATTATAGAGTTGTGGTTTGGACATGTGCTGAGGGACACAGGAGGGCAAGTATTTGGGAGAGGATGTATTAAGATCATGCCTTATAGCATCAGTAGGGATGTCTGATGGAGGAGTGCAGGGAAGATATGCAGATTCTTATCATTTTGACCCAAGCATCATGACATTTAATGCTTTCTTTAAAGTGCCAGCACCTTGTGTCAAGGGATCAAATGATAATTTCAACCCTCATACCAAATAATAAAGGAAAGAGGGAAGCAAGTTGCTTTCTCTAATCCAGAGGGAGAGCTTCAAAATATAACCAAATGATCCTTGAATATTTTGGATATTCAAACAGGGGGCCAATAAAAAGCCCAGAAGCATTTCATTTTTTACAATTTTGTGATTTTTGATTGATTAAGTCCAGTTTTATGCGTGAGAAGGTCAGTGATACTTTGTTTTAGCTTGGGGACAGACAGAAGAGATGTGGTCAAGTCGTAAGAGGGTGTAAGCAGGTGCTGTGATGGAAAACCAAGTGTGTGCATCGCATACTATTACATGAATTTTAATTGCTTCAAAAAAGAGGCAGCACTCTGTGTGGATGAGGCCATGTCAGGCTGAGCTGTGTGTATCAGGGATTTAGGAGCAGCTGGAACAGTATAGTGCCATTATTCTCCCTAGCACATGACTCTGAGCTGCTTGCTCCCCCCCACCTTTTTCTGCAGCCTTTCCTGAAGTCCCTGTGCCCTCTTTGTGTGAGAAACACAGGGTCTCCTGCTGAATGCCCCCTGGAGAGAAGGCCAAGTAGCACATTAGGTCCTGGATACTGAAATCACAGCTCCAGAGCTGAGTGGTAAAACTGGTGGGGAAAGGCAACGGCTGCTACAAGACATAAACAGTGCCAGATTCTTGCACAATAGAAGACTTTCCCACTACCACAATAATTGCAGCCTCGCCAGCTCTACCTTCTCCTCCCTTCCCTGACATCTTTATATTTATTCTGGGTCTATTACTGGCTCCAATTTTTTGTAATTTTTTTCAGACCTGTACAGACTCAGGGCCAAGCGTAATGACATGGGAGGAAGATACGTGCAGTGCAAATGTAAAGGACCTTCTCTTACACCCCACTGAAATTACAGAATACCACCTAGAAGGAAGGTGAAAATGTGGCCTTCATTATATAGAGCTCTCTCTGTCCCCCTCTCCTCACTGAGGGCTAATACTGGAAGCCCTGTTAGGACTTGGGGTGTTTTTCCCAGTCAGAATGCAATCAGGAAACAGACAATCACTATTATCTGTGTCTCTTATTTCCCAGAGAGGACTGTGTATCTTTTATTTAGGTAATAACATGTTGTTGACAGAGGCTCCAGCAGAAACTCAAGCTGCAGGTGATCAGCAGGAGCTGGAGAGATTGGCTCAGTTTTAGCTACTCACTTTCAACTGATAATAGGGGGTTTCCCAGAGATCTGCCAAGACAGACTGTGAGCTCCCAGAGTGGAGTCTCTGTGGAGCAGGGAGAGAAGGAAATGCGGTATTGCTTATTAGGAGAAAGACAAAGGGAGATGTGATGAAGGTGAGAGGACAGTGGGAAATTTATGGAGAGAACTGAGCCAAAGGGGGAAAACACAGTGGGCAGGAAGGTCTATGAGAAATAAAAGCCAGAGAAAGATGTGGTGTGAAAGGTTTAGGACAGGGAAGAAGTTAAAGGAGAAAATGGGGGAATTCTAGAAAGGAACATAAATATGGAAAAAGAAGATGATCAGACCTCTAAGGATGGTGATAAGTCCAAAGAGTCATCTTTCTTGAAGAAACAAAATACTAGCTTTCTTCCACTTAATGACAGGTTGCGGGAAGGGGTAAAATTCAAGCATGAAACCATTCCTCCTCCTCTTCTTCCCCCCCGCCCCAGCTTATTACTTGACTTCTCAAAGCAGCTGCAGGATTTTGTGATTCTCTCCCTTTAATTTCCTCTCTCCTGTTGTGAAAGAAGATAAATGAGAGAGCATGAAAAAGCCTAGGAAGCTCAAACTCAGTCATGGGTTAAGTTTGTTAATATATCAAAAATTAAGACATTAATTGCATTCCAAATCACCACCTCTTCAGCCAGTTCCAAGAACCTTGCTTCTACTCACTGCAGGAAAAGGGGCAGCAGGATAAGTCTCTCCCATATGAGCATCAGGAAGGTCAGGAAGGACTGTTAAATGCCTTACCTCATAATGTCTCTTAACATAGTCTCCCCAGTCCCTATTCAACCATGCCCAAGTCTGTGTAGCCTTTTCTCGTCAGATCATATGCTTTAGGGCATTTTTTATCAGTCCAATCAAGGGTCTGTTTATATTTCACATATAGAAAGTTGCCAAGATGAGGGGCCAACTGTGCCCAAGTACTAGGCTGTCTTCCCAAAAGCACAGGCTCCATGAGGCAGGACTAGTCCACACAGGACCCAGTCTATCCCACTCCAACCTGACCCAACCCCTTCCAGGTGTTCCCTCTGCCCCACCATACACGCCTCCCTGCAGTTAACCTGACAGCATCAGTCTTCAGGAACAAAATATCATCTGTGTAGAGGCTCACGCACCCAAGAGTGCAATAGCCGAGGACAGGTCACATTCATCTTCATCACAGAGAGGCAGTCAGATTGGAAATGGCATGGCAAAATGAAACTGCAGCCCGTTCCTGTCACAGACCCTTAAAGCAGAGTCCCTGGAGATATGATAGCAGTGGTACTCCTAGAAATCCTATGCAGCCCTCGATTCTTATCTTCCAGGGCTTTGTCCAACCCCCTCACACTGGCTCTCTGTCAGGATGCAGACAGGAGAAGTGAGCCAGAACGAGGCAAGCAGAGGGGTCATGGGTGCCTTTAGCTGTGTGCTTGGCATGAAAAACATTCAAAGAAAATGTTAAGAAGGAAGAAGTGCAACAATGGGTCTCCCCCGCTCTGTTAACTAGTTGCTGTCTGGCCACTGATGGGAGTAACTGCTCCTTCAGCCCCCCTAAAATCCGCCTGCATCATTCAAAGCAGCTGAAATACATCTAGGCTGTGCTTCTCTCCCTATAAAGCACAGACCCAGAGGATATGAAGTCTGTCTCCCATACCACTGAATCCCCCATAATAACCTTTTCTTCCATTGGATTTCATGATGGTGCAAGCTGCTAATCTCTCTTGGTCACAGTCCTTCCAGTGCTGCGGAGAGGTGAGCTGTGAGGACTCACATGGCACAACAGTCATTAGGGGAGATGAAAGTCTGCCACTCCTTTTCATAATTCCTTGCTTTAGATAGCAGAAAAGAGCTGTTTGCTTCTTCTAAACAAAGGGTGTACAATATCCAGCTGGGCAGTTTCAGGCCTCCTAACCCTGGACAGTGTGACAAATGGACACTCTCACTCTGCAACTGACCACTGCCACTGACCAGGTTCCTCAGAGAGATGTGTCTTCCCATAGATGTTCTTTTGCTAAGGAGCTTCCTCACAGGGGGCATATGGGAGCTGCCATTCACCTTTTGGCTAGAGACAGGTTCAACTCATGCCCTCAGACCTGCTCTGAACTCAGAATTCAGTCCAGCCAGTTTCCTGCACTCTCCTTCTTTACCTCACAAACTCTCTTCACCATTTACTAGTCACCTAAGCTTAACTGAGTTAGACTGCTGGCTGTCCTCCCAGCTCTTCCATCCCCGTCACTTGCAAATAATTTCAAGCAAGCCTTTTTAAAATGTATTAGATTTCCCAAAAGGAGCTGATAAACAGGGGATGGGAGAAATGAAACGCACTGATGTGCTGTATTCCACAAATCGGTCGCGTTCTCCTCCCAGGCCTTTAATGAAAATAGATGGACATTTATTATGAAAACAAATTACTAGCTGTGTGCAGGAGTCCTTGGTTGGGCAGTGTTAGTCTTCTGAGTGTATGTCTATGAGTGTATGCCTGTGAAGAGAAGAACGCATCCATACCAGGGAACAATCTGTCAAATTTAGTACTCGGAGGGCTCTGTGTTTTGTGCATGCATTTTCATGGGCACCACAGCTGCCCTCAGCAAAGGGAACATGTGATTGTGAACACTTTGCCTAGTGGTGCCATTCTAGTTATGTGAGTCATTCCTGTCATAAGTCTGAGGGCTGCAAGCATGCCTGTCAAAGCATACTGATATGAGTGTGTGTTCAAGTTATACAGACCTACTTTGAGACACCCTGGCTAGATTATGCTGTTTTGCTCCTTCCTCATATACCCACATTGCATTCAGTGGCCGTGCGACCAGGAACAGCATTCAGGAAGTGTTTGTGTGTTTGCATTGCTGGTGGGCAACATCAGGTGCCATTGTGTTCATGGTACTGGAGAGGAAGGTCAGTAAAGAGTATGGAGATTAATCTTCTGTGCTGAAGCCAAGGAAAGGAAATAGATATTCGAACATATTGTCTCTTTCCCTGCCTCAGCCTCTAAGAGAGGAGAAACCTGGTCCATCTCTACCTGTCTGTTTCAGTTAGTTTAATGGATGGAAATAAACAATTGCCTGACTTCTTGCACTGTTTTATCCCTCCTCCTGCTAGGAGTAATTCTGCCTTACAGTGTATGAGGAAGAAGGGAAGAAAAGGGACATAGCAGCCTTAAGAGGTTTGGAAGGATTCTGGCAGGAATCTGGATAGAGTCTGCTCTCAAAATAATAATCCAGGTAAATTCTAGGAAGAGGATGGCCTGAATTCTCTCACCCCAGATGAGACTGTGGGTAGAAGAGACTCCAGGCTACATCTGATGGCTGTTGGCGCTCTGAGCATGGGCTGGTAAGGCACTAGAATAGACTTTTCTCATCAGATCATATGCTGTAGGGCATCTTTCATCAGTCCAGTCAAGGGTCCATTAATATTTCACAAATATATATAGGAGAAATTACCAAGATGAGAGGCCAAATGCTGACTTCTTCCCCCATCTCTGGGGACATGACCATGCCTCCCTTCACTGAACTCAAAGCAAGGGTGCATACCTACGCGAGCACACGTGCTCCAGAGCAGTAAGCAGAAAACTCAATCCCTATTACATCAGCTACAAGGAGATTCAATGCAGGAGACAGTTTGCAGGCTTGAGCAGGAGAAAACCTTCACATTCCTTCTCTGGGGTAAGCACGTGTTTCAACTCTGAGATACACTCCTTGCCTCTTGAAATTAATTCAACATTCCGGTGGCTTGGGCAAAAATAACTAAAATCGATAATCAGGCTGTGCTGGCCCTGCTGCAGATTTCCTGGTAAATAGAGCCCCCTTCAGGAAGCAAAAAAAGCAGAGACTGAGACAGCACAAGCACTTATTAGAAGAGTCTGGGAAGGCATCACATTAGATAGCACTGGTTTATCAAGTCTTTTAAACCAAGCCTGCACATGCAGTTCTCTCTAGCAGTCCTCTAGCACTTGCCCCCAGGCTGTTCCCCACTGAGAAATATCAGTATTCTGCACTCTTCCTCCTGCTCATTAACTTCACCCTCATCCCTCACCATCTAACAGCTGCCTGCTTGTCACATGCCCCAAGCCTGCCTGTATCTAGGTGCAGTGCAGAGCTGCAGTAGTGCTCAGGCAGCTTTGGTAGGCACAGGAACAAGACAAACTTATATCCTCTGCTTTTATTACATAAAAGATCATCCTACCCTGAAGTCTGGACTTCTGGGGGCAATTTTATTTTTGTTTTCCTTAAACAAGAGAGGAGAAAAAAAGAAACCAAAACAAGAACAACAACAACAACAGAAAAAGCTTCAGGCGAAACTTGAGCATTAAGATGTGGAGGATGGGGGTATATGGTGTTTATGCACCACCAAGCTTTCTTTACTTTTGGCTGCAGGCCTACCAGACACTGAGTCCTTCTTTAAATAAGTGGTGCAAGGAAGCAATCTTTGTTTGGAAGCCAGGAGCCCAAGGAAAGGTAGAGTCTGGTGTTCTTCCCTAGGCGGACCTGTACTGGCCTCTGAGCACCAAAACACGGAGACATAGAGACACTGAGCTGCCTCTCTGGTCTGCAAACACTCTACACATAGTTTCCCTTTACTGCTTCCTCTTTTATTTCCCCTGCCATAGAGCAGAGGCCTTCCAGAATTGCAGTCTTCTGCAGCTACAAGTCAGAGTCTCTTATGAACAGAGATCTTATTTTCCTTCGACCTCTAATTTCACTGCCTCTCTTAAATATCATTATCCTTTCACCACCATAAGTGCTCATCACTTCATAGAAGAGAAATTACTATGACTTTTCTTATTCTGCAACTGACTGAACCATGTCCAGAAAGCATCTGCATGGTTCCTCACAGAACAATACCGAGGCTTGGTTTGATGTCCGAAGAGGATGAATGGGGAATAGAGACCTTCTGGACACATTCTGGTCTCTCTTAGATCTTGTCCTACATGCCTGGCTGGTGTATGGGAGAATCCAAAGGGCATCTCTTGCAGTTAAGTGTATCTTAGGACATGGAAAAAGCCATGCCAACAGCTCTGACAGTCCCCAATAGAGTGCAGCTCCTTTGCCTTCTGTTTGGGAAGGAAAGATCAGTCATCTTCCTGCCAAGTGGGAGGCTGAGGGCACCAATACTCCCAAATTTCTTCACCTGTAGAGCCCAGCATGGGAAGAAAGATGCTCAGCAATTGCATGTTCCTGCAGGTCAGGACTCAGTTTTTGTTAGCAATCTTCTTCTTACGGGCTGAGACAAGATCATAGAAAGGATCCTGTGTGATGCTGGTCCTGAAAATAGGAGGAGATGAGAACAAGAGATTTAGTGCTGGAGAAGAGCAAAGGAAACCTTCCCTGCACAGAGACACCACTCACAAGAAAGAAGGACTGGAGATCTGCAGACCCATAGCCAATAATTTAGTTGTGGCTACAGATTCTCCAGAAGGGGCCTTGAAACTCCTTGGAGTCAAGGTGCACCACAGCTATTAGGCTGTGAACACTTCTTTCCACTCTCTTTTCCTGGTGGCCAAATAAGCTGTGCCAAGGGCTGGACAAAGAAAACCTACAGTCTCTAAATTCTGGTTATCTCACCGTATTGCCTCAATCCACTCATCACGTTCTTCTGGTGTAGCTGCTGAAATCTTGTAGGACTGATGCTTGCCCTCAACAACCTTCCCATCCCCATCTGTTTTGCAGGCTTTGATCTTCTGCCCCTTACAGTTGGGATTAAAGAGCTCAAAGCAATTCTGTCAAAAAAGAATTAAATGGAGCAATAAGATGGTGGGGAAGGAAGAGAGGTGGGCGGGGAGGAGAGACAGGCAAGGAAGAACTGATGCCTTCAGCCATGGATGACAGGATCAGGGAAGAGAATCTTGCTGTCTTTGAAACGCAATAAAGTCTTACTTCCTCACCCCAAGAATCTCTCTGTATGTTAGATCTCCAGACCATTCCTCTTAGATAAACACACCCCTCCTGTGAAAGACTAGACACTAAAACAGGCTTTATGGAGAGAGAGAGAGAGAATCAGCAGTTACCCAAGAACACCTTGATCACCTTGCTTCATATGTGAAGAACCCTTTCCCTTTTATATAATGTAACATTTACTCTGCTGCCTGACAGTACACAGACAGGAAAGCAAGTCTTCTGGAAAAATGCCCATTAGAGAAGTGAATATCTATAGGAAATGTACAGAGAGTGCCACTTCCCAGGAATGTTTCCTGACACCACAGCACTGTCTAGTCTACACATGCTGTAGCTCTCTGTGGAGAGTCATGATGAAGGAAATCAAACCCACAACTGCTGGTGCAGCATGTATAAAATACAGTTTTGTGCACTCGTCTCTGCTCCCCTATGCACATGCACACAGTGCAGTTAGTCAAGGGAGAAATCAAAATGGCTGCCCAGTGAGGAACTGCGTAAGAGGGGAACTGGCTCTGATCTCACAGCAGCACATCACCAGTAAAATACAATCATGCTTAGAGGGAGGGCAGGACTCCTGTTTGGCATGGTACCTTCCCCCTGAGAAGCATGGAAAGAACAGGCTTGAGAAACTGCCCTTTTCCTCCTCCTACCACCTTAGAGTTCTTGAGTGCTCTTCTCTAGACTCAGTAATATAGGTGTGGGGAATGAGAAGCAATTTTTGTCAGAAATTGTGTCTTGAAGACAAACAGGCAATGTTTTTCCTTGAACTACTGCCCCCAGTGCCTCTCCCCAGCACTAAAGCAGAATGTTGAGCATAGAGAGGTTGCTTGGTGTCCTGTGACAAGGGGTGCGCTCAGTCGTACAAGGCAAGAGCAAGAGGTGTTGCCCAAGAGAAGTCTGCAGAGTGAGGGCAAGAGAGGAGAGCCCAGTGAGTTCTCTCTCTTCCCACTGACCCAGCTGAGAGACTGCTTTGATGAAAGTACCAAGCAATGGAGGCTTACTGGCTTTTTAGGGTCATCCACCTTCCGGACTGATAGGTTCTCCAGGGGGACAATGCCTAAAGGCTCTTTGTCCTGAAAACAAGAAACTCAAATTAACACCCAACATACTCCCCAACCCTATGTAATGATTTACAGCCACTCTGGTTTTCCAGGCACATGTGCCTGAGGAAATCCCCTGAATTTTTACAGTGGGGACCTTAGCTAATAAGAAATCACAACAAAAGCTTCAGTGTCAGCTTCCATTGCTGTCAGGACTGGAGCTGACTTGGGAGAGAAATTAAGTCTGAACTCAGTCTGGGAATATGGAGTTGAAAGGAAGAATTACCCCATACTCTCTGCACCTCCTAGACCCCTCATAGGCTTGTAACCACTCAGGATGCAGTTTCCCAGCCTGGACTTAAGCCCTTACCGTGGTATATTCGAAGTAGTACAGGCAGTTATCGGTCAGAATGAACCAACGGCGTTTCCAGGTTTTCACACGTCCTCCTAAAGGCAGTGGGGTTCAAAAACCATTAGTCCCACACTCTTGCCATCCTTCTCCCACAAATGCACACACTCTCTCAGCCCTCCAATTAGATCGGCCCCGAGGAGGCCATTGCAGTGCTCACCACATGTGATGCCACATGTTGGACACACACAGAGTGAGGCGGTCGTGCCCTGATGGGGCTACAGATGGGGAGATGGGAGGGATGATTTTCTGTGTCCCTTTCCTAGCAAACAGAGCATACAGGAGCCGGGCTGGTGGGAAAGAGCAAGTGCTTGGTTTCAACAGCAGGTGTCAGCCTCATCCCATTGCAGCCAACGGGAAGGAAGAAGATGGGAATACTGCTGTCTGAACGGGCTTGGGATTTCTTGGGGAAGATTTGTGATGGGAGGCAATGCCAGTGGGGGTGGGAGAGCTGCATATAGGAAGGAAATGCAGATGAATTATAAGAATCCTTCCACTTACCTAGTTTCAGGAGCCAGCCCTCACGGCTAGGGTTGAAGAAAGTATGTGTAAGATCATTCCCATCATCTTCTGGTATGGAGAATGGCTCATTCTTTATGCTCTCAAACAGACTCTGCTCGGAAGTATTTTCAGGGAAGAAGGACGGGAGGAGGAGAAAGAGAAAAGAAGATACATTTCTGACAAAGCTTATACACAACCTGCATCCATACCATTTTCTTTCTTTTTCTTTCTTTCTTTCTTTCTTTCTTTCTTTCTTTCTTTCTTTCTTTCTTTCTTTCTTTCTTTCTTTCTTTCTTTCTTTCTTTCTTTCTTTCTTTCTTTCTTTCTTTCTTTCTTTCTTTCTTTCTTTTTCTTTCCATTCTTTCCATTCTTTGTTGAAACAATCACATTTTGGAAATCCACAGGCACAGAAGTGCATGTCCACATCAAAACATGCTGCAGTGCCTGACCGTAGCACACAGTGCCACTGTGGGTAGTACTAAGGAAGTGGGCAAGGGAGGAAGAAGGTGACAGTGACTGCAGACTTGTCTTCAGGGTCTGAGTGCCATCCAGTAATCAAGTGCTCAATTGAGAACATGCCTGCACACACTCACACACAGATCCACACAGGCTCAAGGAGATGCATTTCACAGAATGTAGACATTTCCAGAGGGACACAATGTGTGAAATTTGTAACACCAGAGTGGCAGCAAGGCAAGTTACTAGCTTAAAGTGACACAGAGATAACACTTGCATAATTTGCATTTGCCATTATTTATTGCACAGCCCCCAAGTCATGAATAAAATTTAAAATACAGGCACTGCAACTTCCCTTAAACTGCCCAAAAGGAATAACACACTTCTTAGAGAAAAATCTAAAGCATTTTACCTGAGGGGATGCTGTTTAAAAAAAACAAGCATGGGGTGCTAGCAGCCTCCTTGATGCAAGGCACAAGTTATTGCCCACAGGTTCATTGGGTGAGGCTAAGTACAGTCAGGCAGGTTGGCCACTTCTACCTTGCCTCAGAAGGCAGACACCCTGACTGCTAAGTCCTTGAGAAAATAGTTATTCCCAGTCTTTTAACAACTGCTGCTCCTGCCTCTGTCTCCCCTTCTGTATCTTCATCCTTTGAGATCAAATATACTATGAACCTGGTGAGAACTTTATAGGTGCTGGAAGAGACCCTGATATTCTTCTGGGACTCACTGGTTCAGATCTCATAGAGACATGTCCTGGTATAAGAGAGACAGTTCCTGACTCAAAGGCTAGGACTTTCAAAGATGCCCAAAAATGCTAGATGCCCAGCTACCCCCAAATTCACACAGCTGCCCATTCACACAGACATTTTGGAAAAAAAAAATCATTCAGAGATGGGGCTTCAGGATGATAGTCTGTCTTTAAAACTCACAGCAGTCACTGACTAGCGTGTAAACCTGCCTCATACCTACACAACACATAGACACCCACAGCCCAGCCTTCGGTCTTCTCCCAGACAGGTTTTGTTGCTCTCTCTAGCCTGCTCACAGACTGCTTTGACAGACTGGCTTTACATTACCCTCACAGGATATCTGTCTGGCTTTGTGTCTTTTATTCTTTTATTTTTTTCATTATTGTTGTTATTTTTTTTTTTTAATCTTTAGTTTGCTTAAACCCACACTGCCATTCCCTGCATGTCTGTCTCCAGGCCTATTCCCCCCATTCCCTGTCTTCACCTATTATGTGCTGTCCTAATCCAAAGCACTTTCTATGTCTTCCAGCTCAATTTTAGCTCATACTGCCCTCTTTTCTGGAGCAGCCCTTCCCCTTTCATGGGAGGCAATTGTATTGCACTGGGAATGATGGACTGTTGGTCATCAGTGGCTCCCAAACCGTAGAGGAGAGAGGAGCTGATGAGAAAATGGGAAGTCAGAGCCCTTCTTACCCTTAAGAGCTCTTCTGGCAGGTCTCCTCCTTCAGCAATACCTCGGTTGATGGATACAAACCTCTCAAAGGGGGGTTTGTCTTTCACATTGGGGTTGTGCAGGCTGGTGTTAAGCATGATGATGGAAAAGGAAAGTATATAGCAGGTATCTGGCAAGGATGAAAAGAACCAGTGTGGGTGGAGTGTTGCTTTAGTGAGCAAGTCTATCTAGAGCCTAATAGATGGCATGGGTTCAGTCACAGAACAGCCTCACTCTCTCAGCTATAGAAGGCAATGGGAGTTGTCCCCTTTGCTAGGAGTAAGAGACAGACAGGACTGGATGAGATTTGTTCTACCATGACAGAGGCTTTTCCTTGATGAGGCAAGCTGGATTGCTCTGGTCATATAATGACTGGCTAGCAGATGTATTTCTACAAGTTGGCATCTGTCCGTGCTAGTGCTGGCAGGGCTTTTTACCCCATCATGATGAGGTACATGTGGCTTGGAGCACTATTACCTTTTGTGGTAGGTTGGAACATAACAACAAAAGAAGGATTGGAGACCCTCAGCCTATTGAAAAGCTTCATGAAAAATGCACTAAATCCTTTGACTTAAAAGAATACAAAGAGCAACCTCCACATTCCCAAGTGGTGCCTTATGGGTTTTTTTTTGTGTCTGTAAAAAGAAGGCTCCTCTCCCCAGCAAACTGTGGAGTTCAGCTTCACAGGCGCTCTTCTTATAACTACCTGTGGACTGGAATACTCCTGGGTTACACTTGCAGTACCAGTTGGCAAATGCCTCCATCATTCGGTCAATCTTCTGAGCTTCCCCAGGCAGCCGGAAGCTCCACAGGAATTGTCTGTTGGGAATGTCATGCCAGAGACCTATTCAGACTGTGCCCAAGAGCCATTTTTCCTTTCCCTCTGTCTGCAGCCCCTAGGACACCATGAAAACAAGGGGAGTCATCCCACCTCAGGGGGAAGACAATACAGTGCACTTGTATGAAGCAGGAGCTCAGCTTCTCTTTCTCTAGAAATTACCTATGCTCAAATATCAGCTATAGGAGGTAGCAGAACTAAGAAAAAGTGGTGCAAACCATCATTTCCTACTGAGGTTCCAGCAAGGTGTCCTGCAAGGCAGCAGGGACCTCAGGAGAAAGAGTCTTGCTAGGAGACTGTCCTAGAGAATGATTTGTCCTAAGACATAGTCACTTTGTCACTAATATAATGGGATCTGTCACAGTATGACTGTCATGTTTCCTGGTTAAAAAAAAAAAAAAAAGTTGCTACTGTCTCCCCATTCATGCAAGCCTCAAAGACCTGCATTGCTTTCCCTGTTTCTCTGCATATGACCAACCCAGTCAACAGGCCACAAAGAAGACTTCCCAGGGAAACATGTCAACATACCTCACAGATCAGGGGGAAGCCCAGTGAGGTCTCACAACCTTCCCCGTGGTTGCAGTGCTTACTAAGACTCTGCTCTACCTACTCCTTCCTGCATTTATACACTCACCTCAGTGCCTGGACCAGGTTGAGATTGGCAAACTGGTGACATGCCACAAAGGCTTGGAGGATCTGAATGTTTGTGGGATCCCTGAAAAGAACAAGAAGGAAAGGTGAAAGAAGAGTTTTTGACTTGCTAAGTTCAGATGTCACTTGGCAAGGTGGCATGCACTTGGTTCCATTCTGGCCCCTCCTTTGCCTCTGCCCCACAAGAAGCCACGCCATATGAGTACTATTTATCTAGCTATAGTCACACTCACAAGGATGATCTTAATGCATGTGGTCACACAGCACTTTGAGAACACATTCAATTTTGGCACCTGACTACTCATCTAAAATAGTGGCTGAGAGAGGAAAGGCAGGACAGGGCTTTCAAAGGACCTCTCAGCATGCCTGGGTTGCTCACCTCCCACCCAGATAATCCCCAATAGCTGTCTTGTTCAGGCCTTCACCCTTATGAAGGAATTTGGCGATGTCCTCAAGGTTTGAAGACAACAGTTGATGTTCTATGAGATACTGGATCCCCTGTGGGAAGAGAAGCAAGACAGCAAAGTAAGACAGTTCTGGAGCTAGCAAAAAAGCAAGATCCTAGCATCCTGGCCTTCCTTAACTTTGATAGTGTCCCCAGTCCCTCCATGGGATCACATAACTACAGTCTCATCTTACTGTATCCTTTGTCATCTACCTGCTGTGAGTCAGTCCTACTCCCAGTTCATCTCTACATTTGTATAGACATGTTTCACTGGAAAATCAAACAAAAATCTCTGTGTAGGTTAATTCTAAAACACACACAGATTTAAAGCAAAGTCAAAACAACATTTTGACTACACAAACATTTCATTTTCTATGAACATTTTTAATTAAAAATTTGTGTTTTATTCCCAGATGTCATTTTTTTCCAAATTGTTTTGATTTAAAGAAAAAAAGTTAATTTAAAAATAAAATGATAAAGGTACTCAATAAAAAGGTACAATAAAAAGGTACTCAATCAAGAAACTGGCTTGAGATGATTTATTTTTTCCCCAAAACTTTCATTTAAGTCATGCAACAGAAACGTCTGCATTCTGTTCAACTCCATCTTCCCCATCAAGTAAGGACACCTTTCAAGGAATACAGAAAATCTGAGTCGCGATGCACAAACAATCAGCATTCTATTTTAGAATTTCCACATTTTTGAACACTATGGAAAGCTGAAGGTTTATTCAGATTCATAACAATATTTAAAATTATTGCAGATATCCAGACCATAGTGCAATTCTCCACATAAAATGCAATGAAAGAATGAAAATTGTATTAGATCCATCAGAATGTTCTGCTTCACTGAATCAATTCACTTTGCTATGTAATATATATAAAAAAAAATTCTAAAATGCCCCAAAGAAAAGCAGTTTCAAGAGGAGAAATTGAAATGTTTTGCAGATTTTTCTCACAGTATTTTTCTTTCTTTTTCCACAGATGGAATTTCAGTAAGATCAATTTAATTTTGCAGAACATTGCAGTGCTGATGTAACTCTGTTTTCCAGAAAAATGTGTTTCTCCCAAAAGATTTGTTCAGCATTATTCCTAATTCTTGCCTTCTCTCACCTCAGGAACTTGCCCTGTGGTCTTGTGGATAATAGCTCATTTGAAGTAACAGCATTACAGGGATGAAATATATCTTTAACAAAAAGGGACAAATAAAGCTCATTGCATCATAACACTTCTGAGGCTATGGCAAGTAGTGCAAAGTGAGCCAAGAAACAGAGAGATCTGACTAGGTTTACTCTAAACTAAAAACAATATAGGCACTTAGTATGACATTTCAGCCTGGCAGATCAACACTGAGCTAAAAAGCTAGACTTTTCTGGAGTCAGAATTAGTATTTCTGCACAGCATTGCACAATGCCACAGAGAGAGAGAGAGAGATACCCTGGGGCTTCAAACCAAGTTCAGACTGAGACAAAAAGGAAGTCAGTTTTCATGTGGGCTGAAATACAGCCCACATATGTGGGCGCTCTAAGATAGCTACCACTGGCAAAGGGATAGCAGCCAGAGGACTGTCATGCTCTCTACCTGCAATGGGTACCTGCTCCAGGACACTGGGACAGTCAGCTTGAGGGTCTTAGCAAGGCAGGAGAGGAGTCATAAAAAATTGCTACAGAGCAGCAGCCTTCAACACACTAGTTGTGGTTAGCAGATGGTAAGCAATTGTTCAATTTCAGCTTGTGGTTTTTCATGTTTCAGAAAGATGGTCCACCAGTGAGCAGGAAGGAAGAGAAAACTGTTTTTCTTATATCTTCTCTATTTAATCATGCTGACTTTAGATCCTTCTAAAGGCTATGGACTCTGGAAGCCACTGGTCAGAGTCCCAGGGAGTGGAAAGTCTAGATTCACTCCACAGTCCAAGTAATATCACTTGCCTCCAAAACAACAGCAGCTGTTTGACCTCTTTTTTTGAGGAATGATCTGAGAAATCTAACACACCTCAGACCTTCTCACTTTTTCCTTACCTCATCCTCCTCCATTATTCCATGGGCAGTTCTAAGCCTCATATATGCAAGAAGGGCTAAGCTGACAGATATTTGTTTCTCTTGACACATTGGTGCAGTTAAAACATACTTTCTTTATATCTCCTTAGTTTTGGGTTGCATTTGATGGGATGCCCTATGAACACATGTTGAGGGGAGGCAACAAAGCTCCATCTTGACAGAAGATCTCATTCAGGTATAGGAAGGAGGGTGCTATTAACCAGTCTTAGTGAAACAAGCCCCATGATCCCCTGCTCTAGCTCCTTTGGCATGGGTAACTGCAAATAGACCTGTAGACAACAGAAGCTCTCTCCCCAGCTTTCCCCTCATAGCTGGAATGAGAATATCCTACCTTTGCAGGATCCATGTTGAACTTCTTCCGGCCTAGGGACAGAAGTTTATCCTTCTGTGATAATTTGCTGCAGACAAAAAGGAGGAGGAAATCTGAGTAGGAAACTCAGATTTAGACAGGTTTCTTACTGGTCCAAGACTAAAGAAAAATCTGAGGAAAGACAGCATTCCTGGCCTAATTTGACAGATCTTGATGTGATCCCAGTCTCATTATGCTCTTGTCCCATTTGTCCCGTGTATTCCCCAGGGATTAGGTCTAGCTCTCACCTCTCCTCTGCATTTTGGAAGCGCTCTATCTCTGCAAACACTTCAGCAATCTCTTCTTTCAGCTTCTGCAGGAGAAAGAGCAGGGAGGTAAGGGAGATCGAGTAAAAGGCAGGAAACACACACAGAGCAGATCGATCTTCTACCCTCAGCTAAGGGAGAAGCCCTGGTGATAGAGGTCAGCTCCTTGCTCCGTGGATCAAGGAGCAGCTAAAGTTTTCTGTTAAATGGGTACTATTCTGAAGTGACCCTGTCTATCCAAAATGGGTTCCAGATGAAAGAAATGAATGAGAGAAGTGAAAAAGAGTTCTCAGACCTATTGTCATCCAGGGCTAGAAAGTCATGTTTATTCAGTATGGAAGAGTGAGAGAACTCTGCCCAGTGTTATTTCAGCTCCTCAAAAGATGTCACATCCGTCCATCATACCCATTTTCTTGTGGTTTTTGAAACCGCTAAATGGCAGGCTGAAATGGACTTGAAGTGGCCAAGTTATAAAATATAGTGTTTTTAATGCCCTATAAATCAAATGCCAGTGAGTGGATATCTGCCTTTAAGTGGTGAAAAAGGGGGAGAAGGAAGAGAAATCACTGTCTGACTTTTAATCTTAACTATAGTATTCATATTCCTTTAGGTCCATGATAACTTGTGACCCTCCTGGTTGAATTGTCTGGCTTACCAAGATCACTATGATCTCCTTGCTTCCATCCTGCAGTTCTGAATCCTTGTCTAGGAGCCAGAGTGCTTTACAGGTCTTTTCCAGGAATTACTCAATATATGTCCCAGATATTACATCCCAGACATTACCTCAACAAGGATTGAGAATGTGGTCACAGTATGCACCTAGATATAGGAACTGTGTTCAGGAAGTTCTCTAACATTCTACCATTTAAAAGAGCAACTGAATGTGGATTTTCATCCTGCTTTCCCTTCTGTCTTGCTTCAGCAGTCTGCCAGACGGGGGATGTTCCTTAGTAAGTTTTGGTAGTGCACAAATGCAACAATCATGCTCATAGCTCCTAAATTACAAATGATTAGCACAGTTTTGTTACTTTCGTCATTATTGTCTTTTGTTAATTTAATGGGCAAGTTTAAACCCATCCTTCTCCCTCTCTCCCTTTCTCTTTCTCCCACACTTCCGCCCGCCAAGCCACTTCTCCCGATATATGTGCTAAAGGATATTGCTAGATGATCTCTGAAGAAATCCACCATGGCAAAATTTCTGCAGTGCTAGATACTCTTTCACCTAGACTCATCCTTCTTCACTGAGCAATGGATACACCATTGATCTATGGTTTTTGGGTTTAGGATACATTTCTATGTAGTCTAGTATCTTTTCTCTTGCTGTGCCAAGTGAAAACAAGTAGTTTTCCTAATAACATATACTGCTTCCTACACTGCCCACTGTTCATGCTGGAAATGGAATAGGTAACAATCACAGTCTATTTTGCAAAAAGGGATAAGACACCATTCTGATTTTGCAGCAAAGATGTTATGTCTGGAAGCCTGAGAAGCAATAGCGATTTGGCTCTATATTCTCTCCTAGGCAAGGAAATACTGCACCCATTCACCAGGCATCTGAACATCTTTACACTGTCAGAATATCAGTGTAGGCTGAATGATTCAGTTCAATAAGCTCTCTTAAGTGGAAGGTGACATGTCATGGTGATGTAAAGCAATATAAAAACTGTATAGCACCATGCATAAATGTCATTTGGTATTATTGGGTGATTCTGTTTCACTTACAGTCTTTTGGGGTATCTGTAGAATAAATCCGTAACTCTGCCAAAAGCAAAGAAGAAATCCAGGTTCAGCCATGGAAATGTGTGTGGAAAGTCCTGTCACTGCACCTTTCTAAAGGGACAAGATCCTTCATAGAGGACTTGTTAGAGAGCCACAAAACGAATAAAAGTTTGAAAAAAAATGTGAGGGATGCAGGAAGTAATTAGGAAAATGTCATTTTTGGGTAGTGAATAATTAGAATAATCATAAATGCTGAGACAGATGTCTTCTAGTATGACTTAGTGAAGGTTGCTTAATATGGGTTCCTAGCTCATCCCTACTAATGAGTTGAGAAGCCTTGCATAAATGCGCCATTATGATAGCTGTGACTACTGTGGCAGAGTTCCACACATTGGATGAGCACTGGCGACACACATACTGGGGCAGCCTGAACCTCAGAAGTCAAGCTAGATCATGCCAAAGCAAATATCACCTGTACAGGACTGGACTGTTAGGTGAAGAGATTCCCTGATGAAAACATTTTTGAGAAGGCTAAGCAGAGAGGAGGAACAAATGGTCCTTACCTTTATGTCCTCTAAAAGCTCCTCTCTGTGCTGTCTGATTGTCTCTATTTCAGCTTCTTCAGCCTCACTCAAGTCAGATGACTCTGGAAGGAAAAAGAAGTGCCTTTGAGAATGGTACTGAGGCCAGTATATGACAGGTCAAGTTGTCTCAGAGTCACAGTGCTCATCCTCTCCTTCTCCTAGGATCCTGCCACAGTACCTCTTGTACCCATGTTCCAGCCTCCTCTGCTCTTGCAGCTGTCGCACCTCGGAATTGTCCTGCAAATGATCCTTGGTCCAAAGTCAGCAGCACGGGCCACCATGCCCCTCCGGGCTGCCAGCCTCTCTGCTAATAGCCCTCTGATCTAACTCTGCGGTAACCTACCCTGCCTAGTCAACCAAATTTATGCATTGT
The DNA here is from genome assembly GCA_013389825.1 of Crypturellus undulatus. Lineage (NCBI taxonomy): Eukaryota > Metazoa > Chordata > Aves > Tinamiformes > Tinamidae > Crypturellus > Crypturellus undulatus. The sequence goes on from VWPW01029520.1 coordinate 227,083, forward strand.
GACCACAGTGAAGAGGACTCATCAGATGCTCTTCAGTGGTTTTTATGTCAGTCACCTTTAATACAAAGGCTGTGGCACAGGAAATTGGTAACCTAAATACTCCATCTAAATCTAACCTCCCATGAAGAGCCACTGGCTTAATTTATTGATCTATCACAGTTAGAGATAGAAATGGCTTATGAGGGAATCAAGATTTTTCAAGTCTGAGATCAAGATCTGGGGGGATGAAAGCATTGCTGAAGAAGGAGTGTCTGTGGGAGGCTGTTGTTCTGCTCTCCTCCCCCACTGTGGACTACAGGCAGTACAGAAATACTAGCAGGCTTCCTTGTAATGTACAGGAAGTCAAACACATAGCAGCCAAGGAGACCACAGAATGATTCATAAAAGACCTTGAAGAATCGGGGTGACAGCACAGCTACTAAATATAATCCAGCTGGAGTGTAGCATCTTCAGCAAGAAGAAAGAGGAGGCTGCAGCCACAGAAAGACAAAGCAGATGGTGAGCCCCAGGAAAAATGGGGGGTCACACAAGGTCAAGAGTATTGGAGCCTCTGGGAGCTCACTGCAGAACGTACAGTCAGGGTCCTTGCTGTACCCAAGCACCAAAAGACAAAGCTTCCCCAGCAAGTCAGGTCAGGTCATTGGACATGCTGCTGCACAATTTATTAGCTAAAATCCCCTGGGCCTCCTGTGTTCCCGAAGAAAAGGGAAGTGGCGCAAGTTGCCTTGGAAATTCTCTTAGCATGGATCTCACATGTAAAACAACTGCTATAAATATGGGTGGGAAGAGGGGAAGGAGTTAGTCATGACAGACAAGAGGAAGGAGGACAAAAGCATTCATCTTGAAGTTAATGTTTCTTTCCTGCCATTTCCACAACATCTCAGCACTCTGTCTTCTCTAATCCTAATCTTTCCCAGGTCCTGGCTGGTTGGGCTTCTATGTGCTAACTCTATGATAGCACCCTTTTAAGACTGCAGCCTCTTCAGACTCTCCTATGGATCAAACCCCAGGGCATCAAACCCCAGGGCGAGGCTGCCACACCTCTTTTGGGAAAGCACTGGGCAAGTAGATATTGGGAAGCTTGGACTGGGAAGGATTCCTATCCCCTTCTAGCTCTGCAATGACCCCCCCATGAAGAGCTGAAAGAGGCTGACTGCTACTAAAGCTGGTCAAGAAGGGAGGAAAACCTGTGACACCCAGCAGCTTGCAATAGTCAAATCTGTGGGCCAGAAATGAAAAATGAATAAACAAAACACATGTAATGACTTTGTTGCTTGTTGGACAGGTTGCTGACTTCCCCTTTAATGTCACCCTGGCCTGCTGTTAGCAGTGTTCAAGAAAACCTTTTAGCTTACTTTTATGTCACTTCCAGTTCTGCAGGAGATGACGCCAGCCTCTCTCTGTCTCCAGGTTTATGCCCATCACTCCCTGAGGTCTGATAATTGTGGTATTACTGGAGCCATTCATTGTTAAACTGCTGTTAAATACTTCATGGTTTGTACTTGTTTCAACAAAAGTGCTGCATTAGGATTTATCTGAGGAACCTTCCTTTCCCTTGCTTCATCAGAAAAGTCAATGATTGGTTGCTTTGCTTCGTTTGCTCTGTGTCTACTGAAGCAGCTTCAGACATCTCAGAGAGACATGAGGCTCCCAGAGGACATTTTCTCACCCACGTGACCTACCCCCACCCCGAGACTGTAAATATGTCAGTCCTGCTTCCTCCTGAACATCTGAAACCCCCAAGTGATTTACCTGTCCAGCTTATCAGAATGAGGAACACAGGGGAGGGGAGACAAAGCATGTGAATAGAGAACGGGAGGGAATCAAAGGACACTAAAAAAAAATGAAAGGTTAAGCAGAAAGGAAAGAAAATGCTTTGATCAATTTTTCAGAGCAATTTAGGATCGCAAAGATGCAGGGAGATTCCTTATAAGGTTTTATAAGTGACCTAACCACCTTAAATACTTAGTTAACTTGGAAAATAACTCTGAGGTTAGTTCTTGCATGTTACTCTGCTTCTCCAACAGAAGGCCTGATGCTCAGGCATTTCTCCAGGTTATTTTGAGACCATTTGTCAATGTTACTGCATTCACTGGGGTCTACAGTTAGAGGAAGTGAACACAGAAGTCTTGTTTGGGGAACTGTCCATAGAAAGTCACAGAGCAAAGCAGCAAAGGGATGTGGGCAAGTAGCAGATGAGATAGTGAGAGCAAACTGCTTTGCCTTTTCTTCCTTCTCCATTTTCAGAATAATCTGATTCAGCAGGAGGAGATTCTCAGTGAAGCATCAACCTGACTCACTCCAAACTCTTGGATGGCAGAGGGAATTTGTCCTTACACAGGAGGTGGGAAGCGGGGGAGGTGGCACCCTTAAAGTCCTTCATACCAAGTTCTACTTCCTTTAAGGGTCAAATCAGGACACAGATGATATATTGCCCATATCAGGATTTTACCCAATGTTGAAGAACACCCCATCAACACTCACAGGCTTCAAGGAGATGCTGACAGTTATATGCAGTTATATACACATAAGCAGTGTGTTGTGATTCTGGCTATTATCCTCTCTGAACCGGACTTGTGGCTGCTTGTAACCTAATTGCCAGGGAATATGGAGACGCATGTGAGCACTGCACTTGTCGGACTCACACCTGGTCTAGAGATTGTTTTTCCCATTCAGAACAGACACAGATAGAAAGATGTACCACTTGCTCAAGGATCACCTAGTCTTGTATTTTTAGTATTGGATCTCGGAACAGAGACTTCAGTTCCAATTGTGCTGGCCCTTCAGCCCCCGGATCTGGACAGTAGGCTGGAGTTATCCAAAAGTCCAGGTGCTCATGTGGCCAGTCAAGAGTAATACACGTGCTAGGCTTGTTTTCCGTTGCAATGGTCTGTGCAGAACTACCCAGGTGCAAAGTGAGGCCTTCAGTTCCAAGGAAAAATATACAAATGAGAAAGTTGCTCGTAGAGAATAGAGGTTAAATGGGCAGTACTCACAGGAGAACTGGAAGGATGGACTGTAGAATCAGCAGTGGAGAGTTATCAAGAATGACTGTCTGCAGCACTGTTATAGATCATCCATGTGCATCCATGTGCACACCTGCAGTGTAACAGCAGAGGTTCAGATGGCCAGTAAATAGTATTTACTATTTTGGCCACAAAAGACTTTAGGTACCTCCACCCATGACAACATATAAGCAGAACAGTTTGTTGGGCACCTTTGCCTGTGTAATGGAAGAATTTCACATGAAATTCCTTCTCTTTTTTTGAATTGGACTGTAGGACCTCTCTTTAAGTCATCGTTGGTACAGAGGTTACCCACCCAACCAGGTGCCAGAACGAGGACCTACCAGATACTCCATTCTCTCCAGCCCCATCTGTTTACTTCTTGTAGCCACTCCACAGTTTTCTGTCTGCTTATTATAGCAGATATTCAGTAGGGACCTCACACAAGTAGAAATTACTCTTTCCTGCTATGCAGGGAAAAATAGGAAGAAGAACTTATGTTGGCTGTTGGTCCCCTATCCCACAGGACAATCTACAGCACTGAGGACAGTTTTCAGACACTTTAGCCTGGGGCGTCAGCCCCGCATTCCAGCATTGGTACAGAGGTACAGGCTTGCTCCCCTACCCCTGAGGCCCAGCTCAGTGACTTGTCATACTGGCTCTGTGGCCCTACCCAGGCAGTCATGCAAGAGTCCTGAAGGAAGCTGAGAGAGGAAGTCCACTGCAGGGCCTCCCCCCAGACACAGAACTCTATTGAAGCCAGACAGAGCAGGCAAGTACCAAACAGGAACAGAGGGGCATTGCTTGTCTACGTAGGATTCCAGGAAAAGCACAAGAGTATATGCACCCATGTCCTTCAGACACATCATACCACAGTTGAGCAACTTGAAACCCATCCAAAGCTCCAGAGTCCACTGGAAACTGTCTGTGGGGAGTCTTGGCTCCCAAAGTAAAGCAACATCAAACATGCCTACTTCCCAATGAGACTGTGAATTGACTGAGACTGAACAAAAACAGTGGTCAAAATTAGCATATCTCTTCAGGCTTTGCCTGTTGCCTCTGTCTAGAGCTGAGCAAGCCCACTCTGCCCCTGAGCAGGATCCCTTTGCACCACTATGATACGTAATTTTAATGCATAATTATCTCACTAACACATTATTCAACTGAATGACTGTCAGTCAGTCATTGACAGCTGCAGTTTTTGTGGAAAACAGACCTTAAAATAAGCTCCAGAGTGGTGGCAGAACATGAGATACCTGCTTCATCCCCACTTCAGTTTGTCCTACAGCAGCTTTCTTTACTGTTGCTTTCAGGCAGTAAATAATAGTTGTGCTGTGAAGAAACCCACCTTCATCAATATGCCTGGCCAGATTCTGGCAAGAGCTCAGTTCCCACAGGTCCCACTAATTTCCATGACAGGTAAGCCTGTCAAGGGATTTGATCTGGCCTGTTCCTTTGCTGTGCAGCTAGGAGCTAAAAAATTGAGAACTGTTGCTGAAACTGGGCACTGCTTCGCCCTATACTCCATATCCTATATACAGAGGCTTGCTAGGATTGAGACTCAGTGTCCTTGCAAAATGAACCCTTCTGTTTCTTGCTCCTGATCAGCCTGTATCCTTTCTGCTTTTGCTTTCCATTGCCTTTTCTCACATATACACATACACAGAGCTTCCTCAGCCAGAAAAAGGCTGGAAATAGTCTGTTCAGTAGTATCCCTTGGTCTGCTGAATCCCAATCACTTTATCTACCACCTGCTGAAGTAGGAAATAAAAACTGAGATGTCTCTCAGTTCCTCAGATGTGGCTCATCTCCTCTACCCACACCTGCTTTTTGAGATTATTTTAGGACCGTGCAGACCCACCTGCAGGTCACTTGGAAGTGCTAGAACTCTCAAACATTCATTTATCTTAAGATGGGGATAATCAAGAGAGGATGCTAAACCCAAAAGCCTTGTAAGCCTGCAGCACTGGGAAACTCAGCTGCGTAAAACGTTCTGCAAAGGCAAAACAGCTATTGGGACTATAGAGAAACATCACTGAGGAGCTTGGAAATCATGCCAGAGTTGCATGAAAAAAGTCAAAGCTTGTGGGCGCCACGTATACCCGACAGCCCTCAGTTCCACAGCTCAGCTCAAAATCACCAGCATAGGGGATCACAGCAACAGAGACTTTTAGCACAAAGGCCCATTCAGATCTGTAGGAAATTTTCTCCTGATGTGAAGGGAACTTTCTCAGGGGAGAAAAGTGGAAAGAAAACGATGCTTACTACATGTGTCTGACAAGCAATTAGTAGTACCACCAGTGATCCTCTACCATCTGGTTCCACCTGCCACCAGCCCCAGTGTCCACTCTCTCTGCTGGGATTTAGGGGTGAACAATGTCCCGTCCAACTGCGTGAACAGCCTTAACAGCAAACAAGACAGAAGATCATCATGGCTTACCAGCAGGACAGAAGTCCATCCTGAGGAGTGCAGTGTATTTTCCACGCAGCTGCTGTTCCTCCTTGCCTTCTGCCTGTTCAGTTCCACAGAACTGAAGTGTCTTGTAGCCAGTGACCAGAATTGTAGCTGCATTAGAGGGGCGGGTTGCCCTGTGACTCCGCCCTTCCTCCCCTCATCCCTCGACCACATCGCATGATCTCACATCAGTGAAGGAAACTGTTATGTGCATTCTGCTGGGAGCTAACAGAGGCTCTTTGACTACTTCTGAAAGGCAAACCCACAAATACATCTCCATTGCCAGCAGTCGGTTTTGTTTTTTTGTTGTTGTTGTTGTTGGTTTTTTTTTTGAGGAGAGAGGGACCATGTGTCTGTGCATTAGAAGACTGAATGGAGAGTGAGAATCTAACAGTGCTTTGGGATTTTGTCTGAGATACTTTGATAAAAGCAGGGGGAAAAGGAAGTCCCTGATTCAGAAAAAAAAAAAAAAAAAAGGTCTTATTTGGGAAGTGGTTTCATCTTAACAGAAATATTCTTCCTGTTTTATTCTGCAGCAGTTTGTAGGGAGATAAGTACTCAAAAATTTGAGGGTGGTTGATTGAGGCAAGTGGATAAGAGGGTCTTTTTTTTTTTCTTCTTTTGTTCTCTCACTACCCACTGAGTACTGAGTGATTTGTACTCCAAGCCTGCTCCCATCTTCCCATAACAAACTTTTATTGGGAACCATTGTACATGAGGCTGCAGCAAATGGAGGAGGAAAGAAGTCTCAGATTCAGATGGGGCTGAGGCTATTGAGGGGCAGCTCCTTTCCATACAGCATATGCACTTACCTACACATCCCAAGTCACAGCTTGAACTCCCCCAGCTGTTGCTGCACTCACATTCTCACATTAAGTAGGATTTGCCTGAACACTCTGGGCAAGGTCCATTGCTCTAGGTTCACTTAACTTGATAGAGAAAACCACACAGAGAATTTCCCTCCCTTCTCAGTTTCCTTACTCTTGCATTTCCTGTTACCCATGGTTATGCACTGTTGTTATTGAAGTGGACAAGCACTCTAATGAACCTCCAGTGGAAACAGGGAGATATACCAGCCTTAAAGGCATTGTGCCAAAGGCTGACAGAATTCCAGAATGGATGCTAACAGGCTACTGTAGGCAGGATCATAAATAACCCATGATATTTACGAAGAGTCAGTGACAGACATTCCCCACTTGCTTTCCATGGTCAGGGCCAATAAATTTAGAGAAGCTGGAACCTTACTTGACAGGATGGGGGGCGGGGCGGGGCGGCAGAGGAGGGAAAGGAAGAAGAGAGCTTTATTAGTGGAAATTGTAATTTCAAACCTCCATACTCATTCATCTGGTTATGCTATATCTGCCCTGACCTTCAGCATGGAGTCATGGAATGATTATGGTTGGAAAAGACCTTCAAGATCATCAAGTCCGTTTGTAAACCCATCACCACCATGCCTGCTAAACCATGTCCGCCTGTCCATTAAGTTTATTAGAAGCCTGTCTTTGGGTCACATCTTGCCAAGAGTATTCCCCTCGTAACTCAGTCTCTGTCTTGAGGTTTTGTACTGCATCAGGAGAGGAATTCACTGTCCCACAAGTCCAGCCCAGTGCTCCAGTTATGGTACTGGAGCTGGGCATAGCTCCACCTGAGATCCTGCCATCACTGTGTTTTCCACAAAAATGTTTTATCAGTGTTGCAGCTTATGTCAAACAGACACACCAACCTAAGGTGCTTCCTTAAAAGCCCTGAACTTCCCTGCCTTAAGGATACATTGCACATACAGGCAGCTTTACTCGGCTTTTATATGTGTGTCTGTGAGCAGGTTGAACCACAGTGCCTTGCAAGCAAACAAACGGGTGCCTGGGTACACCACAGAAGTTCTCTCAGTCATTCCAACAAAGAATAAAGCAAGGTTCCTACCCATTATACTATTCCATACTTGCGTAATCTCCAAACTCTGAGAGCCAGTTTGCCCAGAAAGGCAAACTGTGAACCAACAGGGTAGGTCCATTATTTTTCTACTCATTGTTACAGACCTCAAATAATTAGATAAATAAAAAGGAAATATAAATATTTCTACTAACTTCAAGAGGATAAATACTGGAAGAGAAAGAAAGAAAGAAAGTGATGAGCCAATGGCTAAATCTCTCTGGGCTGAACATATCAACTGTATTCTGACAACTATTCTCAGAGAAACAAAGCACAGGTTTGTACAAATTCAGTAACTCCTTTGGGAATTCAGGCTGCCATGCAACTTAAAACAGCATGAGAACAAACACAGTAACACTTTTTGTGTAACAATTATAATAAAATAATTCTTGTCCACTGTGAGAAACAACATGAACTCTGGTTGCTACAGCAAGAGTTCAGGATAAGAAAATGCAGGCAGTAAGTAAAGATACTAGTGCAGAGTATAGAGCAGGAATACCCTATTACCAGGTGCTTTTACTAACTCAAGGAATTGGAGTTGCTGGGGTTTTTTTCTTTTTCTTTTTTTTAAGGGCAGGAAGACAGGGATTATAAAAGGCCACAGGAGAAAAAAAAAGAAAAAAAGAAATGTAAGAATGGAAACTGATATCAGAATCACCAGAGACTTGCAGAAATATAGAGAAAATATAAAGCCAAACAAAAAAAAAAGTTTTAGGATTCTAGGAGCAACTTCACAAGTGAGGAAAATGCAAGCATGAATCATGGATACTCCAATGGCCAACGGGTTGTGCCATGGTCTTCTGCTTACCCAGGCACTTCATGGAGAAGAGCTGGAGGGAGGGACTCCTCGTCAGTGCTCCAGACAGCAAGATGCCAGTGGGCCAATTCTTTTGTCCCAAGAAGGCAAGATTGAGAGCAGCCATGCATTGAAGACAGGTGAGCCTCCGTGATGCAATGGATCAGGGATGGACCAGCCCTGACTGCAGTAGGGTTGTTCTAGAGAAAAGCTCATGGGCAAAGTAGATCCAAGATTAATTAAATATCATTTGCAAGCTGAGCTGCATTTCTGCAGGAAGATGAAACTGTGCATGATGAAAATGCAGGTAGTTTGTTGTTACTATATTTCAAGGGTCCCTGAGGGGGTACAGGAAGCTTGAAAACTTCATTTTTCCGGGCTTTGAGTGAGAGTGAAAATTTAGGTTAGAGGAGTCTCTAGTACAGCCAATATTAGAAATAAGACCCTGAATGAAGCAGCTCCACAGCTTGTCTAACAGGGGCTGCAAGGCATCATGCCCTGAATTGTATCACATCCATTTTAGTTAAGATTTCAATCTCAAATTCAAGGTCAGGCTTTTCTAGTCAGCATGGCTCTCAGTGAATAAACACTGCAGTGAGGGGAAAGGGTGGCAGCAAAAGGAAGGCATGGGAATTTTGGAGAAGAGAAGAAGCAAAGCAAGAACTAAAAACAGGAGGCAGATGGTAGAAAGCTGAGTGAACAGGGAAGTGAGAAGTCACAAAAGGGGAATAGAGCCAAAGGGGGCAGTTTGCAGCCAGTGTGGATGAACTGCAATACTCCACCCTGGTGGAGGGCCAGCACAGAGAGCAAAGGTCTCAGGGTCACACAGAATTATCTGAATAATAGTTTAAAGTAGCTTCTGTCAGGCCCAGGATAATGGCACTACCTGCTGTGGCCATGCCCTGTGCAAAGAAATTAACGTCATGTTTTCCCAGACCCACCCCCAGCCTTTTCTTCTTCTCCATGAGTGAGCAGAACACCCTATAAAAATGGGGGGCATTGGGGTGACTCTGATTCTTCTGTGCTTTGGAGCTGCATGTGACATCTGGCATGCACCTCCTCCCTTGCCTTCCTTTCCACACGGGTGCTCTGCAAACCAGTGACTCATGGGTCACAGTGCCTCAGAGATGACATTGCCAGGGGCCTGGGAAATTTCTCAGAGCAGAACTGTTTCAATAAACAACTCTTTCAACTATTAGCATCTTCTTCAAACTCAGGAAAGGGAACAAGAAATCCCAGATCTCAACTCTACTGCAAATGCAGGAGGGAACCCATGTCAAGAGCACCTCTTAGTGATAAGAGAGCAGATCAAAGCAGCAACAGATCTGTATACACTTTTTACAGATCACCAGCCTGCAGTTTACTTCCTTTAGCAACCTGTGATATTTGAATATAATTTTCCATTGTTTAGTAATTTAAATACAATGGAAAGAAAACCCTTGCACAAGGGGCTTCTGTGTCTCTTCAGAGACACTGGCAGATGAGAGAAGTTTATAAATTCACAGCACAGACCTCTGACTTGTAAGAGAACTGTCAGTAGCAGTAGGAGGATTTTATCTTCCAAAGGTAATTTGTCCAGGAGTTTCACAGCTCAGTGTTGCCATACAGGACTGCTAATTCTTAGAATTGGGTCTTCCCTGGGCACACCTCAACAGCAGTCACTCCTCCATGTTCATTTTAATATCATCCTCATTTAACTTCCCTGCTTGTTCCTGCACTGCTGATCCCACAGACCCACATGCAGACCGCAAGCATAGAAACACACACCTGCAGGTCAGTGGTCCTTGTTCCTTTCTCAAACCAGGTCCTACCACGCCACTGGCAGTTTTCTGTCCAGTCTCTCCTTAGCCTAAAACTCATTGATTGTCTCTTTTTTTCATGACTCTTACTCTGTCCCAGACCCACTCACTGCCTTATCCAGCCCTCTCTAGTACTTTTCTGTCTTCCCACTCCAGGTGTCTGCTCTCTTTTCTGCTCTGTTTCTCCTTGTAACTTCTCTACCTAGGGCCTATTGGAAACTTTCAGAGAAAAGATCTCATGGAAATGGAAACATTCTTCCATAAAAAAAATGATTCCTAATACAGTTTGAAAACATGCAGAAAAGGATTAGTTTCCTGTTTGCCTCTTCGCAGCTGCCTGATCATATCCCAGGGAGACAGTGCTCTCTCAGTCCCTAGGACTCCACCAGCCTCAGCTCCAAGGGCCTTCAGGATCTTCAATAGTTATCCAGGAGTCTGCAGCCAAGAGCTTTGAATGTGCACAGTTTCCTAGGGAATAAATTTCCATCATATATCCCAAAGCTTTCTAGCTGAGATGTGGAGATGTTTGGAGAACCAGAACTCTCCAAACGTTTTGGACAGATGGATTGCTTTCAGAGCTCAGAACTGCACATAACTGTGCTCTTGTGCGAACAGACTGCCCAGGAGTTGCACTTTGCAGCTTTCTGGCTTTGCAGTACAGTTACAATCCTCTTCCCGTGGCCTGCAGACAAACTTTGACCCTTGCTGGGTTAGGATCCAGGGGAAAGGTATAGCACATCGCCAGTCCTACCGGTGGTGCTTGATTTGAGCATTCTTGGTCTAATGCAGAATGTAAAAGTTTTCTGATCCACCAATAACATTCTCTGAAACCAAACAGACCTGCCTTCTTTCTGATTAGGCCCAATCTCCTGTCCTACTATAATTCTGCACCTTCCTGTCCTTTACAGCTCCTACTGCAACTCTCCTTAAAACAACCTCTCTGCCCGCTGTTCTCATCTGACCTCTATTCCTTGCATTTCCACAGCCCTTTCCTCATGTTTGCAGATAGTCAGTGGATTTCTTTCTCCCTGCTTTGTTACCACCCACAGAGGGAACACCTAGTACAGTTGGTAGTTTTGCACTTCTAAAAGAGCCATAAGACTTGGAAAGGATCCAGTGTCAAATATTTCTGGGTTATGGCCAACACTGAGTGATAGAGGGGAGAGCTCTTCTCCTGAGCAGGTCAGTCTACAACAGCTTCACATGGCTGCTGAAGCATAAAGGTCACCAATCTTTTGAAAAAAAAGCAATTCCCCTCAAAGCTCCTTGCCTTTGAGAACACTCCAGATAAAAACTCACTGTTCTTGGTCTCACTGGCCACCTAACAAAGCCTGGAATTCTAATTAACCCTGTGTCTCAATGTCTGTTCTCCACTGATGTGCATCCCCTACCTGTCCACCCACCAGTTCAGGTGAGAGCACAACAGAAATGCACATATATACCTTTTTCCAGGATTACTATTGCAAGGTAGGAGGAGGAAGAAATCTTCCTCCACACAGCACAGACCCTTATTTTCAGGAGGGCTAAGGAAGGGAAGGGAAGGAAGGAGCAGAGCCTCCTATGATCATTCTTGTCTGTTGTTCCTACACAGGGAAAACACTTGCCTGTTTTCCTAGATTACTTCTTTACACTAGCTACCTGTGCAAATGGAGAAATAAAATGGAAGTTTAGCACCAAGGGAGAGGAGGGATGGAGCTTGGAGTGGCTGTTGCTTCCCAGAGTTTGCTTAAGTCCTTTGTTCACCTTCAAAGAAAACATTACTCCTTGTGACAATTCACCACTGGCCCTTAGGAGCACCAGGAAGGCCTGAAAAAATCTTTGTTAAACCACATTTCACCTCTTGCTCCCACCTCCGATTTGCTTGCCTGTTTTCACCTGCTCCAAAGTTTGGATGACAAAGGGTGGTAGGGCACATCCACCCCTCCAGTTTCTCTCTCCTCTCCAATCATGTAAAAGCAGTTTGGTGCCCCCAGCTGTTCATTGGGATGGTTGGGGGGCGGGAGGTGTTGAGACACGCAGAGAGAAAAAAATACAGCAATAATCTTCCAAACCACAAACCATGCATGCTCCGCCTTCAGCTAACAGCCTCAGGCTGCGGAGCCGCAGCGCGATGGGAGGAGGGACCAGAGGGTGACTGAGTAAAGTTCCTTCTTCCACTTCCTCCCTCCCTGCAACCTGCCGCTCACATCAGCTCAAGATTTGATATTCAGATTTGCCTGCGTGTCCCTGCTGTTTGCCTTGGCCTGACTTTCCTTTGCTCCAGGTGCTGTCAACAGCCACAGGTCCAGAGACATGCAAGCCATCAAATGTGTTGTGGTAGGAGATGGGTATGTATCCCACTCTTTTTCTGTGAATGTGGGTAGGGAGGGATGATGACAAGGGTCAAGAAAGAAGATTGCTGCTTGGTGAAACTTCCACAGCTTTGCTTCTGACTTCTTGCAAACTGCGTTCCCTTTCTCGCTCTCTTTTCCTGTATCAGAGTGAGGAATCTACTGCCTCTGAAAAGGCTGGGAGAGGGCAGAATAGAGGCATTTTGAAGGGCATCTTTAAAAGGACCATAGAAAGTAGAATAATCATTTAGAAGCCTGGCAGATCTGGCCAATGCACAGGATGTAGTATTATTGCTGCCAAATTCAGCCTGGAGGCAGGAATCAAGTTTAAAACTTGGGAGGTGCATGAGCTCTCTTGCAGGTGCATGGCCCCATGAAAGCCATCCACTCACTGGGGCTGACTGAGGCAGGACATGGCACTTTGTCCCTGATGGGGTATCTGTGTTCAGTCCTCCTTAATACATTAACAGTATGTTAGGGTATGGGGGAGACTGTCTGGCAAGGGGTTTCTGTGAGTGCAAGGAGGAGGAGCTGTTTCCACTGAGATTAGTACAGGTATATATTACTGGTCATGCGAAGCAGCACAACCTTCCCTTTGCATTGTCACTGCCAATGTCCCATTTTTGCTGGAAATGGGACAGTCTAGGCTGTCAGTAAGTGAAGCAGTACTACAAGGGGACTGGGCCTCTGCTTTCCCTGCCCTGTGGGATGAGTGGATGTGTGGGGCAGAGGAGAATCCACAAGTTGTGTGGGATATTTGGCATAGAGCATGTTAATTCATTTGCCAGCTAGGAACTGGCAGAGCTATTGTCCGGGGCAGCTACTAGGTAGCAGATGAAGAGACATTTGCAGTGGCCCTGCTCCCCACAGTCACTTCCTCCTTCAAAATTGGCCCCGGAGGAAGAAATCTACAAATATAGCAATACATCTTAGACATATTCTCAGGGGTTGTGGCAAGTGGTTGGGGGAAGGGAGGAGGCGGGACAAGGAAGGGGAGAACCTCAAATGAACACTGTTATCTCTTAGAAAACTCCCTTGCAGGTTGGAAACTAGAGCAGATGACTAGACCCATGGGACTTTCTCCCACTAACCTGCTAACCCCACAGTCCTCCCTCACACATTGCACCAAAACTTCAAGTTTCATAACTTGCTCTTGCGTCATCCCTCTTTATCTCCCAGTCTTTCTCCCGGCCCTACCACATCTTCCTTCCTACCAGAGGACCTTTGCCTTTTCTTCATTAAGCCCCTCACATTCCCCTGCAGAAATCTGATTCCATACTCTTCTCCATCACACTTCACTTGCATTATAACACCTGTAAGCTCAATCCCAAGAATCTGCAGGTGTCTAAAGCAGTCATTCCTCAAAAAATTTTCTGTAACCCTCACTCCCTTTGTGCTCTCCTCAGTTCAGTTGCAGTAATTCAGAACCATATCTCTTTCCATGAATAATGCCCTCTCCCTGCCATAAAACTCCTGATCTGTCCACCTCCCCCTGCCCCTTGAGCTTCAGGAAGCGCACAGCCCCCACAGCTTTCCCTCAATGCCTCCATGATGAGAGAGAAGCAGGAGAGGTGGCAAAAAAGAGTTGACTGAGAGGGGGCAGTATCAGAGAAAGAGAGGTGACAGGAGAAAGAAACTAATGTCAGAGCACAATGAAGAGTGCTATTTCCTCCTGAGCTGCTGTTTCCTCCTGAGCAGCAACTGAGGCCTTGTGACGAGGGCAAAGATGCCATCTGAGCATGCCAGGGGCCTGCCAAAAGATGGGACTGCAGACAGACTTTCCCAGGCCACATGGACCTGAGAAATGACGTCTGAGCATATTGCAAAAGGATTCTTTTTTTCCCACACTTGTCCTGGCTGCTTTACCTTCTCCGAGTTTGTCTTCCATTTCTTTTCACTATAGGTTTTCCTGTGCGCAGGACACGGTTGTCTCCTCCCTTCCCAGCTCCCTCACACCAGTGCCCTCATCCAGTCTTGCCTGTGTTGTCACCCTGACTCTTTGCACTCCATCCTGCTGTAACATGGGGGTGGAGGAGGCTGAGACAAGAGGAACCATCAGCTACTTGTTCAGAAACTCCAAAAGCATCCTCAGTTGGCCATGAGCAGAGGCACCTTGCTGGCTGCTTACACATCTCTCCAAGGTGACATTACAGCTTGCAGCAGCTCATGGGTCATGTAAACAGCCCAGACTGGCAAGTGTCATGGCAAGTCAGCAAGAGGTGATCTCAGCCACAGTATCTGCAGGATTAGGCATGACTGTCTGTGTTCAGAAGCTGTATCTACCTGGGATGCTTTGTTCTGACGCTCTTGTACAAAAATGAAAGCACTTATCCTTGCTGTGAGCATACAGCACTGTGCACATACTGGAAAATGAACTCTCATCTTCACCTCAGAGTGGATGCATTTTAGTGGAGTGATCTCTGTACCAGACTGTCAAAACAAGCCTTCATGCTGAAAGACAACAGTTCTGTCTGACTTCACGTCTTTGTTCCTGATGCTTATCTAACCTGTGGTTATGCACACTTTTCTCTGCTTCCACTGGTCTCCTGCTATTGCTAGCTTGAGGTATGAAAGGTTTCCCCCAACCCCATTTCATATTAGCAAGACTGCTTACACTAAAGTGACTCTTGCCTTTTATTTATTTACTTATTTATTTTTACCTTTCAGAGCTGTGGGGAAAACTTGTCTCCTTATCAGCTATACCACCAATGCCTTCCCGGGAGAATACATCCCCACCGTGTGAGTGATACATAACCAGCACCTGGGGTGGGTGGGAGGCAAGCAAGGGGGCTGCATAAACTCCTATTCTGCATTGAAGGTAGCATCAGTAGGGTCAGTTTCCATGCCAGCAGAGGAAGGGTTGCCAAGCTAGCAGAGTTGTCTCTCTATTTCTGATCTGTCATTCACTATTCACCCACTTTATAAAGCCCTGATATAAATGAGACATTTGGGAGATACTAAGGGTTTTGCTGCCTGCTATGTTTGGAGGTAGTAGATGAGGTCCTGCTAGACAAAACAACTAGAAACCAGGCTATAAAGACAATGCCAAACCCAAGCAAAGACTGGGTGACTAGACTCTGGGGGCAAGGGTCCCCACTTCCCTCTATGCCCCAGGACACCCACTGTCACTGGAGCAGGCACAGAAGATCCTGATGGTAAGAGTATGGCCACCAAAGCTGCCTGGAGTCCTAGAAGCAGGATTCGGCTAAGGGCTCAAGTAGAAGCTCTATGTAATCCAGCAGATATGTATGTGAGGCTGGGACAGATCTGTAGCCTACTGGAATAAGGAGCAAATCTAGGATTGTCTTAGGCTTAGTCAGAAGGAATTGTCTCTCCACAGTGTGAGGGGAGACAGCACACATATTCATGCTCCACTGAAGTATGGGGTATGCGTACTCATTGCAGAACCAGCCATTCCCTTAAGGTGGGAAAAGCTGCTAGACATGGGATATCAGACTGTCAGCCCAGGTTCAGGCCTTCTGGAAAGGAGAGGTTCAAAAAAACCTCACAGCATCACTTTTTTTCCCAGACCATTTGCAACAATTTTGAAGCAACAGGAATCTATTTCTTTTCACAAGATGGCTCATGCTGGGGTATCATTCCTTCCTGGCATGTAGCTATGAAGTGGACATGCCTTTTGCGTGCTGCACACCATTTCTCTTCATGACTGACACTAGTGTCTGGTGGAAAAGGAGGCCCTTTTGTTCTCTTGTGCAGCATGGCTTCTCTGACAAAGAGGGCAGCATGAGTACATTCACAAGGTCTTTGCATTGGTTCCCTATGAGTGGTTTCTCTTGTCTTAGCCTGAAAGCTTATGAAAAATTATAACAAGTGGGCAGGAAAGAGAGGTTTCTAGGTGTCCTGGGAAGGAACAACAACTCAGTTGATTTAATAGCTGTTTTTAAAGATGTCTTTTCTTTAAGAAATGCAGTTCAGCCTGCCATTCTCAAATGTTTCAGGTTGTATATTCAAAGGGTAAGAGGGATTAAGGGCAACCTTGGCATATCGGACTCAATTCCAGGAAGTGGAGTGCAGGACTCCAGGGGAGCTACAGAGACACAGTGTGTAACTTTCAAAGAAGAAAGTTTCTAGAGCACAGGAGCAAGGTTTGATTAGAGCTGGAACAGTCATGGGAATGGTATTGGTATGGGAAGTAGAAAACAAAATGAAGAATTTAAGGATCTACATGCAAGATGGAGGTGGAGCTACATCCAGGCAGAAAGGAGGTGATGCTGAATGAAAGTCCCTAATGTAAAGGTTCACAGGTACCAACATCCACCAGGTGAGCTGAGAAGTGAAATCACTACCCTTTGCTCTGCTGTACACCTCATGGGATGGCTCAGCTCACCCTATAGTGCCAGATTCTTGCAGGCTTCTTTTTCCCCTTTTTTTGAGCCACAGCCTGTGTCTCTTCATTTCAGGTTTGATAACTATTCTGCCAACGTGATGGTTGACAGCAAGCCGGTAAATCTGGGGTTATGGGATACTGCTGGACAAGAAGATTATGACCGGCTGAGACCCCTCTCTTACCCACAGACGGTGGGTCCCACTCTATGCCTCTCTTTCGTGTGGTTCCCTCAGATATGCCTCCTTTTCCTGATGCAGAACCAACAGTTACCCTACAGTAGTGGCAGGACTGTTCCCTTCTCTCTCTGCCCTCTCATGAGGATACTTCTGTGGATATACAAGTACCTGAAAACTCTATAAGTAAAAGGGGTGTTTTGGAGCCTTCATCTAAATTTCATTATTGGTATCACCTCACAAGAAAATTGAGATCCTCAAAGGTATTTATGTGCCCAGCTCACAATGATTTAAATTGGCTCATGGAATCTGTGTTATCACAAACAAACAAAAAACTGCTTTTATAAAGTGGCCTATGGGATACAGAATCTGACACAGGTGGTTCTGTGAACCTTGTTTGAGATTCTGAACTGTTTTGACTTTTGCCTTTTAAAAGAGATGTGCTGTGCAGCTACATGTACTTGATCTGCTGATGCCTCAATTAAGCCTAATCCTCTAACAGGGCAAGTGGATGCTCCTCCTCAGAGTTCACCATGTTTACAAAGTGGTTTCAAGGCTTCAAGGTCAATTTTTCTTGAGTATGTTGCTCCAACCAGTCTCTTGGCAAGCTCAAAAAGGCCCTGCTGCCTCTGGCATTTGTCTGAAGTTTACTCTTGCAAACAAAAGGTCTAGGAATTGAGGGCAGTATCTTTTTCAGCTACTTTCAGTCACGTAGAAATTGGCCACCTGATAAAAGTTACTTGTCCAGGATCTTTCTGCAATCAAGGTGGACAAGCATATTCCTGAATCACATGCTTATGTCTACCCTCAGACAAATGCCAAAGACAGGTGGAGGAGAACTGTACTTTGAGATATTCATCTTTGGTAGTCACCAAAGTACTAGCAGAAGTATGAAAATGGGTAAATTGGGCCTGACAGTCTTGTTTTAGATAGTGAAAGTTGAATGAAAAACATATTATCTTGAAGAGCTGATTTTGTTTTTTTTATTTTGTTTTCATGAAGTGCACAGAAGTGCCTATGTGGAGACCTTAAATTTGCCTCATTTCTGTCTTGCATGTGTACTTTTTTGAGTTGAACTTAGCCTTATATCAAAAGCAGGCAAAATTATTTTGTCCTGATAGCTCTTTGGTGCTCTGTGAGAAATGAACAGGACACTGTCAGACCATTTCCCATGAGGATGAGTGTGCCTACCGCAAAAACCCCATCCTCATAGTTAACTGTTTGGCTCTTCTGATAGTGGTGGCTATGGTTACCATGAGTCAGAGGAACAAATATCCTTCTTTCTTCTAGAGGGAATTATCAGCAGTCAGGACTGTGTTGTTTGTGAGGGACAGCTTTCCCTAGAACGGCCCTCCCTGCTACTTAGGGAGGATGCTGCCCCCCTTTCCTTGCATGACTTTTTGTCATGTAATCCCATGGTCTGACCCTAACTCCACATTGTGTCTGTGTTTTACAGGATGTGTTCCTGATCTGCTTCTCCCTTGTCAGTCCAGCATCTTATGAAAATGTCCGTGCTAAGGTGAGATGAACCATCCTGGTCAATGAGGGGCTATGGAGGATGTGTGGGAGATTGATGTTGGTCTTTCAAAGAGAGTGACTGTGCATGGAGACTGATATTGGGTTGTCTAGACCCAGGGAGGTAGTATCTTTTTTGTGTAAATCAGAAGAAGCTAAAATATCAGCCTCCTACAGATTTATTTTCTCATCCCGAAGGAGATGGCCAGCCCTATTAAAGAGGTAGTGTTCATCTGGCTAAGATACTTCAAGGTAAGCCACAGACTTCTATTTTGAGGACATCTTTCAGACAAGCCAGTTATAGTACAGCTCTTTCAGGCAAATCTATAGGAGATGATAAGCAGGCATGACTCCTTTAGCTGGGAAGTGAGGGAAGAATGAAGAGATGGACGGATAGGAAAACTACATAGTATTTCCTTTCTACAGCTTTCAGGTTCCTTCTTGGCTTTGGAGGAGCCATAAAGGATGGAGTGCAGCTTATGCTCTTGTTTAATAGACAGTTTAATAGTGTGGCTCCCCCTTCTCCCCTCACCACCACACTACTCTGGTATTTCAATTCCTGAGGGGATTAAATTCATGCTTTGAGCTCCAGATCAAGGATTTTACCTCTGTGGACCCTGTAACAGGAGCTGGTCTGAGACAGGTTACAGTACCCAACACTGTATGAATGGGATGTGTGGAAGGCAATGATGTTAGACATTTTATTGACATTTATTTTCAGGGATGCTTCTTGGTTTCCTTAATGCATGTACATTTGATTTCTTCTTACATCTTTGCCTTTTTGCTCTCTCACTAGTGGTTCCCTGAAGTGCGGCATCACTGTCCCAGCACTCCAATCATTCTGGTGGGCACAAAGCTGGATCTTCGTGATGACAAGGACACCATTGAGAAGCTGAAAGAAAAGAAGCTATCCCCCATTACATATCCTCAGGGCCTTGCCCTGGCCAAGGAAATTGGTATGTGCTTGGAGGTAACATCTTGGATCTACTGAAAAGAAAGAAGCAGAAGATAGTGGCTTCCCCTCAGCCTAGTAAAGTCTCCTTGCAGGCATCTCATGGTGGCCAAAGACCAAGAACAGCATCTCCGAGGGAGACTGTTAGTCGTATTAGAGCTTGTGGAACAAAACGCATTTCACAAAGTTCAGGAAGGAGATCCATTCTCTGAGGGAACCTCAGTATTTTAGGCCCCTGCTTTCTGCACAACAAACATCTCTTTCCTTCCCATCTTCCGAACCCCCCCGCCTCAACATGTGCAACACTTGCACACTCCCCTCCTTTTTTTCTCTTCTGTCTCTATCTGGGCCAGTATTTTGCTATGAAAGCCACAGCTGCTCTGTGGGCAGAGGCCTCTCCTCCACATCCGGAAACAGGCGGAAGAGTAAGTTTTCTAACATCTCTCAGGAAGAGCTGCAACTGTGGCTTCCTGTCTTGCCTCTGGTAAATGGGTATATACATGCAACCCTAAGCATGTGTCTCACCTGAGCGTTCATCTCTGGGCATCACCTTCATTATATGCCTGGGGACATGCTCAAATGCCTGTGCCAGGTAACCTCTTCCATGAGATACAGCACACACAGACAGCAGACAAACACCCAGCCTAAGAGAGAGAAGGTTTCAACTGGGAGTTTGGAGGGCAAGGTGGCCAGCCAACATAACACAGCCTCTTGTGATGATTCTGGGCAGACAAAAAGCAGTTCCTGGTCTTGTACAGCTAGTAAACTTCTACTCTGAAGTCAAGAGTGCCATGTTCTCGTCATGCTTGCTGGATTTTGGCACCTGAATTGTGTTTATTGGAATCATGTAAGAGCTAGGTGCCTTGCTCTCCAGTGCAGGGTCTCTGAGAACACAGAGGTCCAGAATCCTTAAAGGAAAGGGCCACACGATTTAAGATGCCGCCAGATGTCCTTGAGGCCAAATGATCTGAATGACACTCAAAGTCTGAGAACAAGACCTATCAAGATGAGACTCATTTGGCGTGTAGGGGCGTGTGTGTGCGCCTCAGGACTCCATTTGTAAAATTGGCACTGTGAGGGGTGTGTGTTAGAACTGTGATGCAATGTGAGCCAGAAAAGTACCAGTGATACAGACACATGCATCTCTCTGTTCGACCTTGCTTTGTTGTATTCCTCTTATGTGATTCACTTTGGAGCAAGGACCCTTCACAACAAAATCCCAGATACCCACACTGCCCCTCCCTCCCATTCCCCTCCCCATCATTACAGTACCTGCCTTCCTCCTAACAGACTCTGTGAAGTATCTTGAGTGCTCGGCATTGACGCAGCGTGGCCTCAAGACAGTGTTTGACGAGGCCATCCGAGCAGTGCTCTGTCCACAGCCCACCCGGCCGAAGAAACGAATCTGCAGCCTCCTCTAGGAAGGTAAGGGAGAAAGGGATCCATGAGCACGATACTACCAGTCATTTCTAGACCATCTGAACCCAGACCAGGGCTCAGGACCACTTTGTTCCTATGGCCTGCTGTGCCTGGGGGCCTGAGAGAGTGGCGCTCAGTGTCACTGAGGGAGTGACAGCAGTCCTGGGCAGGGATAGGACCAGACATGGTATTATACAGCACACAGCTCACCGTCTGCCTGCCCCTCCTTACTGCCTGCCCATATAGTGGCTTGACCCCATCTCCTAGCATGGGGAGGTACAGGATTTTCCACTTCTGCTCTCACAGAAAAGGGCTGTCACCTTCTGCCACAGAGGGAACAGCATCCAAGCTGCCCTGGGGTTGACCTGCTGCAAGATCTGCAAAGCCACAGCCTTTGCTCGTAGGAAAAAAAATGAAAAAAACAAAGAGAGAAAAAAATCTTTTTTATTTATAGGAACCATAAATGACAGACCAGACAGCCCTTCCTCTTACCAGTTCCTGCTCACCTCAAGAGGTCTCTTGTATCACAGTTCATCAGCAGGCAGCTGCTGTCTTGCCCGCCCCCAGATTCCTTCTCATATTTTCCCCTCGTGTTCTTCCTCTTCAACTCAAGGCAACAGAGGAAGGAGAGGGACTTCAGGACAAGAGTCAAAGCTGTTCATAGACTGAAGAGAGAGAAGAGAGGGAGCTTTCTACCCAGGATCCAGGCCCTTTCATCCTTTCCCCACCACGAGGACAGGGGGAGGGAGAGCAGAAAAAAGGCTGAGCTGCTTTCATGAGGCCTGTCATTGTTTTGGCTACAGATCCCGGCCCTGTCCCGATGCCAGGCTCTGTCCGACACACAGGAGAGTGATGGCTCCAGCATCTCGGAGCTCAGTACCTTGTGGCGGCCACTGCGCTTTTTACTTCTGCTGGCTTGAAAGACTGTTGTAGGTCTGTAGCACCAGTTTGTCCATTTGCACAACTTCCGCACACTCACCCCAACCCGGCCACTCTTCCCCTCCCTCACAGATGCCCTAGATTACAATACAGCAACCAAGACCCAATAAACAGACTGTACATTCCTGCCATGTGTGTGTTATTGCACCTCGGGGATACAGCCATGACTCAGGGAGCAACAGGATGGCTGAAGAGTCCAAGGTACTTCCTAGGTTCACCCTCCCTTGGCAGTGACATCCCAGTCAGCACCATGCTGAGCTTGGTACCGGGCAGCCCCAGCCAGTATGGAGTGAAGAGATGCGGCTTCTTCTATGCACAGAGCTGCTAAGTTCTCTGCTCAGACTCAGCAAGAAGTAAATAGCATGCCAGGCAAAGGCAGGTTTATAATGCCTCAGCTTCTACCCTTTCATTTCTCAGCCTCTGTATGTTCAGTGGAAAAATTTTTCAACCCTCAAGCCTGGTCTGACAGAGCCTAGCAAGTCTTTCTCACCCCTACAGGCTTTAGGAGGAGACTTGGCTTTGTGGGACTGGCCCTGCAGTTTGCTGGGGACACCCTTTTACCAAAATAGTTCTGCATTAACTCACGTCATAAGTAGTCATATCAGTACCCGCACTCACACGCACTGCCAGGCACAGGCAGAGCGAGAAAAGGAAGGGGGAGGGCAGAAAAAAAATTAGAGGGAGAGAAAGGTATGAGTCACCAGTCCAGATAAATTGCCTCCAAGGCACTAAAATTAAGCTGAAGAGAGTGGTCCCAGAGGTACTATAGATCTGGCAGCTATGAGCATCTGCTTTACTGATGCACTGCAGGGCTTTGAAAGTAATAAGTGTTATAGGGTAGCTGCTGCTACCACTGTTTGCAGGTGGGAGGAGGGTTCAGGGTGAACTGATTGGCACCGCAAAATCCTGCAGTCCTAGGAGGGCACTGAGAAACTGTAGAACTGAGCAGGCTTACACTTCCTCAATGCAGTACTTTTTCAAATGCATAAAGAAGTTGCACAGGTAGCTTCAGCAAAACCTGCTTCAGTGAAACCACTGAATGACTCTGCTGCCAGGGAAATTTCTGCAAGTTCATGGTTGGATCTGAGTAAGGCAATTTATTTCAGTGACATGAAATATTATGCCTTGGTATCTCTGTAACAGCTCTGGAAGACATCCTGTGGCAGTGAGTTCCACAAGTACCTGCATTGCGCATGAGCTGCTAGACAATGTGCCAAAGCCCTGTCCAAAGGTAGCATGAATAGTGTCAGCATAACTCCAGTGGAGCAGCAACAGCAGGTACACACACATATCTGTGAAAGAGCAAAGAACACAAAAACCTTGAGATTGGGACCTAGCCACCCGTATACATCCTAAACATCATTCAAAACACTGAATTCCTAAAGGATTCTTGCTTCCTCTCCAGTTCCCAAGCTGTAGTTTTGATCTACTCAGTGTTTTTTTCTGCCCTGTCACCTATCCCACACAGCAATGCAGATAGAGAGACTTGCTGTATATGTGAAACATAATTTGTATATCTGCCTACTCGTGGTAAGGCTCTTGCTGAGCTCTCCTTCCATCACAGTTTAAGCAGCTTGCAGAACCTTTGCTGAAGCTGTTTGAGGAAAACATAAAAAAAAAAGAGGGCAGAACTCTGACTATTGAGCAAGCAAGTTGAAAACTTTGAAGTTAAGATGGTGTAACTCTGTGCTGTGCCAACAGCTTGGCTAACCTCTGATGTTGCATGACCCTGTTTCTTCTAGGAAACAAGTCACAGGTTCTCTGCATGCTGCCATGGATACTTGCCTCTGCCATGACACAGATAGCCACTGGGTGCTGCCCACACCATTCTTTCCCCAGTTCCTCCAGCTTGTCTTCAGGCATCATCTTGGCCACAACCTGGGTTAAAGCTATCCTGACAGTTTTGTAATCCTGTAACCCTGTGCTGAATTCAACTGTTCTTTTGAGCAGCCCTGTCTGAACATAAAATTGCTCAAGCAGGTTTGGAAGCACAGTTGTAGTCTCAGCTATGTTTTGTTTGCAGAGATACTCCCTGGTTCTGTCAAGGCTAAAATTTGCCCTAGGAGTTCAAATACAGTGGTAAGTGGCAAGAGCTGGGGGACTACAGCACAAGGAGTTACTGCTGCTGACTGCAGGGAAGCCAGTAGAGAGGAAAAAGAAATACCTTTTGCAGCAGATGGGATAAGAAAATCCTAATCTCCTACCTGGGGAAAGTACTCATACAAAAAAGCTTGATTTCTCTCCTGGCTCCATTTCCTCTGGGTCCATACCTTGGAGCAGAGATGAGGTCTGGTGGCAGAGTTTGAGGTGGCTCTATTTCTTCTTAGTGAAAGTGAAAACCACATGTGATTCTGCAAGGAGACAGGAAAGAGAGACAACTGAGACAGGCAGCTCCCTATATTCCCATCTGCCTTCAGCCCGGTCCATCTGGAAGTGCTGGTGGGTCAAAGCACAAGGGAGAAGCATTTGTGTGCTCATTGCACCAGCTGGCCCCCCTCACACCCATTCTGGGTATCTTTGCTGGATATCTTTGCTCCCTGCAGCCCTGAGGGGTACTAGTGCAGCCTGCAAGATCCTTGGGGCTGAAGTCCCTCTGGCTGTGAAGTGCCTGTGGACATTACCAGAGTGCTTTGCATTGCCACATCCCCCCCCGCCTAAGAGAGCTGAGTCGATCCACCCCATCCTGCCACACCACTCTCCCAACACACAGCTGCTCTCTGCATCTCTCTCTCAGCTCCACTCTGCCTGGTTCCTTTCTCTTCTTACTGCACTCCCTATCTCTCCATCTGTCATTCCCATTGTCTGCCACCCCCACCTCTACTCTCCCCCTCTCCTTCCTTGCTTCTCTCCTCTCTCTCTCTGCATCCCAGTCGCTCCCCCTCCTTCTCACTGTTCTCCTGCCCTATCATTCATCCTCTCATTCTCATTCTCCTGCTGGTGTTTCTGTGCGTGGCACCGATTGGCTACCGGGTTCCTTTCTGGAGTAGCTGACATTCCACTCCATCTATCTAACCCTGGCAGACAAGCCCCCGCTCCAGCAGATGGCAAGGCGAGCGTGGGGAGTTTGAGGTCTGTCAAGCCACCAGCGTGAGGGGCATCACATCCCTGGAAGGACGCAAGCACAGCCGGCTGGCCATCAGCGGGCGCAGGAGTGGGGCACAGGGCTGAGGAGGAGACGTCCCACGTCAGTAAAAGAGGGGCAATGGGCAGGTCCAGGAAGAAAGACTTGCATCTCTGATTGATAGTACATTTTGGGATTGGCTCCCTCCTGGGATTGCTTTGCTCAGTTGCTTTTAACAAAGGGGAAGGGGAAAAATATGACTCGGATTCTCCTGGTGAAGCAGAGGAAAATGTACTTCCCAACGACACGTAAGTACCCGGCGGCTCTGCCTACCCTTCCCAGATGGCTCCCGCGGGCATGAGTCCATGCAGAAGTTGACTCTGCAGTCCCAGAGAAGAAAGACTGCCATCTCCCCCTTCCCACTTTACTAGCATAGAGTTCAGACCTGCAATGGGGCAGGGAGAGAGCTGAGCTATAACAGGACTGTGGGAAACAAGTTGAAAGTAAGGGGAGGGTAGCAAATGCTGCAAGTTACTGAACCCAGTGGTCCCTCCCAGCTTCTATTCCTGTTTTATAAGCAGATATAGGCTCAGCTTGTACCACCCCCCCATCTCTTCTCATTCTATGCAGAAAAAAAATAGAAATAAGATTTTATTTTCCTAAAGAAGAATGGCAGCATCTATCCACTGCCCATCTTCTCCAACCCCCTGCCTTCTAGTCATATGGACCAGCTATGTTAGTCAGCAGCACCTGTTGTATGGCAGCACCTGTCTGGGGATCCCAAGCCTCTTGCATCAGGTATTCTCCGCATTAGTCAAGGCTGACTCCAAACAGCTGCTGACACACTTACAGTTTGAGACCAAAGTTTCCCATAAATTCTCACTAGATGTGGGCATTGCCAAAGCATCCAGGAGGATAGATCTGACCTGGATCAGGCTCTGATGTCAAATGGTTGTTCTGTCAATCTAGCCTGTGTCTAATACAGAGCTTAAGATGTAGAGGGTACTTGATAAAAGTTAGAAGGGCACAGACTGCCTATGCCCTGCTAAGCAACAAGTTTCTCCATCACAGCTGTTTGTAATGAATCAGTGCTTTATGTTGCATGCCTTAGCATTTCTGGTAGAGTTTTATGAACCATGAAGTTAGATGTATTTCAGAACCACAGCCTAAGCAATCAGCTTTGCAGTCTGGACCCCAGACACACCCCAATATACTCTGTAGCTCCATTAGAAGTGTCCCCACCATATTTAATGCCTGTACAGCTCTATATCTCAAAATCTTTTTGGAAATTCCTACAGGAGAAACACCCACAGGGATCCCTTATTATAACCCCATGATTTAGAGACCCAACTTCTTGTGAATACATTGCTCTCTTCTCTGAAACCGTCCCAGGACACTTTGTGCAGGGCCAGCACTGCCCTTTCTCTTTCCTCCAACAATGGCTAACAGGCACATGTGTTATTAGAAAAGCAGTGGGAAAAAAATCAGGGGGAATATCATGAAAGTTAGAAATTGAGATGATTAAACCACTTTCTATCCTGCCCACCTCTTGCTGCCACTGACAATGTGTGGAACAACACAGTGCTGCAGGACCACAAGAGATGGGCCTCCCTTCAGACACTGTGGCACATGCAAATAATCAGAGCCTAAATAATTCCATTCCTTCAGAGATCATTTAAGTATAGCAGGAAAGTACTAAGTATTTCATGCACTTGTCTATAGGAATGAGAGAAGAATGAAGTTCAGACATGGTTGCCCAGATGTCCTATCATCCTATCCGATTAGGTTGTATCAGCATATGATTCGGTACATTTGTGAAGACTGTCAGTTTTACTTATCTGATATCCTAGCAATATATTCAAAATTCAAGCCTCCCCTGAGGTTTCTGGAAGTTGAAATGGCATCAACATAAAAACTGTGTGAACAAAGTTGGGATGCTGTGGAGAATCCTGTCTGGAGGAAAAGTTTTTGGAGTGTTTCTGCCCTCCTGAAAAACGTTAATATCGGGATCCCTTTCCTCTGAGATCCCTAACTCTTCTTTCAAGGCCAAAGGAGCTTCAGAGCTCTTCTGGGATAGGTACAAATGATCCTCAGGGTCCCTGTGCTCTTCCAAGTCACCTCCATTCTCATGAAGATAATTTACCAGTTCACTCCTCCAGCAAGCTTTACCAGGGTTCTGTTAATTCTGACAGCATCCTGTATAAAGTATACCAGCGTGTCTCCAGGCTTGACTATGCATGGGGTTTTGTTAGTCACATGCCCAGTGCCATGACAAAAAACAAATGGCGTGTCCTTCCTCCCTATCTGTCCCCTTGCTCCCTGCAACTTCCAAGCTAGTGTCAGACGAAAGCTGGTGGAAAGTGGAGGGCTTGTTTGTTCAAAGCTCTCCCTGAGTAATCTGTGTGCTGTTTCCATGCCAAAGCTTGATGTGATATGCAATCTGGCATCACAGATTAGGAGGGCTGGGATAGTGTTTTGATGTTGTGAACAGCTGAGGCAGGCAGAGCCTCTTCCATTAGCAGTGTGTTGCAAGGTGCAGAAGGAGAGAGGGAATTCAAAAAAGAATGAGAGGGAGATTTGAACTAGTCCCTCTTGGGTTATCCAAAACAATCTGGGTCCTCCTTTACTCTCAAATTGGCCCAACACAAACCATCTCCTCTCCAGTGCAGGTGCAGAGTCTAGCTTCTGGCTTGAAATGACAGAAGGGGTATTTTCATTCTTGCTAGCGGAGCTAGCAAACACACAGTAACCCAGTTAATTCAAAGCTTCAACAAGCAAGAGGATACTTAGTGAATCTGAGACCAAAAGCTGGGTTGGTATTTTGTCACTATATGCTATTTCCTCTTTTTTTTGTGAGGCAACTGCCCCTCATAAATGAGAAACGGGTGCATTGGGACTATTTCCCCCTTGTTAGAGCAGAATATAAGAAATTTATATAGCAATAGTACAAGACCAGAAAATAAGAAATTTACCATTTCTATGACTAGCCGGTGGCTCTTTCCCCACAGAATCTTTCCTTTGGGGAGAGAATCTGGGTTGTTCATTGAGCCATGTCCCTGTTTATCCCTCCATGTCCATTGTGCCTCCTAGGACAGGATAGCACCAATCATAGAATCATAGAATCATAGAATGCCTAAGGTTGGAAGGGACCTCTAGAGGTCATCTAGTCCAACCACCTGCACACGCAGGGCCACCTAGAGCATGAGGCACAGGGCTGCATCCAAGCGGGTCTTGAAGATCTCCAGAGAAGGAGACTCCACAACCTCTCTGGGCAGCCTGTTCCAGTGCTCTGTCACCCTCACTGTCAAAAAAATTTTCCTTAAGTTCCCATGAAACTTTTGATGCTTAAGTTTGTGGCCATTTCCTCTTGTTCTGTCAGTGGCCACCACTGAAAAGAGGCCAGCCCCATCCTCCTCACTGCCTCCTTTGAGGTACTTGTACACACCGATTAGATCTCC
The DNA here is from genome assembly GCA_013389825.1 of Crypturellus undulatus. Lineage (NCBI taxonomy): Eukaryota > Metazoa > Chordata > Aves > Tinamiformes > Tinamidae > Crypturellus > Crypturellus undulatus. The sequence continues at coordinate 255,262 of VWPW01029520.1, forward strand.
TCTCAGCCTTCTCTTCTTCAGGCTGAACAGGCCCAGCTCCCTCAGCCTCTCCTCATAGGGCAGATGTTCCAGGCCCCTGATCATCCTAGTCGCCCTGCGCTGGACTCTTTCCAGCAGCTCCACATCCCTCTTGTACTGGGGGGCCCAGAACTGGACACAGTGCTCCAGATGTGGCCTCACCAGGGCTGAGTAGAGGGGCAGGATCACCTCCCTCGACCTGCTGGAGACGCTCCTCTTAATGCACCCCAGGACCCCACTGGCCTTCTTGGCCACGAGGGCACACTGCTGCCTCATGGTCAACCTGTCGTCCACCAATATTACTCCAAATGTTCCAGTGCCTAACAACACCCACAAAGCTACCTTGACTTCCCATGCCTGTCCATATTGTTAACCATTAACATTGTAATTTAATTTGTGGCTTGTTCAACTGCTATCTCTCCAGTGTAATTAGCTCTCTTCTCCTCTCACCTCCAGACTGCTAACTGATCCTGCAAAGAGACTGCCCTCTCCCTCTTCTCTGTTTCTGCTATGGACACTTCTGCTTTCAGCCTCCCCACTCCGGCAGCGTCAGAAGAGAGGAATGCCTCTGGAAGCTGGGCAGGCTTTGCCAGCACCAACAGCTCCACCACTGCCAGCCCTGGTGTGGTTGTCAGTGGGGTCCTCATCCCCCTGGTTTACCTCATTGTCTGTGTGGTGGGGCTGGCTGGGAATTCTCTGGTCATTTATGTGGTCCTGCGGCACTCCGTGAGTGAGTCGGTGACAAACGTCTACATCTTGAACTTGGCTCTAGCTGATGAGCTCTTCATGTTGGGCCTACCCTTCTTGGCTGCACAAAATGCCCTGTCCTACTGGCCCTTTGGGTCCTTCATGTGTCGCCTAGTGATGGCCGTGGATGCCATCAACCAGTTCACCAGCATCTTCTGCCTGACAGTGATGAGTGTTGACCGCTACCTGGCTGTAGTCCACCCAGGGAAGTCCTCCAAATGGCGGACAGCAAGGGTGGCCAAGGCTGTGAGTGCAACTGTATGGGTGCTGTCATCTGTGGTGGTGCTGCCTGTGGTGGTCTTCTCAGATGTCCCCTTAGGTATGAGCACATGCCACATCCAGTGGCCAGAGCCTGCCTCGGTATGGAGAGCTGGCTTCATTGTCTACACTGCCACCCTGGGCTTCTTTGGGCCACTGTTGGTGATCTGTCTTTGCTACCTGCTCATCGTTGTGAAGGTTCGTTCCTCTGGCAGGCGAGTGAGGGCTCTATCCTCCAAGCACAAGCTCTCAGAACGCAGGGTGACCCGCATGGTGGTGACTGTTGTGGCGGTCTTCGTCCTCTGCTGGCTCCCCTTCTACGTCCTCAACATCATCAATGTTGTCTGCCCACTGCCAGAGGAGCCATCCCTCTTCGGCATTTACTTTCTTGTGGTGGTGCTGCCGTATGCCAACAGCTGCGCTAACCCCATCATCTACGGCTTTCTCTCCTACCGCTTCAAGCAGGGGTTCCGGAGGGCGATCTTCAGGCCATCCCGCCGAGTACAGAGCCAAGACATGCCAGCAAGATCCCTGGAGAAGACTGATGAGGAGGAGGAAGAGGGGGAGATCAGCAAGATCACCCAGAATGGAAATGACAGGCAGGAACACCCCCTCAGCAGTGGGGCAAGGGAATGTAATGATCAAAAAATGCTCCCTGAGGAGCCTGTGGGCTGTGAGAAGAGCAACAGGTTGCATGTCAGTTACTTATGATAAAAAGAAAGGGGCTGGGCCATGGGATCCCCTTTAGTCAGTGTTACTCCAACTTGATGCAGATGGTAGAGATTGCTACAAGGGAGGCAATAAAGGCCAAGATTGCTTGAAGATGAAGAGGATTCCAGGAGCCTGTGGAAAGGTCAAAATATTGTATCTGACTTTGGAAAGGATTCCTGGTTCTGAGTGACACCTGGAGAAACGAAGGAACTTGACAATACAGAAAGAGGAAGGACAGCAGTATGATCCAACGTTGGATTTCCCAACTGTGACGGGAATCAACTATCATCTGACTGTGGCATCTCAAGGAATTCTTCAAAGTGGCATAGGAAACATATAACCACATCTACTGAAGATTTAGAATGGATATCCCAGTGCTATTATTTCCCTGAAGGAAGACCAGGAATGAAAAATCTCTGCAGCTAAGACATACCAAACAGATGCATGAATGGCTGACCTTTCTCTAGCTCTGATTTGGAGACAGCTTCCCCATCTGCACTAGACCTGCCTGGAGACTACTCTGACCACTCAAAGATCCCTTTTTGTTTCTGTTATTTTTTGTAAGCTCTGGGCAGACTGATAAGACTTATCTGGGGGAGCAAATGGAACATTTATTTCCTGAACTCTGTACTTCTGAAAGCTTTTTTGGTGCCTCTGCACCAGGGTGGAAAAGAAGCCAATGAGGCATGGGTCGGTAGCAGGGTTTCTTACAAGAAATGTCCTTTCCCCTTTTATTTCCTTAAGTTTCACTCTAAATAAACAAAAAGTCTTGGACTTAAAGACCAACAGGGCAGGACCACTCTGTGTTTAGGGGAAAAAGAATGCTATAGATTTGGGTATCCTGAGAATGTACACTAGCATCTAAACGTCTGTGAGACATAGTGATCTCTGTATAGAGGGCTGCTTGGCTAGTACAGGAGATCAAGGCAAGTATCAGTACCTGGAGGTTTGTTTTTCTCACATGTGTGAGGTCTATCTGTGAGGGAGTAATGTTGATACTATGAACTGATTTGTCTGGAAGGGAATGGTTGCGTATTTGGCTCAGGATGGAGAAGAAATGATATGTCTGCATGTATATAAAGAGGGTTATAGAGGGAAGATTTGAACCTTGGATTCTGGTCTGTGATCCCTGAATGTGTGTATCTGTCCATATGAGAGTACAAGTCTAGCTAGGTAAGCCTTGAAGGTCAGTTTCTTAGCAGGGAGAAAGAACTTGTATAGGACAATTGCATGTTCTGTGGGTGCAAGAGTTAGAGGTGCTCAAATGGAGGCATGTGGGGGCATTGCTCCCTAAGTGCCAGGAATTGTTTTGACCTTGAGAAGGGCTGAAGAGAGACAGTGATTAAGGAGTCAGTGCTGTGGTGGTGGTAGGGGTGGACTGAGCACTAACATTAATCTTCATGTATGTAAGTTTGTGTGTGTATGAGACAGTGTGAGTGTGGCTGTGGGGTGTGTATAAATGTGTACAAATGTACATAAGGGAATATATGAATTTATATGATCATATATGAATACAAATGATGACGTCTTTGTCTAATTGTGGAATCTTTAAAACTAGATTTGTCTATGTAGGTATGCAAGTATATATGAAAATGTGCGTGTATGTAGCTGGTTTTATAAGAGTATGAGAGGATGTGTGTTGGTGTGTGTGTCTGCCTGTGTGCGTCAGTTGGTGGATAGAAGTGGTAGGTGGGCCTGCTAGAGTGTTCAGGCTACAGGAACAATGATGCACAAACGTGTGGGATGAAGGTCGGTCCATCCACTTTGGCTACATTTCTGCAGGATCTGCTAAATGTCTCTCCCCATACCTTTAACTTCTCCACAAAAGCTGTTGCTAAGTTACAGCCACAAAGAAGACTCTCATGCCAGAGCTCTTGGTGATATCTGGACACTTTTTTTTCTCCCCATAAGTAATATAGAGAAATGGAAAAGAAGAGTGAGGGACCCACCAGAAGGAAAAAGGCCTCCCTGAGACAAGGAGATGGAGAAGGTGAGGACATGGCCAGTGAGGAGTCAGTGACAAGAGCTGGCTGGGTGGTGAAAAGGTTTCTTACAAGTCATTTCAAAGAAGTCATAAAGTATGAAGGGATGCCATGAGGGCCTGGTGTGCTGGGACAGGGGACAAAAGCCACAGGCCAGGAAGCAGTATGAGCTACAGAAGTTGAGAACAAAGTGCACAGAACCACCCCACAAAGAAGCAAAAGATGAGATCACCTCAAGAGTATATGAGAAGGAACTAGGGCCTGGCAGGGAGCAGGGGCAAAAAAAGACCTAAATGCAAGAAAGGAGCTCAGCAGAGCACCAGTTAGGAAACACGACCCAGTCACAACACAGACCAGACGGACAGGAAAGGACTGTAAAAACATGACAGAGCTGAAGAAGCTCAGCCTGCTGTCAATCATAGGAGCAGCCATCACTTCCCTGAGAGTATGCTTTCCTATGGCCCCTCCAAACTCTGCTTTCCTTTCTGAGCCTAGGAGATGGTGTCAAGCCATCCATATCTAAAGTTTCAGCCTCAGGAGTCAATGCTGAGCTACTAATGCTACCACTTAACTACTGCTCACCTCTTGGAAAGTGCACTTGCTCTCTTGAGCTTGTGGACAGGCACATACCCAAGAGTGCAAGCTCACCTCATGGGGAAAAGAAAACTTCAAGTGCCTGGTAATCAGTTTCCACCCTCTGCTAACTTTTCGTGTCTCCTCCATCTTCCACCCACACACAAAATCCCCCCACTGTGGGCCCCATTGGGAAAGCAGACAAACTATTCATAGAAATGGCATACACAGTCTGTTGGACCAAAAAGGCCTCTTTTATTGCATGGGGAGCTCCTGCAGCATTAAACAGCAGGAAGACCAATAAAGAAATCCCAGCAGAATGAAAATAAATTGCCAGAACTCTTGCATCTATATGAGGCAAGAAAAAGCAGGAAGAAAACAGAAAGAATAAAAATGGATAGTTATAAAAGTGAACAAGACAACACAACAGTTTAAGTGGCCATCTGTTTCTCTCCTCTTGTAGTCAGTAGCAGAGAGAGGTGAGTGCTGGGCAGCACTGGCATAGAGAAAAAAAAAGAAAATGGAAGGAGAGAGAAGAGACGGTATTAGCTGGAGAACCACCTAGTGCTGTTGATGTCTATTAACCAGGTACAGAAAAATGTTCGTGATAGGGGATAAGGACTTTGCATGAGGTGGCTTGCATGAGTGGGAAACAGATATAGAAAAGGTTTCCATCTCCATTAAGTGTTCTGTACAGCTGCCCAGAAAAGGCGAGGGAGTTCCTACTGCCAACAACACTTATCAGAGATGCTCTTCTTCACCACTGAATCAAGCTGAGGCTACATTTCACACGCCTTTGCAGCTCCATCTGCTGCAAGCCACCACTCAAGAAACTCCGTGGATCAGCCGACTTCCTAAAATACTTTTCTACATCTTTGAAAAGCTCAAGCACTGGAATTCCAACACTGAGCAGGTACTCCAACAAAACGCTGTACATCTTCTTGGCACACAGAGTCTGAGCTTAATAGAAAGGCAGCTCTGCAGGGGTGTAATCTGGGGAAAACAAAACATACTCTGGGGACACATGCAAACAATTTGAAGTCTAGTGTAAACAGCAGTTTTAAGAGAGTCACAATTATCACAATATTCTACCTTTTGATGTCTTCTTCACCCAACTCTAAGGCCCAATTTTCCATGAAAAATGAAAAAAAGAAAAAAAAAAGGAAAAAGGGGGATTTTTTTATCTGAAATACACAAGGAGAAAGGAAAAAATGAATCCTACCAACCAAACAAAGTATGACCATTGATTAAAAACTTGTTTTTCACAGAAACAGACATTTGGAAATAAGGATGTTACCTCACTGTCCCCTGACCCTCATCTTTCTCCTCAGCTGTCTCCATCCTCGTGAATCTTCGTTTTTTTCTGTGATAATAGCACTAATCTGAATACTGTTTTGTGACCCCTTTCCCCCCCCCTAATAACAGTGTGGTTGCCTTTGGGAAACCCAGGGGCCACAGGGGCCATGCACAGTGAAACTCTATCTGTGTTCAGGGGATTTGTTCTAGTCACATGTGGAAATGGATTTTTCTATCCTGGTGCAGAGACACAGAGATAAGGGCTCCATCAAGCCTTGTGCGGCACAAAAGGTTTTATTCTTGTCACGTAGAGATTAGAGCTGCAAGACTAGAAAAGGCTGCAGTGACTCCAGCAGCAGTGTGCAAATGTTTCATCACAGTCATCAGAGACATGCAGAGCACATTCTGCCAGGGGCTGAAATATTTCATATGTATATGTCAGAGTACATGAAAGCAAATATGGAAAGGCATATGCATGTGATGTACACCCATGCTTACACGTGAGTGTTGATGTGACTGCATGTGTGTCTGTGTGGGTACATGTGACTATATATATTCATGTGTGTGAATGCTTCTAATTTATTTACTCATGAGACCGTATGAGGTCGGCCACAAAGACACACGTGTGCCTAGACATGCCGCTCTCTCTCAGCCTATGCAACAACACAGCACGTTCCTCCCCCCTGCTGAAAGTGTCGCTAAAACAGGGAACCGACAACTTGACCTTGCAAGCAACTCTCCCCATACTCAGACCCACCATGTATGTACACCCACATCCGTTCATGCCTGCCCAGCAGTGGCATCAGGCAGCTTCAGATCCACTCAGTTTAACCCTTCACTTCGGCTCTTCTGCAAAGAAATTGGCAGAGCATGTAAAAGTAATAGAGGAGAGGCTGCAGTGGCAGAGGACAGTGTGTTTTCGGGCTGTTACCAACATAGCCCACAGTTGATGTCATTTGAAGCTATTATCAGTGAGCAACTATCTGCAATCTGCAGGGAAAAAGCGCCTCAGTTCAGGCAAAAAAAAATGTCCAGGCCATATTCTGCTTCAGCTACATATGGTGGTGTGGAAGAAAGAGTTGTGAGGAGGGGGCAGGAAGCAGTTAATCTGTTGCTGAAGCAGGGAAGCCAGTAAATAAAAGAGGCAGGGAGATACAAGAAAGGGAAACACCCTTCCAAAGATGTTCCTGGCTCTCCTGAGGATGCAAAAGAGAACTGAAATGCTTTATCTGCTTGAACAAGTGGAAAATATGCAAATATTTGCTCATGAAACTTGCTGTTCTTTGCCTTCCCAAGCATAAAATATGCAAACGCCACGCAGAACGCAGCCAGCTCACCCAGACCTCATACTCTGCACGTCATGCACAGACACATACACATACCCAGCACGTCAATGCAGCCAGCTAGAGATATGCGCCTCATCTGCAGCATATCCTTCTATGCATGACAAACAGGGATGTGTGGGAAGGGAATCTATATGCCTTGACTCACATATAGTGCATACAAAGAAATCTCGAATTATGTGCCCCATCAGCGTTTCCTTTAGAGGTCTTTAATCAGAGCTTCAGCCAAACTGGGGGGCGGGGGGTTGTGGGGTCGGGGTGGAGGGGTAAAAAGACTTATCCGTAACCGGTTGACGTGCTGCACGGAGCCGCAGGTACCATCCGTTGGGATCAGCGGTGCTGGCACCGCAGCCTCCTGCCACACGAGCACGGGGGAGCACCGGGTGCCCGGGGGGCGCGCACAGCGCCCGGCGCAGCCGCGGGCTCCGCAGCCCGCGCGCTCGGAGGCTGCGCGGGGCCCGCGTGCACTGCGCTGCTTTTCCTGCAGGGGGGACTCGGCACCCACCGTGGCCGCTGCTGCGCCGGGCACAGCAGCCCCGGATCTGCCTCCCGCCCTCCCCGGCACCGAGCAAGCTCCTCCCGCTCCAGAGGCACGTGCAAGGGAGCTGGGGGCTGGCAGACCTCTAGCTGCAAAACGGGAGAGATCCGGAGCAGAGGCCACTGCAGCTAACCCGTGAGCATACGGACATATGTTTTTCCATCTGGAATTCCCTGGGTTTGAGGCGTCCAGCATCAAAGGTCCATGAATGTATGGGCCCAGTACTTCTACACACAGAATGGTTGAGGTTGGAAGGGATCTCTAGAGATCATCTAGTTCAAGCTGCCCTGCACAAGCAGGGTCACCTAGAGTGCCAGGCTGTTTACTGGCTGCAGGAACAAGGAAATGTTACCAGGCCTTTGTAGCATTTTCTCTGTCTCTGCTATCTGTATCTTTGAAATCCTATGTATTTATGCAAATGCATGGAGCTGGAGAGATCCCTGCAGAGCCACGCTATTATGCTTTCAGAGGCATCATCACTACCACACAAACATGGTCCATTTTCAGAAGAGATCTGTTGTGGAAAGCACCGAGCTTTGCTGCACCAGTGTCAAAAAATGCCTGTGCTTTGTAACTTGAGGCCAGAGTGATGAACATGTCCATTTGATTGTGCTGGATCAAATGCACAGAGAACATGGAAGTCCTCTGCTCTGCTGAATGCGTTTAGGACCCAACCCTGGACAGTGTTATCAATTGATGGTGGGACCCCTCTCCCCCAGACTCACAGATGCCAGAATGGATCCATTAGCTAGACCTATCCATTACTAGCCCAAGAGCTTCTGTGAACTCTTGAACACTGATTCCCTCTATCCTGCTGTAAAGACCTTGTTTGTTTGCTGAGAAAGCTCAAGCTCCTGTTCCAACCACCACCTTTCATAGCAGAGAGTTGTGAGAGTTGAGATGTCCGAAATAGTGATATACTGTTGAAAATAGCTATGCGCTCCCAGGACAGGGCATGGGAGGATGTTTGGGAAGGGACAACGCAGGGGTAGAAACTCACTGATCTAAATCAGATTGTATGGAAGTAGCATTAGGATAAAGGCAAGTGTTTAAGGACATGCAGCAGGAGAAGGGAACAGACTTGGCTGGTGGAGGTGATTCTTAACTGGTTCAAACATACTGTAACATCACATGATATCTCCTACCAAACCCAGATATAAGGCCTTGATGCTCACAAGGTAATGAAGTCTCACTGGTTGCAGTAGAGTTGGCACTTGAAGTCACATGTCGGAGTTTTGGTGGATACTTTCATTGGTGCGTGGGGAGGGGTCTCGCATGCAGGTTCATAAGGTAAGGGGTTGTAGGTAGAAGACTGAAGCTGGGAAGGCTACCTACCAGTGGAGGCTTGAGTACAGAGATAGGGCCAGCCTGGATAATACACCCTTAGCTGCAGCACATCAGCTGACACAAGTCTCTGAAATACAATCCATCTGTGTCGAACAGGCCTGAGAGATTTTGGACTAACTCAGTGCTAGAGACTACCAGATCTAGCAACAGCTTTGACCTAGCTGTGAGCACGGGTAAACTGCTCTTGCAGCTGCCACTCTGCCACGTGGCATTATGCAGTGCATAGAAAAAATGCGGTAGTTTTGCCAGGCCCTGATCTCTGTGTGAAAAACTCCAGCCCGCCAGGCTGACAGAATAGCCTGCAGCAAAAAAACACTGTTGGCAGAAGCAACCTTAAATTCTGCGGCAGCCTTCACAGAGCCAAGGAATTGGATGTTCCTGGTTGATCCAGGCCCCACATGGGCGGAAGCGATGAGTGAAATGTAGCCATGCCACTGGCTCTGAACAGGCATGAGCTTTCTCAAGAGGTGTACAGCACAGTCTTAACCAGCCCCTTCTTGTATAGTGCTGGCACTGGAGGTAGCAAGGATTGTCTGTGAGACAACACTCATGCGTGGATGGCCTTGGAGAGCACGGATTTGAAAAGATTTTTTTCCTCGCCCCCCTTCTGCAATTTGGCCAGAATATAAACCAGTTACAGCAGAGGGACTCCTGCCCTTACCAGGTTAAGTTTGGAGCATCCCAAAACACAGAAGCGTGAACATTCACTTCCACTTTTCAACAGCTCCAACCCTCCTTCCTATTTGCATATGGGAACACTAAGGAAATGCAAGTTGACAGTTTCCAGCCAAGGTCAGGCAGTAATGGAGGAGAGCCCAGAGGAATACTCCCTGTTTGTTCCCAACTCCGAACACTTGACCACTTGCGCACTCTCTCCTTTCAAGGGTAGCAATGGCAGTAGCCAAAAGCATGAACTTTGCTTCCAGAAGGAATCAGCTGTTGAGCTGAACAAATCATGATCCAGTGCGGGGGGAAGCAGGAGGGAAGGGAGTTGAGAGCCAAGCCTGACACAGGCCAGAGCATGGGGGAGGTACTCAGAAAGGCCTCCAAAGCAGGATGGAAAAGACAGTAATTACATAACAGCACTTGGCGAGCATCTGGCTATAGTCAGCTGGGCCCCGCGAGCCCTCCCTCCCCGTGGTGCTAACAAGGAGCAGCTGAGGATACGTAACTCGGTGCAGGACCCTCCGGAGCGGTGCGGAGGTAAGAGGCCTTCCATTTCCCCTTTCTGCTTGCACTGCTCTTGAGGCTTTCAGAGCAGAGGAGTGGGAAAGGGGGGGAAAGCCGAAGTGGCTCGAATAGAGGACAAGCAGCCAGGAACCAAAAACAAGGGGCCGTTTTCCTGCCTCTCAGTGTGGACAACACCTTTGTTTGGGAGGAAGTGCCCAGGCTTTGCTAGGGGAGGAGCTGTGAAGGCAAGCTTGTGGGTGTTTTAGGGGTGGATGTGAGTATGTATGGCAGATCAGGGTGCTCCTGTGCGTGCAAGCGGAGCTGTATACATACAGATGGAAGAGGAAACAGCAAGGGAATATCCTTCTCACTGCATGGTGGATGCGGGTAATAGGATGCAAGGAGCCACTGAGAGGGACCAGGCTTCAACCCGCTGCTTTGTCCATATGTTTGGATGGGGAGGGAGGATGTGCAGGAAAGGGGAGGAAATATAGGAGGAGGAAGTAGCTACTTTTGAGCAGGCATTGCAGGAGTCTGATCTGGCTAGTGGCTGCTTGGGCTGCCTCCAAGGCAGAGTTTGTGTGATCAGGGAGAGAGAAGAGAGCTGAGTACACAAGGTGCCTCCAGGCTTGGGTTATACTTAGAAGTGTGGCTGTCACAGGGAGGCTGAACAGCATACTCAAAGCCTATGTCCCCCAGCAGTTGGCCAGACAAGCCAAAGCCTCCTGCAAATGTGGTACACTGCAAAACATTGCTGGTATGGCTCATCCCCTGCAGGGGACATAGCAATATTACCCTGGCAAAAGTGCCTTTATTGGTGTAAACTGTTGCCCAGATGGACAATGCCAGAAGTACAAGTCTTCATACTCTGGTTCCCAGAGGAACCTTGTTCAGCTTGTATGACGCATTCAGTACAAAGTCCTGCCCTGGCTCTGGCTTGTGGTCACAGTCAGATGGGAAAAAGGCAAAGGCCATTGAAATACTGGGCAACAAATGTTCGCTTGATTTTCATCTCCTCAAGATCAGGGCTGACATATGCCTTCCCTGCTGCCTATTCTCCTTCGAAGAGAAAGATTAGTGCAGCCAGAGATAAAGCACAGAGCTTCAGAAAGTGGGTACGAAAGAAATGTGGTGCTTGCCATAGTCTCAGAGACAAGGGGCACTGCAATAGCTTTTATAGGGTAGAGATTGGGTCTGTTGACAGTATGAGAGTTTATGAGTTTTTTGCACCCTACGTAATTTAGTAGGCAGCAGTAATAGCACTGACAGCTGATTAAATCCTCACCAGCAGCAGGCAGAAGTAGATAATAGCATCAATCATTAAAACCTGCTTCTTTAACCTGGAAAGGTTACCAGGAAGTTTTGCCCTAACCCTTCCCCCTTTCCTTCTTTTTTTCCAAACAGGGAAACTAAGGCATGGGGCAGATATGTGAGACTTGCTTTGGGCTTCACTGTGTGTCAGTGCTGGAGCCCTGTTAGGAACTGATGCATGCTGCAGTGAATTTCGTGAGCCTCTCCGAGCTCTAGCTGGGAGGCATGTTCACTCCATGTTCATTGAACTGCAGGCTGACAGGCAGCCTGAGAATATCTCCAGGCTGCCCCACCCCCATTTCTCCCTTCCCCTATGTGCTCGCAGCACATATTTTCCCAGACTTTTCCGCTCAGTTCTCCAGTGGTGCTGGGGTCCTGCCAAGCGCCAACCACTTTGGGAAGCAGGGAAAAATGAAAAAAAAAATGCAAGCACACATAGACACAAAACCCTTTCTCCCCTCAGGAATTTAACAGCCTTCTCTATGCTTCCTTCTGAACATACTGGAGATGCACTGTTGAGTTGGCACTTTTGGCTTCCATGGAAGAGAAGTATTGCTAGCCCAGCCTCACTTCTGCCTCCCAAAGATAAAAGTACGCCCCCAAGGAGTATAGGTTCCCAAATCAGGTTTTGCTGCAGCGTGATATTCCCCAAACCCTCTTTCCACTTGATTCTCCCGTGTGAGGAATGTCCCCTGGTTCCCCTCACCCTGTTCTTGTACACAAAATGCCATCTGTTCTCAGATTCCAGCACCACCATTTATCCCTGGCCCTGATGACACAAGTAGATTGGCTTGGCAGGAGGCTGGGGTGAAGACCATGACCATGGTTTTCTCTAGAGCCTTAGCTTTGCTGGAAGGCAGCTCCCTACAGCAAGGCTGAGTTCCAGGCCAGGCTCACTCCTCCAGGGAGGTGACCAGGAGCTGAAACATGCCAAAGTGCAAGGGTTGCAGCTCTGCCCAGGGAGGGAGGATAAACAGGGAAGGGAAAAGCTGATGGCTGTCTGTCAGGAAAGCCGGTAGAAATACCATGGCTGGGGGCGGGGGGGGAAAGGGCGTGGGGAAGCGCAAAAGAAATTATGCAGAAGTGAATGAAAGATGAAGAAGTCTAGGGATAATGACTGTAATTGCTGGGAAGAGAACAAAGGAAACTAAAGAGGGGTGCAAGGGACACAATACAGGGAACTGCCAGTGAGGCCAGTGTCCCAGATCACCTGAAAGAAATACTGTCTCCTGCCTCCTACACCCCACCTTGCGCATCTTGAGATGTTCAGTCTAAGGCACAACCATGTTGCCTGCCTGCCTCTTGCACAGAGTGCAGTCTGTTCTGCCTGCATTTTGCTGCCCAGGGCTAGACTTTTCAGAAGGAAATGGGAAGATTAAATATATATGAAGAAAGAGAACTCCCTAGGAAAGAGTTAAAAGGCGCTGAAACCCAAGCCGTTTTCAGTGGAGTGCGCCCAAAGCCTGGGAGGAGAAGGGAGGGAGAGGGGAGGGAGCAGGTCCAAGCTGAGCTAGTGCACCCAGCCAGCCCTCAGCAGTTCCTGTGCCAAGAGTCAGCTCTCTCTTAAAGCCATGGGCCTGGGGGCAGGCTTTGTAGGCGGAGGGGAGCCAGCGAGCAGGGGCTGGGGAGCACTCAAGGGAGCCCCTCAGCCTCCAGGGTGAGCTGCCACGTTGCACGGGGTGCAGGCAGAGGGAAGCGGGGGGCAGAGGCTGGGAGGGGGGGAGTCTGGGCTTGTTTACATGTCTGTCTCTTCTACACATACTTCTCTGCATTCTGCCTGCTACGCTCTTAGCTTCCTTCCCCCTCCACAGCAGAGCGGCTGCCCTTGTTTTTTTCTGCAAAGGCCCAGCATTACCCGCTGTTTGACAGTTCCTTTGGGGAAGGTGCTGCAGATTGCTTCTCCTCCCGAGGCAGAAAGAAAAGGGGAAACTCACCCTGAGTGAAGGGACTGAAATATGGAGAGAGAAGTGATTTGCTTGTGGGGAAATGATGGGATTTAAGTTAGTTTTCTATCCCACAGCAGAAGGGAGGTCTCTACAGAGAGGTCAGACCCCAGCTGGAGGGGTTGGATTAATTCCCATGAAGAGCTGATATGATATGGTTGAAGGTCCAGCTATGTTTTTCACAGTCCTTCTCACAGATTCAACAACCTATTGGAATATTTTTGTTAAAAGGGGCTTTGTGTCTTGCCATCTCTCCTACTTCTGTCCCATTCTGAGGCTTGAATCTTGAGCTGGCTCCAGTGGTCTGCCTGGTGGCAGGCTTTGAGGATCAAGCATTCTTCCAGAGTCGACATTTAGTCTCTATTGGTCTAGACTAAAGAGTGTGGAACATCCTCTTGGGCTATGCGGTTGCTGATCAGATTGCAACCTTGAAACTCGAGGGAAATCAAGCACGCAACGCCCTCCACAAGGGAGGGAGTTGTCCACAAGTCAATGTCATTTTCATCCCGCCACACACCTCAGCTGCCAAGATAAGCTTTTCCTTGTTAGTCTCTCCTCTCTTCTTGTAATGGCTCATTCTGGTAATTCCTTCTATATTCCAAGGTCACCATGGAAATAATTTGCCTGCACACATCCCTGGCGTTCCTTGTCCTCCCTCTTATTGTGCTTGGGGCACCCACTGATGAGCCCAACCTCACAGAACCAGCTCCAGGCGCTTGCAAACGCTGTTGTGATCCACTGGAATCCTCCGCAGAAGCCCAACCACTCTCTCCCAGTCATCATCACCTGCCCTACCCAATGCCAGAAGTCCGTCCATATATCAACATCACCATCCTGAAGGGTAAGTGCTAAGCTTGGCCCCAGGGTGCTGAGGGGATCAGAACTTGGGGATCAGTGGTACTGTGCTGGAGGCAATAGCTGGGCTGCTAGCATCCCAGTTAGCCTGACAGACTGACAGATTCTATCCTGAAAGATATGTCAATACACACTTTGCCAAGGGCCCAGTGATTTTGTGCCATAACCAAGTGTAGCCTGAGCGAGGAAAAGCATGCATATCTTTGCTGTGATCTCTGTGTCTCAGGAAGATGCTTGCTACCAGCTCTTCCTCCCTGCTAGCAGAGAAGTTGCAGTGGAGGTCACTTGCGAGGCTGGCAGGACTCTTTCCTTACCTCAGACTTCTAGTGTGTCTTGTAATGAAGGGGGGAAGGAGTAACCTCTACTGAGCTGCAAAGTGTGCACGCTTGGAGGGAAGAAAGTGGAGCCAAGCGTGACTATGGGGAAGCGTTCTCTGGCTCCACAGGTCATGTGCAGCTGTGGCAGGGAGGGGAGCAAGAAGAGGCAGCAGATATTTGGATGCACTACCAGGCTAACTGGCAGTGACACCCAGCTTGTTCTACCCTGCTGTGTCTGGTTTGGCTCAAGGGAAAATGCTCCCTATTTTAGATCAGCTCCTCCTTTGAGTTCACCCATGCTTTCTGCCTTTGCTGTGGGCAAAGTCTGTTTTTAGCAGGGTCCCACACCACTCACTCATTCTGTGGTTCCTCTGGACTGGCTGGGCAGATGTTCCCCCTTTCTCATGCCATCCTGGAAATTGCTGCAATTTATCAAACTCAGAAGTGCATTCAGCGGCAGATGAAGGCCCAGAGTAGGTTGAGGTGTTGCAGGGGGAACTTTGCACCAGCAATTTTACAAAGCCGTACAAGGCAAGGAGGGCAAAAGGGGAATCAAGCACAAATTTGGGATGTTGTCACTTGTGCTGGAGGCTGTTCTGACCCCTGTCTCCTTTCCACACACAACGTACATTCTTGTGCTGTTTTATGTCTGTATTGCTACCTGCCCATAGTACAGACACATAGCAGCCAATGCACCAACCCCAAGGTAGAATTGCAATATTACATATACAAGGGGACCAAATGGTGCTGGTTTTGTCACATTACCAAACTTCTAACCTACACTTCACCATCTGCCAAGTCTAGCTTGGGTATCCTCCTTCTGACCTTACTCTTTGTCGTTCTCTAATTATCCTCTCCCATTGACATCAATGCTTTCCCCCCTTCCCCAGCCTACATCAAGAACTGTATTCCTACTAAGTGGATTACTGTGTCATGGGAGAGGTGTGTGGGAGGATAGGAACTGGGGTGGGTATAAGGGAATGTGAAGGAGGAGAAGAGTCCAAGAACTCCAACAGTGCTTTGCAGTGTGGACTACATTTTGAGGTGGAATTACTTAGGGTGAGGTCCTTGTGCCTCTGAAAACATCGTGTCATGTGATCAGTAGGAGGTTAGCAAGAAAAGAGATCATAGTCATACCCAGAGCTCTGCTGGCTCTCTTCCCATAAGATCCAATGTTATTGTGACTCTTAGGAGCATTCCTTCTTCTAGCACTGACCCATCGTTGAGCAGTTCTCTGTCTCTGTTGTGCTGTCTCACTGCCACTTCCACTTCTTCTGGTATTATATTGGGAATATGTTCTCTGCTTTCTCTTGTAGGTGACAAAGGAGACCGGGGAGAGCCTGGGCTGCCAGGAAAATGGGGCAAAGAAGGGCCACGAGGTGAGCGGGGTGCCCAAGGACAGAAAGGCAGTAAAGGACAGATGGGCATGGCAGGAGACCCCTGCAAGCATCAGTATGCTGCATTCTCCGTGGGTCGCAAGAAAGCACTGCATAGCAGTGAGGGCTACCAGGTCTTGATTTTTGACACAGTCTTCGTCAACCTCTACAGCCACTTTGACATGTTCAATGGCAAGTTCTACTGCTATGTAGGAGGTTTTTACTATTTCAGCCTCAACGTCCACACCTGGAACTTCAAGGAGACCTATATGCACATCATGCACAATGAAGAAGAGGCAGTCATCTTGTATGCCCAGCCCAGTGACCGCAGCATCATGCAGAGCCAGAGCCTCATGCTGGAGCTGCAGGAAAACGATGAGGTCTGGGTGCGGCTCTACAAGCGGGAGCGGGAAAATGCCATTTACAGTGATGATGTGGATGTGTACATCACCTTCAGTGGGTATCTGATCAAACCCAGTCTTGACTAACGGCTCCTTGCTGCCCCCTGGGCCTCTTCAGGCTTTTTTTTTCTTCCTCTCACTCTTTCTTTACTGCCCACCGTCACTGCAAACCACTTGGAAATGGGCCTGTCAAGTCTCAGGCATTGAGCATGAGACTTGCCACACTGGCTACCACCTCATGCTCCCTCTTTCTTGCAGCCAGGCCTGTATCTGTGCATTGCTGCCTCATTACTCCGTCCTAGGTTATTGGTTTGTTCTATAAATTGCCAACAAGCTCTATTTGGCACATGGGATCCTAGAGCAGGAGGGAAACTAAATGCTGTTCCTAGGAATGGTCCCTTTTTGGAATTTCATGCATGAAGTACTACTTCAGAAAGAGTTAGAAAGTTTCCACTGCCTAGGTATATCCTGGATTCTCTATCCTGACTGGATGTGTCAGTTTTGCAGCCCTGCAGCATGGTTCTAGTGTCAGCTCTCCTGCCTGTAAACAGACAGGAGTCTGTTACCCCCTGTAGCATGAAGAAAATGTAGGGCTGGTGATATATACTGTCTTTCTAAATAGGGGGCAAACAGCCTTCCAAAGTATGTAATTGACTTGCCTTAGACACCATTTTGCATCACAGAGCCTCCAGGTTACAGCCCAGAATTCTGGATTTTGTGGCCCTTCTCCAGCCTAGATTGGATATAAGGTCTAGGCTTGGTAGAATAGTCTTCTACTATGTCAGATCTAGCTTTTCAAAGAGGGAAAGGATAAGACCCTTAGCCAGACCCTGCAGAGGCATCTGCTCGCTGAATCAGTAGAATCTACCGCTTTATCCTCTCTAAGGATAATAAGTGCAGAATGAAAGAGTCAGAGAGAACCCCTACAAACTTTCCCAATGCATGTCTCAATTTCATTTTCCCAGCCTGGGGAAGGCAGTCCAGTCCCAAGTAGCATATCCTTTTCCTTAGCACAGGTGGTGCACCTGATTCTGCGGTGGTCTTTGGCAGAAGTGCATCCAGTGCTTTTCCAGTGATGTCAGCAATTATCTCTAACACTGCGGATGTGAAGGGGGAATTTGGCAGTACCGTGGCCCCTATATGCCATCACATCAATCCTCCTGAACGTGGTTCTTCTACATCGCTATAGAAGGACATCTGTTTCAGAACTTATTGCGGTTTAACTATAGTTTTCAAACCTTTCCTCTGTGAGGGAAAAGAGGTAGGGGCCAAATTGTAGCATGAAAAGAGGTGAGACTTCAGCACCTTGCCCCAGTATTATAAACATCCCTGTCACATCTTCCATGCCCTTTTCTGGCAACCTCATCAGAATAACTGGGAAAGGTGTGTTGCTAAAACAAATCCTCGCTCTTCTTGTCAGGTTGGAGAGCTGACTGGAATGAATGCCAGTAGTAGTAGGATTTGATAACAAAGGTCTCATGCTGCTTTCACTCATATTCCTTTGGGGTTACTTCAGTCTTAGAGGGGAGCAGATGAGGCTGACTCAGCACTTTGGAAAACCTACTTCCACATGTTCTGATACTGCTGCAAACAACAGTGCTAAGGGCTGTCTCTTTTTTGAGTCTCAGGACAGGACAAGCAGGAGAAACTGTATTTCTCCTCTGCCCATAAATAATAATGAAGTCTTCTGACTTAACTGGTTTCTGTGGTCTCATGATTAGCCATGGTCTCTGCTTATAGTGCCTGGGACTACCAGAGCTCTCCCAGCAGAAATATGCATCAAATCATTTTACAGGATGAGGCCAGGTACACTGTGCCCAGGATGGCAAACGCACAAGGATATAGGATAAATATTAAAAATGAGAGAATTGCAGGCCATTTTCTCTCTTGTACTGATTTCTTATCCTGCCTGCTTTGCTGAGGAAGTTGTACAGACTGGAATAATTTTCAGAATGTTTGTGTCCCTGATCCTCATCACCATTCTTATTTGGATTGTGGGTATAAATAAAAGGTTCATCTGAGGCAGAACTGGGTCTTCTCTGGTGAACCATGTGGTGATAGGATCTTAGGATCAGAGAGGGTCTTAGTTTCTTCCTCTCTGCTGGCAGACTGGGTATGTGGAATTGCTCAGAGAAAAATTTCAGGCAGTAGAGAAGAAGCAACATGCTGGAGGCAATGTTCAGGACCAAATCTCTTTATTTCTTCCTGAGCTGCAGGCTACAAACCCAGATAGTATCTATGTACAGTGTGCAGTGCCCCTCTGTCTCCATGAACAGAAGCAAGACTTTCTAACACTGAGTAATCAACCTGAACTTCTCTGTTCCTCCTTTCCCATGTCTTTGAGTATCAGTGGAAAATCTGTGGCTCATGTGCTACCCGTGAGCCAGATGGTGCCTGATGTGCATGGGAGAGGATGGCAGGGAAACCAAAGGATATGCTTTACAGGCTTCTTGGTGCTAAACAAGATGGCAATCCCTTGGTGCTAAATCAGCTTTCAAGAGTTATGGGTGCTTTCTGGAAGGTGTAGTAGGTTGAGTTGTAATGTACTGTGGAATTAATGGTGCTTCAATGTGACAAAAACAAACTCCAAAAACTTTTGTGTATATACATATATGTATTTTTCAATGTTATTAAACCTTTCTTCTTTGTTTTGCACTTTGACTTACACTTTTCCCTCCTTCCTTCTGGGAAGGATTTAAGAAAACTGAGGAAAGATTTCTTCAAAATTACCAAAAAATCAGGGAGACAGAATACACTGTAGTACACTCCAGGTATTGAAATAATTTCATTGAGGAAGGTTGGGGTGAGATTGAGCACCTTTTGAGAGGGACCAGATGCTTTATCTTGTCAAAAAAAAATTGCACACGTTTCTATTGGAAGCTTAGTAAACATAACAAGAAAGAGTCTTCCCTGTGTTTTTTCCTGTTTTCTCTATCAAGACGTAAAGCCAGGAAGCATAGACCTGGCTATGTGTAGTAGTAGGATGTGTGGTAGTTCGAGAGTTAAACTGGATATACTTCCTAGAAAAGTTGTATATGATGGGAATGGCTTAAGGTTTAGGTCAAGTGTAAAATGAAATAATGAATTCACAGAAATTTAGGAGTACAGGAAGACTTGATGGTTAGTGGGGAACGGAGACTTCTAGGTTTGGTTGGAAGATAAGAGAGTGGGTAAAGTCCTGAGGACAGACAGGAGGCCCACTGGAGGTCTCCTTGTAAGACAAAGAAGTAAGTGAGGTTTCATACAAGATCCTCGGAGTTTGCACTCAGTGAACCAGCACTCCTGTTGAAGTGGAGGAGTGGACAAGAGAACAAGGGAATAGGCCCATATATGGCCTCAATATTTTAAGTCTTACTCATCTTCAAACATCTTCTCCTTTGCTTTTATGTGTAGCAGATACTTATTAGAAGACAAAAACACATTGTCTCTATCCTTCTTTAATCCTGTGTCAGGCCCAGAGCTAGGGCTACACATATCTGAGTACGTAAATTCCAGAATACCTCACAATTCAGCAGTCTTGAGTCCAACTTCTGCATGCTTTTTATCCTGTCTAAGCAAGGAGATAGAAATATATCCTGAAGAAGTGCAATGATTGTGCTTGTGTATATTCCTGGTCCACTGAGATGAGATGCTTGTAGATTGGAGGTATTTTTGTCACACTTGCAAGAAATTAAAAGAAATGAGGGGGTGGCAGGTATACCATATAGAAAAGTTTTCTGCAATACAGACTTTCAGCCTGCCCTCTTGGAGGGGAAAATGCAAGCAGCAGAGGATGTTTGGTCAAATCCCTTGGGGCCAACATGCACGAATCCGTCATAGGGGTCTATAGCAAGTGCCACCCATCACACCATAGAGACTGACTGGGGAGTCATCATGGGTGAAGATCAGCTCAGGGAAGGTGTACCCTGTGATACTGTTAAGAAACAACACTTAATAGGGAGCTCAATAGGCTCCTCGCAAAAAATATTCCCTGCAGGCATGATGAGTTTTGACTCAGGGCCCCATCTGGCATGGAGGAAATGCTGCTGACTATTGATATTCACAATTTTTCATAGTGATGGGCCAAGAGGGGGTTCCATATACCCCCATTTTGCTAAGTCACCAAACCTAGGGCTGTCAATCCGACTCTGTATGTGTCGACACCTCTTGATCTCCACACACTGCCAGGCATGTGAATTTCCATAGCTGCTTACAGGGATCCATACACTAGGTGCCAAGAGTTACCAGTGACTTACCTCTCGTTTACAAGACCCATCCATAATTGTTGCTCTCAGTCCCATTGTGGTCTTGGAAGCCATCAAAGGGAATCAACAGCAAGCACTCTCAAGATCAAGCCCCATTGATGTCTGTCTGATCCAACACATATCAATAAGGTTAAATGAATATTGAATCCCTCAGTCTGAAAATCCACTTGTTTCGTGCAGGCATGCAGAGCTTTAGCTTGGGTGCTTGTCTTGCTCAGGGGTAGCAGCGCTGACTATTGACATTGACAATTTTTTGTATTGACAGGCCCTAAGGAATATGGATTTGCCAACATATGGCTAGGACACCCCATCCAGAGCTCTTGATCCTGCTCTGTACTTGTTGATACCTCTTGATCTCCAGATGCCTTGAGTCTTGTGGATTTCCATGCCTATTTAAAGGCATCTCTACAGTTGGTGTCAGAAGTTATAGGTGACTGTAGGGAGCCCTCCCTACCCCTGACTCAGGAGAGGCATCTGTGGTTTTCTTTCTCAAGATGTTTTTGCTCTTCAAAGCTATCAAAGAAGATTGATAGTGCTCTCAATATTTAGCACCATCAATGCCTATCCAATTCGAAACCCATTGATAGGCCCCCAAATTGCTTGTTCTGCTGAGGCATACGGAGCTTTGCTTCAGATAGATAGCCATCTTGCATTGGGGTGCAAAATTCACCATTTTTCCTATCAACAGGCCATAAGGAGTATGGATTTGCTGACGTATCACAAGGGCGATATATATGTATAGAAGTGAAATTGGACTGGCATCAATGGGGCTCAATCTTGAGAGCAAGCACTCACTGTTGATGCCCTTTGGTGGCTTCCAAGAGCAACAATGGCCCGAGAGCAAAAGCCCCCAATGCCTGTGGTGAGCAGGAGGTATGGAGAGCTCCCATCACTCTGTAAGAACTCTAGTGTGTGGATCCCTGTAAGTATGTAAGGAAATACACAGGCCTCGAGGCATCTGGACGTCGAGAGGTACTGCTATGTACTGAGAGGGATTGATAGCTCTGGGTGCGATGTCCTAGCAATACATCAGGCAATCAATACTCCTTACAGCCCATCTATATGAAAAACAGTCAATGTTGATAGTCTGTGGCACTTCCCAAAAGCAACACGGGTCCCTAAGTCAAAAAGGTGCATGCCTGCAGAAAACAAGTGGATTTGGGGCCTATCAATAGCGTTCAATATCAATATATTGAAGGATGGGGCCCTAGTCAATCTCTGCAGGCCTGTGTAGAATGGACAACTTTGGAGCCTATCAATATCAACATATCGATATCAAACCCCATTGATAGGTCCCCAAATCCCTTGTTCCCCTCAGGCATGCAGAACTTCAGCTCAAGGACCCTTTGTACCCTAGGGCAGTGCCACTGACTTTTGACATTGACCATTTCTCATAGTGATGGGCCTTGAGGAGGACCATTTTCCTGATGTATCACTAGGGCATCACACCCAGACCTGTCCATCCCTCTCTATACCTGTCACTACCTCTCAATCTCCAGACCTGTGGATTTCCATACTTGGTTACTGGAATCCATACACTAGGTACCAAGAACTGGTACTAGTGACTAGGTACCAGTAACTGTCAGGAGCACTCCGTACCTCTCACTTGCATGCAGATTCCAGCGTGCATGCTGTGCAGCAGCGTGCATGCAGTATGCAGAGCTATGCAGGGCAGAGCCACAGTGAGACAGGAGCTGGCTCTGCATCCTTTAATCCCGGCCAGACTTTCTTACAGGTACGGCAGTCATGGGAGGGGGCTCAGGTCCAGCCACTATGTGGGTTCTGCCCCACGTCATGGGATATTTTGCTAGGAGAACTGTTTCTGAGGCTTCATTTCTGTGATATGGTGGGTTTCTCCTTTTCCATCTTGCTCTTCCTCCTTCCTTTCCACATAATCCAGGAAGCATACTTCACTTAATCCTCTGCCTTTCTTCTAACCCAGAGGCAGGGCGGGAGTGGTATAGCACTGCAGCCGGCAATGTTCAGCACAGCAGAGTCCCAACCAGCATATTGCAGCCAGACTCTTATCAGTAGCTTAAAGGTACCCTAGTTACTCTCTTCTGATGTTCCCTATAGAACTGCTGTGCGAGAGCCAATGTTGGGCCCAGTGGGCTAGTTGCAGGCCCTGTCCATGGCTGCCTGAAAGAAGGGGCACAAATGCATTACTGAATGCAGTCACCAGGCTGTGAAGATTGCTTGGCCCTCCTCTGACCACTGTGGGAAAAGGAACGTTTGCTCGGCCATGCCAAGTTTCAGAGACCAGCTCAAAGCTGTGCTGCTATCACACCCACGCATGTAAACACATATACCCACCGCATATGGACATCTCTCGCCTTCCTCCCAGCGGAAACAGTTGCCCTTTGCAAGCCTGGCTTGCTCTGAAGATGTTATCAGGAGACGGGTAAAGGGGGGCTGAAATCGCAGACCTCCTTTGTACATGTACAGCTCCTTTGCATCATGATGTGCTTTAACCAGCCCCCTCTGCATCAGCCCTCTGCAATCTCTCCTCAGTTATACCACAGTGAGTGGCAGGGCAGAAGATTCAAGTTAAAGGCTTCTGACACCTTCTCAACCCACAGGCCAGTACCATCGCTTTGAGTCTGTGTCATTTAACTCACAAATGACCAAGGAATTATTGCAGAATCTCACACCCTTCTGAGTCTCTTCTTGCAACTACTAAAATGAGTGGAGGAAGAGAAAACATGAGGAGTAAGGGACTCCTCCTATACCATGGGAAGGCTGAGAATCCAGCCTTGGCTGAGGGGCAGCTGTGCGTGTACTTAAACCAGTTGCATCTGTGCCTTCAGGGAACAAGGCTGGCATGCATCAGCCTAAAAATGCAGAGGATCTTTGCCTGTAAGGGAGCCCAAACAATGCAAATAGTGCCTCTCTGAGCTGGGAGATGTGCGCAAGCCCCGCTGTTTATTCCTGAGGTCAGTGGCAATGCCTCAAAGAAGCTGGGGAAGGGAACGCCCCAGCAAGATGAAAGAGGGCAATAGGCCTGTCTCACTGACACCCATCCTGCAGGCATTTTTTTCGTTTTCTGTCTACCCATTTTTAGAGTTCTGCCTGAACTCCAGATGTTTGCCATACCAATGTCTTCATGCAAGGCTAAGGCTAAGGCAAAGTACCTTAGAAGCAACAGTGTAGCAATTTTTTGTAGGAATTGCTCAGTCCTTCTCCATTCTCCTTTTCATAAGGCCCCATGGCGATGGGAGAGCAAAGTGACAGCAGAGGAGGCTGCTTACCTAGAAAAAAAAATGGGTGAATGTTTCATCAGGTGCCTAGTGTTCACTGCAATCTTCTGTTTGGCCCACACTCACATTTCTAGGCTTATGGCATTTTCTTGTTTGTCAATTTTTTTCCACCTGTCCTTTATTCTACTTCTAAAGAAGTGGAATTGAACACAATATTAGAAAGATTTCCCAGGCAACAAAGTCATGTCCCCTGTAAGCTTATGCAGCAGTTTAGTAGATCTTTTGGTCCAAGGCCCACAGATATGCCATTCCACACATACTCCAAAATATCACCCACATCCTCACTTCACAGTGACTCCCACTTCTCTCTCCATGTGGTACTTGGCATCGTTGCTTGACTCTTAGAAGGCTTCCACTGATTGTTGTTATTGTAATACATTTCAAGCTTGGCCCTGCAAGGGTTTAGAGTCACAGAATCACAGTCACAGAATGGGTGAAGTTGGAAGGGACCTCTAGAGATCATCTAGTTCAACCCCCTGCTCCAGCAGGGACACCCAAAGCACGTGGCACAGGGTGGCATCCAGGTGGATTTTGAAGATCTCCAGAGAAAGAGACTCCACAGCCTCCCTGGGCAGCCTGTTCCAGGTCTCTGTCACCCTCACAATAAAGTTCTTCCTCACATGGAGGTAGAACTGCCTGTGTTTCGACTTGTACCCATTACCCCTTGTCCTATCACTGGCCACCACCGAGAAGAGTTTGGCCCCATCCTCCCTACATTTACCCCTCAGGCACCTTAGGATTTTGAATTCTTCATATTTCAGAGTCTGAGGCAGTCACATGAGCCTGAGTGAAGCTTTCTCCTTCTCCCCTGCCGATAACCATGCCAGTCGTGAAGGCAGAACAATTATGTCCTCACTGCAATTGGTAGGCAGGGACAGTAGCATATTGGGTCAGCACAAGATTTTCTTGTCCTTCAAGGTGGCAACCTGACTTCTGGGGAAATTAATAGCATTGCCTTCTGTTTTCTGTAGGACTTGTTTTCCACCCTCTTCGCTTTAAACTACAGTGCCAGCTCTAATCACCATTGCAAATAATTATGCAGAGAGGTCTCTCAGTGTCAAGCACAAGGGAAACAGTGGGAGGGGTCAGGTGAGGACTGAGAAGGGTGAGAGGAAAAGGTCAGTGACGCAAGCCTAGAGCAGTGCTGAGCTGCTCTGCTGTTTGACCGTGGCATGCTATTTCTTCTTAGCAATAATTCGCACATCTGGGGACCACAGGCTCCTTCCACCGCCCACGCTCTTCCTCCCCCCTCATGGGGGCTGCAGCTGGGGGTAGGGAAGTGAGGGAAAGGAAGGAGGGAGAGTTACTGCATGAAACTGCCAGCATCATTTCCAAGGACAGAGGGAAAAAAATAAAACAGGAGCCCTTTTCTCAGCCAGATTACCTGTGGGTGCTGTGCCCCATGATAAAGCTCCTGCTGCCTGCAAAGGAGATGGAGGGAGGAGAAAAGAAGGGGATCAGACCAGCACTGGGTTGACACCATCGTCCTCAGAGCGTAAATGCAACAACATTTCCCTTAGAATTAAGCTATCACCTGAACAGACCACAGAAGGGACCCGATGAATGTGTGTCAGTCTTTGCCTGATTTCAGGGTAAACACTGAGGTGGAGCAACCCTGGAGGTGGATCAAGCTCAGTGTTTTCCTACTCAGTTGTGCCATTATGTCTGTGTACACAGGTGCAGCAAGAGGATATTTTCCCCAAACTTTCTCCACATCCTGTTCCCAACTGTTTGGCACTGCACTCTGACTAAAACAGTCCTGCAGCCCAGTGCTGGCATTGAAGGCTATAACTGCATTTCTGAGTGTCAGTGAGAGTGAGAACTGCTCCCCACGCCCCCACGCTTTTTTTTTTTTTTTTTTTTTAGGGAATTGATAGTCAATGGGGAATTCTAACATTTCAAAAGAAACCATCATCAAACATTTTAAAACAAAATCACCAATATAATTAGCTCCCTTCCTAAAACTTCTCAGACACAAAAATGAAGAGAAGAGAGAAGAAGCAAGGAGTTTTTTGAGCAGAATAAGGCAGTTTTTTTGAGCAATGTTTGTTGTAATGATCTTTACCTCCATAAAGAAAATGTGATTAATGTGGAAGCACACCTAGCTAATCACGGTATCTGAGGGTTTATTCACAAGAATCTCCTTGCAGTATTCTGTCTTACCTTCACAGAATTTTGAATGCACGGTAAACTTTCTTTTTTTTTTTTTTCTTAATTTAGTAGGTCTGGAAGCCATCACTGTTTTGTATTAGGTTTGTCAAGCACTTTTTACTTTTATATAAGGTTGTTATATATTTATTGTTAGCAGGAAATAGAAGCCCTGGCAAGATGCAAAACAAGGCTGGGCTTTGTATTTCCAAGATTGCCCATGTAGCAAGGTAATACTTCACTAAGGACAAGATCAGTCACTGGTGCTGAATAGCAAATCAGCCTTTTGAATGTTTGCTGATTACAGAATCACAGAATGGTTGAGGTTGGAAGTTACCTCTAGAGATCATCTAGTCCAACCCCCTGCTCCAGCAGGGACACCTAGAGCACGTGGCACAGGGTGGCATCTAGGCAGGTTTGGAAGATCTCCAGAGAAAGGATATTCCACGTCTCCAGGCCGGCTGTTCCAGGGCTCTGTCACCCACACAGTAAAGAAGTTCTTCCTCACATGGAGATGGAACTGTCTGTGTTTCGACTTGTACCCATTACCCCTTGTCCTATCACTGGCCACCACCGATGGCCGATGGGGTTTGGCCCCATCCTCCCTACATTCACTCCTCAGGTACTTGTACGTGTTGATTAGATCTCCTCTCAGTCTTCTCCAGGCTAAACAATTCTAACTCACTTACTCTGTCCTCATAAGATAGATGTTCCAATCCCTTAATCATCTATATGGCTCTTTGCTGGACCCTCTCTAGAAGCTCCATGTCTCTCTTGTCCTGAGGAGCCCAGAACTGCACCCAGTACTCTAGATGAGGCCTCACCAGAGCTGGGTAGAGGGGCAGGATCCCCTCCCTTGACCTGCTGGCAACACTTCTCCTGATGGAGGACAGGATCCTGTTGGCCTTCTTGGCCACGAAGGCACACTGGCTAAATACCTTATTGGGATGCATATTTGGCATAATACTGGTCTGCGAATCCAATACTGGCCTTTTTGCAGATTGAATCACTTGCGCAGATACCCCCTCTTCAGTGCAAGTCTGGGAGCGAGTTCACAAGGCATTCTGATCATATTTTCTCATCATTCAAGGTCAGAGGAATCCTCAGAGACTTGAGTGGACAATTTTTAACAATAGGAGTATATTATTTAATTTATAAATATAAATGTAACATTCAATGTAAGTATTTAATTTAATAATGCCGCTGTCTGCGGATATCCATATGTGATGCAGAATCTGTTCCCCGGTCTGTGAATCTCTGTTTCTAAAGATGAGAAGATGTCTTTTATACTCCTTTTCCTGACATTGGAATTGAAATGAAGAGAGGATGTGAGAGTTGTATAAATACGTTAATAGTCCCACGGGTACATCACCTTCTTTCCAGTTCACATGATGAGTTTTCCATTGCAGGTGTGCCAGGCTAAGACCATCTACATACACAGATACCACAGTTCAGCTGACAGAGATGATTTGTCACATCACCCTGCCTCAAACACATGCTCTGACTCACACACTGAGTTCATGTGCTCAGACAAGTACAGAGGTACTGGGCTCATCAGGTTGCTGAGTCCAAGGTTACTGATGGCCAGGCTCAGAGTGAGGGGTCTTTGATGTCTTTGATGGCTTTCTCTAGGAAATGGTGTGGTACAGGCAGCCCTACTATCTTGCAGATGATGTTTGTTGCGAAGTGATAGCTTAGCCCACTCTCAGGCTAAGAGTGAAGCTGTTTGAACAGAGAATGCTTCCCATTCCACCCTTGTTTCCCCACTTCTCTGGTCCTGTGAGCACCACCAGCAGGGAGTGGAACTGAACACCTCCTCCATCCCCTCCTACCTGTTGCCTCAGATTTGCTGCAGGTGAGAGTGCCTTCAAATGCCTCAGCAGCCTGCTTTTATCCAATACTTTCTATTCAGGGAATCCCTATGTTTGACATTTTGTGTGTCTCTGTACGCACTTGATGTTTTCTGCTTTTATCAGGAAGATCTGTCAGGAGACTCCATGACAGATTTTGGGAGGGAAGAAACACAGGTATATCACCTGCTCTGCGGTCTTAGCACTTGTTGCCTGGTATGGTTACTCCATGGTAGTACCTGATTCCAGAGCTGGAACTCCACTGTTTAAATACCTCTCCGCACATCCAGTGACAGAGGTTAACCTGAGGGCAGTGTTTAGCCTATAGCAACAATATCCCTAGTGGGGTTAGAGAAGGAGGATCTTGCATCTTGACTCACTAATGTCAAGCAAAGTTTGCTATAAATTTTCAATACAAAACAAAGTCTCTTTTAACTGCTAATACGAACAAATATAATAAAACACTCACTACTACAATGAACAGTGGTTGCCTGCAGGGCTGCTCTAACAGATATTTTTAAGATATCTGCTACAGCAGATGTAGCAGAATGTTGTAGTTTTGAAAAGCATATGTATATAAATGGCAGGAAATTCAAAGTAAAGGTTATAGTTAAAAGAATATCACTTGGAAAGTACCAAAAATAACCTGAAGAGTGTCTAGAGATCTTCACAATGTACCTTCTCAGGAAGCAAACTCTGGCAGCCATTAGAGCCAGTTCTGCCTGCATTCCCTCACATTCTGCAAGTTCTTTACTCTTCCCACCACTCTCCTCCAGATACAAAGGGAAGAGGACTCCCAAAGGGATCTACTGAGACCTCCACCTAACCCATCCCTGATGAGTCAGATAGTTTGTAAACCACAGTGCCAAAGTTAGCTTAGGATTCCAGTCCCTGATAAGAAATAGAAAAGGACTATGTCTAGCCTGACCACAGATAATGATCTGATAAATTACAGGATAATTTGACACCACACATTAGTTTTGCACTTAAAATTTCTTCACTCTCTCCATATCTAGCAAAACTGTTCTCCTACGCACCTCTACCATGCAAAAGACTCTCAGAGGATATGCAATTGTAGATGAGAAGTTTCAGTAGCGCTAGTCTTCTCTAATGAAAGCAGAGGGAGAAAAAAGATCAGCCCATGAGTCAGTAGCTGTTCTAGGCTTGAGGCTTTTAAAAATTTACATGGCTTCTGACATGCTGGTATAGCCCGAACAGCATCCCTATCAAATCTCCAATGCTGTACTTCTACCTGCTGTTTCAACACTGAACAGCAAAGTCCGCTAGTGAGTTTGCGTGTCTTGGTCACCATTATACGGACAGGAAGGCAATCACAAGAATATCTTGCATGTATCACTGATTGTGGTTTGGCTTGGCTATGTAAGTTACAAGTGGCACCATTCCTAATAAAGGAGAGGCAAAGGTGAATTAAAAGTGTCAAATTCTCAGCAATACAAGTTTCTGAGCAACAATATCTAAAGGTCATGTCTTAAAAGAGAGCAAGTGTGGTTTGTGGTCTGTATCATTTAGGAGCTGGACACAGCTATGGTATTGTGAATGTGTAAGAAACTATTTCTTATGACATGAAGTTGTTGTATTTTCAACCTGGTTTCCTACAGAAATTAGTCTTAAACTGAGGCAGTCTGTGTCTTTGCGTGTGAGTGTTTGGCTGTCAGTTAGACTGTTGCCCCTCCTCCCCTTAGTTTTGGAAAAGTCGACCAATCTTAGCCACACTTGATAAAGACGTACATCCCATAGTGCTGTTAGAAAAAGATGTCTGGAAAGCTGGTGCTCCATTAGGATCGTCACTTACAAAGACTATACTGTGACGTCAGTCTTTAGTAGGCAAAGAAATGCATAATCTGTCACAGGGACGCATGTCTACAAGAAGCCAACCTTCAGTGAATTGCAAGGCCAGGAAAATCTTTGTTTTCAACTGTAGCAGCAACTCACATTCACTAAGAACCAACATCATGTTAAGTTTTACTATTGCTGTATATTTCAGCTACCTCAGTGTATAACCATTCTCAATGAATGTTTATACATAAAAAAGAAAGGAAAAAAAAATAAGGATTAAAAAAAAAAAAGGAATTGGGGAATTGGTGGGGTTTCCTGGTCTCAGCAAGATGAACAATAAATGTGCTCTTACTTCCTGAAGTGATCCCTGGCCTGAAGGAACGTGCAGATGCCTTACTCTGAATGGCCAACAGGGAAGATGGTGCTTAACACAAACACTGCATTGCAGCTGTGCAGCTGATGATATCAAGAAGTTACTCACAAAACACTTCATAGCTTCAGCCAAGAAGTTTTGCAGCAGAGTAAGCTGAGCTGACTTAAAAGTCTCTGGGAAAGATGAGCTGGATCTTGTTGATACGTACTGGAAATCTCTGTGCCTGGACTTCGTGTAGGAAGGCTCTCAAAGCCAGGAATAGGCTTCAAAACAAGGTGAGAGTAACTGCCACACAGGCAGCTGTAATGCAATATGTCCAACAGTGCTCCTGGTGTTACATCAGCAGAATCTATCTCATCCTCAGACACTTTCTCCCTTTCCCTCCTCCACCCCAGATCTCTGCAATCCATTTCCTTCACATAGCTCCCACCCTTTAATCACATGTGCATGCCATAAAGCCCGACAATTGTCCTCAACACCCTGGCCAATTTGCCTCAGAGATACTCAGGGAAAACATTGTTTTCTGCTAGGACAGGTATAAGATGAAGAGTGGGGAACTACAGCTAGCCATTTAAATACCTTCTTAAGCTTTTGATTTTCTATTTTCTGATCCTTCCTTCTCCTAGAAAAAAATAATGTATGACTGCCCAAAGCAGTGAAAACAGTGGGAACATGAGGATGAGGAACAACCCCTTTTAGCCCAGACATTTCTTGATGTTCAGTGGGCAGCCGGCCAGTAAGTTAAGATGTGGGATTATGGGCCACTTCGTTGGACCCAGCAGGTCCACATATGGGCCTCAAGAGGTGCATATATGGTGAGCAAAGCTCTGGACTACAAGACTCATTCCTTTGCTTTCACAAAGCTTGCAGGCCATTATAGCTCCAACATAGTGCCAACCTCCAAAATGAAACTACTGTGGTGACTACAAACGGTAAGAGATTGTATGACCCATCCTCCTCCCTACTCCTCTTCACTAGAGACTGGCTGGTTAGATTCCCCAGTTTCCCTCACAGATACTACAAGAGGAAATTTCATCTGGCTAGCAAGACCACCCAAGTGACATCCCTCAAACTACTGGTCCATGCATGGAAAGGAAAGAGGTGCTGTGTTCCAGACTGCTGCCTTTTTAAGTGAATGCTGTGTGAATGCACTTGGTGCTGCAATGAAGGCTGGACGCAATGGTCTGTCAGATTGGCCATAAGGACACACTACTGCAATCTCCTCTAAAAAGTCTCTTCACGCGTGCTTTTAAATACCTGTTCTCATCCAACCTTTCTGAGGTCTGATCTCTTCTGATATTCACTTTATGGGCTGGACTGCCTATGAGTAAAACCTCATTATCCTGCCATAATATTTTTTTGAGACCCCAAACCAAAATCCTTTTGTTGTTAAACAAGCCCTCATCCTCTACGTTCATAAAGTCCTCAGAGAGAAACTGCCTGGAGAATTGTGATTAGCCTCTGGCAACTTTTGGTCAGCAAAACCTGTACTGGACTTGAGCTTGAGCCTGTAGGAGCTCTAGGAGAGACAGATGAGAAACCCAGAGTGCAGTGACCACTGTGTGTATATAAGGAAATTCTCATCTTCCTGCCTCACAACAGAGGCTATCTTCATATAGCCCAAACTAGACAGGAAATGTGATATGCTGCACTTCAGAAAATTTGATTTGTGTGTGGAAAAAGAGAGGTGTTGCGTGCATACCTACTTGTGAACTGGGCAACCATAATGTATTTATACTGGTATGCATGTCTTGACTTGGATATTGAGGACAATATTTATTCGGGGAAATGCCTGCTGTGGTGAAAAGATGGTCTAAAATTCAGCATTTCCCACAGAGCCTGTGAGGGATTATTTCTCTATAGCCGTGCAGGAACATGAAGTTTCAGAAGAAGGTGGCTATATCTTTTGCATACCTTGTAGACTGTAGGACAAGTTGTGTAAAAACAGGCACAGCTGCTACTACAGAGGAGTCTCACCTAGCTGAACTAAATGAGAGGCTCAGGTCAGAGGGGATGATTCCTTCACCTCCTGTGGTCTGAGGGTGTGTTTGGCTAGGTCAACAGTCTTCAGGGTGGTGGTTCCTGTGGTGTCACATTATGCACAGGTATGAGATTATGTCTCAAGCGTGCTCACACACGGCACTGTCCTTGTTCCCTCGTTCCACTCCAAATCTGACCTAAAAAAGGTCCTGTGAAATAGGAACAATGGTTTGGAGGCTTGATTGATTCTCGAGTTGCTTAGGTCAATGACTAGAATAATTTTGCACAAACCGGCCCACATCTCTGCTGGGGGTTAACTCCAATACAGTTTCAAATTGATCTGTACGCACGTGCAGAGTGAGCACTCATCCCCTTGAGAATGATATGGATGGTCTCTCCAGGTGTTTTGGTCTTCTGCTAGTGTCCTGAGAGGACAGTTCCTTTTCTTTCTCTTGTGCTCCCGTATGGAACGTTTGCTCTCAGCTCTCAGCAAACGTTCCATACGGGTCCCCAGTATAACCGAGCACTGCGAACTAACACCTGATCCCTCCACCCTTGTTTCTGCACCTATTGCTCTACCAGCAGGAAATAGGACGTGGTTTGGGGCTTTTTATTCTCGGCCTCACTAGCCTTTTCGATACTTCGGGGCCTCGTCTCAGTCTGACAAGGCAGGCAAGCGGCAGCTTCCTGTGCAAAGGTGAGAGGGAGAAGGCAGAGAGATAGAGCATAAACGAGAGAAACTGCTCCACCGACTTCTGCTCTTGCAGAACTGTTTGGCTGGAAGCCCCTTTCCTCACAGCAGCAGCACCGGCAGACAGGTGGACATGCACCAAATGAGGATCCTCCCTGCATTCCTCTCTCTTCCCTGAGTTTGCCTCACAGATTTACAGCTAGTGCCTGCTTTCATCCAGCCCAGCGACCCGGTCCGCAGGGACTCCCTTCATCTGGACCACCTGGCAACCAGTGCCTGGAGATGGAAGGTAAAGGGGGTGATACCAGTTGTCTCCCACATGCGGGTGGCTCATCTGAAAAGCATCTTGGAAGGAGTTTCAGTCTGACAAACCGATTCTTGCCGTTGGGGAGGGCTGAGCGTATATTTATCTCTCTGTCTTTCCACAGCCCTCTCAAATAATACCCCACGTCTTACAGCCACCCCAGCTGCTTTCTTTCTCTTTTTCGTCTGAGAATGTGTTGTCGTCCTGTTTTTCTTCTTAACCCAGTCTTTTATCATAACTGGAATCTGTATTATGCCTCATTCCAGACCATTAACTCCATCTCCTGTGGCAGTCCCAAAAGGGTTTCGCAGCTCTCTGTTTTGCTTCGCTCATCCCTGCCTGTGCTACAGACTTGCTGAGAGGTGAGGATGGTTCTTAATCTTTGGGCAGAGAAGAAAGGCATGGATGCCTAGAGGGATGTGGGAGGAGGAGCTTGGACTTCTATGGATGAGGAATCCAAAACTCCCGTCCATCCTACATGGACCAGGGCTGTACAGGCTTGGCAGGACAAGGAGTCCGCTTGACAAGGACGGATGAGGGGTGCTACAGGCTGACTTAACTATAGCCTGAATTTTCTGCTACACCTAAAAGCAAGGCTCCTTCGAAGGCAATGCAGGGTCTATTAGTCAAGAATGGTGTATGACTTGTGCATGAACATGTATAGTTCTGTCGTATAGCAAAGACTTGCCTTCCAAAACCTGATAAACTTCCTTTTCTCCTTGGATTTTTTTCCTGTCTGAAGAAAGCATACCTCCTAAGCCGTGTGCCAGCTGTGTACCACTAACTCTTGCTGGCAGCTGGAGGGCTGCCTTACTCAGCTAACACCTAGATATCTCACCCCCTAGGACTTACAAAAAAAAAAAAAAAAAAAAAAAAAGCAGTTCTCTAAAACAGAAGCAGTGCTTAACAATTCTCTACCTGAGTCAGCAAGCAGCCTGAAACAATGCATGCACAGTGATGTACTCACATACATTTCCAGAAGGCATTACCTCTGCAAACAGCTTAGGTGCCTTGCACTGTGAATGGTTTCACTGTTGAGCAAAGTACCCAAGGCAGGAAAACTATGAGGCACTGAGAGAAAAGTGCAGCCTCTGGAGTAGAAGAAATATGAATTTCTAAGCTTGCAAGAGTGACTCTGGCTTTAAGCCTTTCTCTGGGACTGAGAAGACATCCTCTGAGATGAGACCTTCTTAATATGCATTGCTAAACTATGTTGGGGTGGGGGTCTTCTCTCTTCCCCAGTCTCACCAGTACAGATGAAGCCCTCTTTGCTGCTTCTGTGCCACCTCTGGCTGTTCAGCCTCTCGCTGGCATCTGACTCTACACAAGGTAAGAAGGGATTCTCTTCTCCCATGGCAGTAGGACTCACAGGGAAGAATGTCCGTTAGGGAAGTATATGTGTGGTATGGTACAGTATATATGCTTGCATTGTAATATATGAGCAGAAGAGGTTGTGATAAAAATCTCTTGCAAGTATATCATGCTCCGAGGACACAGAGCAGGTAGAGATGTGAGTGACTCTATTTTTTTTTATTTGGTTATCCAATTATCTAGCAAAGGAATCCATCTTTATTTGGGAAGGAGTTAAGATTGTCTATGATGGCTCTTAATGCTAAAAGGCATTGCTGATTCATCCACGTTGCTGTCCATCTCTTTTTTGCTGGCAGATACCTCCAATCTAACCTGTTGGTATGACTCACGGGCAGCACTGTTTTGCACTTGGAACCCAGGCAGGGACCTCGCTGAAGCACCATGCCATCTGGAGATTTTATCAAAGTTAGCTTTGTGTGACAGGTACGTGACTGGAAAAGTTGAGCAAAGTTATTGCTTTGAATGACCATTGTCCTGGAAAGTCTCCTTAATATAAATACAGGCCACCCCTCTGCAGACCAGGTGTTGTGGATTCACAGACATGAGGGGCTTTGCCTTTGAAGTTTCAATCTCTCTAATGCTAATCTAATTGAGATGCCAGGCTCTGCATGGTGTTCATTTTATGAAGCTACTCAGATGTCTATCATAGCCCATATTCCATCTTCATTGTTCTGTCCATGCTTCATTTTCCAGAGAGTTCTATTCCCTGAACTGAAAGACATTTGCAACCTAAAAGAAAGATAAACAGAGAAAAGAAGGGGGAGAGGGAAGGTGTAAAGTAATGCAGGAACTATTTGCAAGGAATGGCTGGACAAAGCATGAATGTTGTACTTTCAGTGACAAATATTCTTTACCTTATTATAGTCTTCTCTGGACTTTTCACCTCTTCCAGCTCATGATGGCTTCCTGTGACATACATTGCCCATCACAGGCATATGCATGTGGTCAGTACTGCAGTAAGGGTTGACTGGGTCTCTGTGATCTCCAAAAATTTCATCTTCAGTCAAGAGAGGAACCAGTCTGCTCTAGAACTTTTCTGGGTGCCCATAAAAAGAAGAGGCCCAGTGTGGTTCTGGCAGTAAATAGGTCTCTCCAGGCTTCTAGTAGTAGCATCTTCTAATAGAGCTAGGATTGCTGGATACGCTCTAGGGCTGGTGCCTAGAATTATGTCAAAACATTGCTATTGCTCCACAGGATTGAATTGAAAGGGTTGGATCTGGAATTGGGACTGGTCTAGGAACTGTGCCAGGTTGACCAGGACTCTAAGACACCCCAGACGTGTGCACAGTCTATTTTGCATCCTCTGCAGCAAACCACTCACTGGGATAACCAACTGGACTTTTGCCCTTCAAAGCTCTTTGGCCTGCCACCCTAAGGGGCTGAGTTACAGCTGACTCCTCAAGGAAAGTTATAGGCAAAGCTCTCCTCTTCCCGCCATTGGCAAATCCCAGTTTGGTCTGACCTAACAGCTGGAGCAGCCAGCTCTGCTTGATACTTCCTCTTCTGCAACTCCTCTGCCGCTCTCCCACTCTGTCACCTGCTGTGCCATATCTCACCTTAGGCAGTTCAGCCACACTTGTCAGGGAGCACAGAGCAAAAGAGAGGCTATGGCACAGCACTGCCAAGTGTGAGGTACTCAGCCTCGGCTGAGTACAGGATGGGACCTGGTTCAGAGAACATATCTCTGTATTTGAGACACTACAGGACTGTCAATAGTTCGAAGGAGACCTGCAAACCCTAGAAGAGATCAAACAGACACCTTTCTCCCAGGGCCACACGGACACAGCTGTGGGCAGCAGGAGTGTTTAAGCCCTGCATGCACTGTTATGAACGGGAAGCAAAGGAGGTAGCCAGAGGTTTTTGTGATGCCTCAAAGTTTGGGAAACTCTTGCTATCTTTGATTTGCAATAGCTGGAACGCAATGACTTTCCATGTTCCAGTACATAAGATATGTCTGGGGGATGTGATGGGGAAGGAAAGAAGGGTGCAGGCTTGCCATTGCAGGATTTTGCTAATTTGGCAGGATGCGAAACACTTTGAAAGGCCTCTTATGTTCCGTAAAATTTGACTAAATAGAAAATGGCCTCCTCAGCTCATTGGATTTCTCCTGCTTAAATCCCAGGTCATTTTATTTGCCTGAAAAATTTGAAGAGCACTGTGAATTATCCAAGGCAGAACATGTAACAGGGCTTAGGAGATGCATAAAGACCTTCAGCAAAAACAGTAATGTGAGTAATCCATCTGAGATGTTCTGGCTAGTGATAAGGCGGGTGGAATCTGTATGTGATTTTGGGTGTATAAACAATACAACACAATACAACATTCAGGAACACTGCAAAGAGCTCAAATCCATTCCCTGGCTCCAGTCTGGAAGGCAGGCTTGATGTTGTGTGTTGTTGATATTCACCACACTTACGGATTCTCCTAGTGCTGGAGCTGAATACACAGTGAACTGGGCCATCCTTTCATGATACATGCGGAGGAGGTGAAGAACAAAGAGATCACATTCAGTGTCCTACATCGTAATTGTCTGGACTTGACCTTATTCCCTTCTTCTGAAGAGAATTAGCATTTATCTGAGGTTACCTCTAGATACGTTTTTTTTTTTTTTTCTTTTGAAGAGAACGGTACCACATTTCAGATCATTAAGTACTGTGAAGCTTCTGGTTAGACATATCAGATGCTAGCTGCAATGGCAAAATATCAGTGTAGACAATGGTGAGACAAGTCTTTTAATTATTATTATTTATTTAAATTGGTAATTCGTTTAGGTACTTCCCTCAGTCATACCTAGAAACTGCTATAGTTTTTGTGCTTTCAGGAAAAAAAATCAGTTCTAACAATAGACAAGCTTTCTCATATTAGCTCTTCATGTACAAAGATGAATGTTGAGCTTGGTAAACAGATCCAAGAAGCACTCTTTCAAATATTTTTCTTTCCAGTCAAGCTAAATTTACACATTGCATATTTATTAGTGTGATATGCCTAACCCTTTAATATAGCTGTGGAACCATGCTCTATAGATTACCATAACTTCATTGAACTTCAAGATTAATATTGAATCCTAATATTATCTTAATCTTACTGATGAAAGTAAAATATTTTTGTCAAAAGACTTTGCCTCACAAAACATATCACATATTTTTCCAAAATAACTTTACTTCCTGCCTAGTCAGTATGTAATGATCCTAGCAAACTAAGACATCACAGTATTTAGTGTCCTGTTTTCCAAAGAGAAAAAAACAATCAATCCATATCAAGTATAAATCTTTGGGTTTTTTTTCTATTCACTTCTGAGGCTTAGGTCTTTCAAGCAAAAAAAAAAAAAAATCATCCCTATTTATTGTCAAGGATTCCTAAACCTCTTATATCCAGGCAATGCATAGAAATATGATTTTTTATGAATGGACTTGGGTATCACTATTGGTAATTTTCCCTTGTAGATTCAATGCTTCACCACTGCAGACAGTCTAACCATAGCTGTACGCTGCCGAATTGGAGAAAAGACCATTACACCTGTGCAAAAGAAGAATTTCCACCCACTTTCAAATAGTAAGTCTCATCTGTTTTGTAGTCTGTGGAGTTCTCCATGAAGTGATACTGAATTTATTTTCCCCAGTAACAACCGTGCAACACCCATAGCTGATTTTGGACCTACCTCTTTTCCTTGCCCCAAGAAACAGCTAGCAGAAATAGACCAAACTGCATCCTGTCACTTGCATCACTGATCTGCAGTGTCATGCCACCCATTATAAATGGGAAAGTATTCAAATGGGACACCTCTATAAATGGGACATTGAGTGCTCTTCTGGGAAGAGCTAGGCTCTGCTAGATCCCTGGTGTTCACAGCAGATGTCATTTGCTGCAGGATTTCTGGCAATCCAAAATATATATGCTGTAAAAAGAAGAGAACGTATTGCTGCTTTAACCATGCTCCTCTTCCCAGATATGTGCTTTCACCTTCCCCTGAGCCAAGTTTGGCTTCTGTCACAGCCTTTGATGAAAATGTTGAATTCTCTAATCCAGCAGAAAAGTATCCCTTTGGGCTATTTTTTTCTTTTGCTAGATGTGTGGGGTTACCTGGCTCAAGAAAAGGTCCAGTAGAGCTGCTGCAAGGTGAAGCATGGGAAGGTATGGCTAGGGTCTGGCGCATAGGTGGATCGGCCTAGTCATTCTGTGTAACTACATCTCTTGTGGCTGTGGCTGTAGCTCTCTGAAAGAGCAGCTGGGAAGCAGACATCACTCCAGCAATTCTTCATTCCTGTCCATACAATTGCCTTATGAATCATCCCTACACGATGAGATGCTTGGCCATGTGGAATTGCAGTGTCTCCAGGGACCACACTCTCAGGCTTGCAGGAGGAGCTGCCCTTAATGTAGTCCAGAGAAAACATGCCTTTTGTCATCAGTGTCAGTGGGGAAGAAGGAGGAACAGAAAGGGGGAAACTCATAACCATTTCAGTCAGCAGCGTGTGGCTGGAGTCTGTGAATACAGCCAAGACACAATCCTGCTGCATAAGGTCTTCCAGTGGAGCCCTGTTATAAACAGACTGCACGGAGGTATCATCCTTGCTCTCTCTCTTTCCAGTCAAGCTGAGACCTCCAGGAAATCTTCAACTGATTAGGAAGACTAAAGACACCTACAATTTAACATGGACTATGAATATTTCCTCTCACTACTTAGATGGTGAGCGGGAATATCAAGTGCAATACCGAACCATTCGTCAGCCCTGGGAGGTGAGTACAAAGCAGGAACCTGGGGCCTGACACTATATGGCTTTCTTTAGGTCAACCAGGACTGGCTGCTGGGCAGAACAACCTCAGGAAAGAAACAGTTTTAGGGAAACTAGATAGGGGATTATCCCCCCACTTTTAGATGGATCACCTGCTGCCTATGTTTCGTGGTGACATGGTGGCAGATGGGAATCCTATTTTATCTAGTGCTGTGACAAGAGGAATCCAGACAGCTTCAGCACAGGCCTGGGAAGGGATGAAAAGAACAAAGAAGACTTGTCCTCAAGCATGAACAAAGATCGGGGGAGGGCTCTAAGATGGATTCTTTCTAAGCGCCTGATCAGGATGGATATGTCAGGTTGTGAGCCACAGCAACGTGGTAACGATACTCAAATGTTTACCTTCTTCTAGGCGGCCAAGACATATAACATTGTGCAGGACCAGATGTGGGTAATGTTCGAGAAACTCTCCCCTAACCTGAAATATGAGGCAGCTGTCCGCGCAAAACCCAGTGCCTCAAGTACCTGCAAAGGCGTGTGGAGTGACTGGAGCGAGACAATATTGTGGAGGACACATGCTGACCGTAAGGATTGGAATCAGACAATCTGACCTGGAGTGGAGGTGGTGGGACTCAGAGAAGAAAAACAGGGAAAAAGGGCCAAAGCAGGCTAGGAAGCAGGAGGAAGATGGGAAGGGAGGATTGTATTAACTAAATAGCTATATATAGACTAGAAACACTCTTTCTCTCCTAATCTTACAGTTAGACTGGACTTAATAGGATTTAAGGAGAGGAATTACCACCTGGCCATGGTAGAGTAAGTGGCAGCAGTCCATGTAACTTGCAGAGAGCAGGCAAAATTCGCAAGACATAAATCAATGCCTTTATCCCTAGAGCAGTAAGATCAAATGTGTGACCTGCAGCAGCGGTGGGTGGACTGCTGTTTTCTGAGATGACCATGTGACCTGTGAACAAAAGCCCGAATTGATAAAATGGTACAGTTTAGCGGAGCCACTGATCATTATGATGCAGTGAAACCCCTAAGCATAAGGAGATGTGAGCCTAAGAATCAAAGACTCATAGAGAAGGAATGGGATTTGCATGCATGTACCCCTTCCAAAAATACCCCTCCAAGATGTGTATCAATCATCACAATGAGCCTGGCATGCAAGACACCTGCTGCAGCCTTGAAATGCACTGCCTTGAGCAAGCCTCTGCAGTTAGTCGTTGGCCCCTATCTCTGTATTTCTTTTCTGGGAACAGGTAGCTAGAGGTTATTCCTCCTCATGTTGCTCCCACTCTGCCCCTGCCCAGTCCCTCCCTTTGTGCTTAGTATTGGTATAAACAGAGGAGCTATGTTTGGAAAGGGCACTGTGTTGCTGTGGCGATCAAATTTTGACAGTGTGTGATGTCAATGAATAGGATACAGCCTCAACCAGTTGCCATAGAAACCAAGACCCAAAGATAATCAGGGTACCAGAGGCAGAAGAGACAAAGTGATCTTAGAAACATCTCAAGGACAGGCAAAGAAAGGACTTTCTAAAAATGTCTCATCCTTCTTCTGGTTTTCACTCTGCTCACAACTACTCCAGAGAAGTGCTACAGACCAGGCTAGGGATGGAGAGAGATAAGGTGTCGGGCAAAGGAGCCTGGCAGCAGAACAACAAGATCTAGCAAAGGTGCTTGAGGCAGATGCATGCAAAAGAAATGGATTAAGAAGAGTCTGAGTTGATGCAAGATAGGCCTAAAAAGTTCTGCCAGAATCGTGTATGTGGGAACTGAGTCTCCTTCTCCTAGCCCTACCAGTCAAGTATCTAAATGATCCTGTGATGGAGCGCTGTATCTTCCTAGCTTCTTTAAACTCTCCCACACCTCTCCGAAGCCAGCCCCATGATCCTAAAACTTCTCCATCCTTGGCCTTCCTGCCCTCTCATGAACACTCATGAATCGCACGACTCTATTTAGCCAACCAGCTTGTAGTTACTTTCCATGTCTCCAGCATCACTGAGACTGAATTTAGGACTTCCTAATTTCCTTTGCAAAGAATGTGCAGGATATTGAACACGCCTACTCGTACACTGTGGCACCTCATTTATGGTAACCCCCAGCTGAAGCACTATTATGATCAAGGAGTTCACGTTGTACAACAAGGAACTGTATATTGAACTACGCCAAGTGGACACTGAAACTTATCTCAGCTTTAAGGCCTCCTAGACGATAGAGCAGAATCCATTGTTTGACCTGTATCTCAGTTTTGGGGGTTTTTTTTGTTTGTTTGTTTTGTTTTGTTTTGTTTTCCTTGGTGGTGGGGATTGTTTGTTTGTTTTCAGAGATATATTATAATATTGAAAGGCTCACTTTGACCAGCTTGAACAGCCACTACAGCTCCAGGATCCCGGATAGATTTTCACAGCAGATCTCTCTTTTTCTCTCATCTTACAGAAACATCCTTCCCAATCCTACTAGTTCTTATTGTGAGTATTTGCATCTTTGTGATCACCGTGACTGCCCTCCTTGTTAACCTGAGGACCCTGAAATGGTAAATAGGAGTCAAGTGCTCCTCTATGTTCCTGTCCTGTTTCCTGCAAGTCTCCTCAAAAACAAATTTAATTTTTACTCAGCATTACTCAGGATAAAGAGAGACTCCCAGATACGGTTTATAGCCCAAGCTTTTGAGGTTAATATTAATCTGGGCAGATATATTACAGCCCAACATTATGTGGTGCTGGTAATATTGTCATACTGTGACACTCTCATGTGACATGACCTTGTTGAGTTCAAAATAGCTGCCAGTTGCCCTTTGGTTAGAGCTATGTCCCTTTGGTGGGATGCTTCAGAGGGATTCACCAAAATTGTCTCATAAAAATAGGCCACTGGGCTGAGCACACTCTCCCCAGAGAGAGGAACAAGCAAGGATAGGTAGTACTGCCTTCTCACTTAAACTCTCTAGTCAGAGCTCAGGCAGTAGATAGTTATATTTTGCCTACAGACAGGATCCCTGAGTGAGGAGTACATTTTTTTTCCTCCATTTGGCCTGTACTGCCCTCTGTTTCCTCACCACATAGTGGTAAAGATATATGCAGTACTTTAAAGACCTCATCCATTTGCCAGAATTTCTGCCCAGAAACTGCTCTTAGTCAGAACTGAATGTGTCTCACAAGGTTACCCAATGTAATAGTAATACAGAGAGTGACCTGTCAGCAAACCAGAATTTGAAAAGGTTTCAGGTTGTAACTTCCTCATGTCAGTGCAGGGACAGAGAAACAAGGTGCTAGTGTTAGTGCTAGGGAGCAGGAGGAAAGGCTTTCAGGGAAGGAGCGAGCAGAATCTGTAATGGTTGCTCTGTGAGGAAAGAAAGAGAAGTGCATTAAATAGAGTGCTGAGAAAGTCTCTGGTCACTATGGTTTACTTTGAGTACATATGAGAAAGGTGAGAAAGTGTTAGCTGTAAGGCACACAGATACAAGGGCTTCTTTCTCCAGAGATTATAATTAATACACAGGATTTGATGGAGGATAATGCCGAGGTAAGATCCAAGGAAGGATTAGATATGCATGAATAAAAATAGCGTCTGCTGTGGTAGGTAGGAAGGTAGTTTATATGCAAGGACTTTATGCTCCAGAGAGTACACTTATTGCCTCCAGAGGTCACGAGGTTATTTGCTGAGAGCAACCTACTGTAAAGCTTCAATAAACAGTTGCTAGGATCAGTCGACCTCTCTGAGTAACAGAGAAACAGATTAAATCACTTTTTGTGTGACAAAACACCTCCTACAGTAAAGCAGGAGCAGCTGGACCGGCACAAAAACATGTTCAAATGGTCTTGCATGTCCAGGGCTAAAAGAACAGGCATTGACAAGTTCCACTCAGGTCCTGTGCTCTTCTGAGTCAGAAGAAGCTGCTGTGCTGCTGTGGGGGCAGCATAGCAGAAAGGGGAGCCCCCAGCATTGGTATCTTTGAAATAAGGGAGATCTTCCCAGCTTGGCAGGGTGGGTTACTCAGAGTGATGAGTGAAAGTGGAGAAGGCTGTAAATGGCTGGCTGTACTTCACCAGAAAATAAGGATGAGGGGAGATTATTTTCCAATGCCAGTTTCACCTGCCTCTTCTCTGGGTATCTTACCAACATCTATTCTGTCTCAAGCTATTCAAGAGCAAAGAGATGCCTTGGGCTTGTTCTTCTTTTATCTCATTCACATGCCATGGTAGCCCCCATGAACTCCAACTCACTGCACAGGGGTGAGGTTCAGGTCCTACTTCATTTCTCCTTCTTTCTCTCTTCTCAAGGTTTAAGAAGATGCTGAAGATTCACATCCCAGATCCTGAAAAGTTCTTCCCCCGTCTCATCACAGTTCATGGAGGTGATGTTCAGGTATGGCACCAGGGATGGATCTAGGTGGTTACAAGGGAGAAAGAAAGGAAAGAAGGGAGTCCAGCTGTACATACCTGGTCCAGATACCATGTCCTCAAACATACATGTGCACACATGGGTCACATTCCTGCAGTAGCAGCTGCCTAGTTCTCTGTTCATTTTTTTTTTGACCTTCTAAAACTTGCCACTCGGCTGATGCATCTCTAATTACAGAACCAAGAAATGGCAAACCATGCA
Organism: Crypturellus undulatus; assembly: GCA_013389825.1. Classification (NCBI taxonomy): domain Eukaryota; kingdom Metazoa; phylum Chordata; class Aves; order Tinamiformes; family Tinamidae; genus Crypturellus; species Crypturellus undulatus. Next base: position 298,800 of record VWPW01029520.1, read on the forward strand.
AACTTCAGCATCCTCCTCTACTGAGAGACATGCAGGAGGGAGCATGGTCCCTCAGATCCCCTACCGCCCAGCCTCTCACCTGCTTGTCTGCCTTTGACCAGCCAACTGCTCCCCCCTTTATCTCCAGCAGAGTCAGCCCCTTTTTGCTCCTACTGTCAATTGCCATCACTCTGCCTTTATCAGGAACTTAGGCATTTTCATGTACATCCTCCCCCTTTCCCTTCTTTTTTCTCCTTTTCTGCCTTCCAGTTTCTCAATCAGCACAAGCAGCTGAAAAACGATAATTGCAATTCTATGCTGTAAGAAAGGGAGGGTCAGGTGCAAGACGTGGGAGGTAATCCTAAGGGGCATCTTGCTTCAAGGGTGGAGACAAATTGCAGAGGGTCTAGAGGACTGCAAGGCTTAAAAATAAAATAAAATAAAATAAAATAAAATAAAATAAAATAAAATAAAATAAAATAAAATAAAATAAAATAAAATAAAATAAAATAAAATGAAATGTCTAAATGCAAAATCCAATGCTTTAGAAAGCTTGGCCTACTTGCGGGCAGGGGTTAAACATAGATCACAGACAGTTTTCTGGGGCTAAGAAAATGGAAAAAAAATGGATTTACTGGACATAAAGTTGATGAAGTTGGATATTACCAAAACTAGTCTATTTAAAACAGATTACACGAGACTCATTCCAGTACTGCTTTTGATGTTTCCACAATTGCTCTTCTTCGCAATCTTGTCTTTTTATCTATAATTCCATATTTTTTCCTTTTATCTTTTTTTCTTCTTTTTACTTTAATTCTCCATCCCTCCTTTTCCCACAGGATTCCCAAAAAATGGTCTTGCAGGATCTACTTTTGTTTTCAAATGACAGAAAGATGAGCTTCCTTTGAAAATACTGTAACTGAGATGTAACATATGTAAAATATGCCCTCCTCTCAGCTCTTGCTTGGCCAGAGAAAACACCACTTATTTGCTTTGCGTATGCAAAAGGCAAGACGATTAGTTCCTCACTATTATACTCTAGGCGTAATAGACTCTTTCCTATGTTTTCTTTTCCACAGAAATGGCTCTCCTCCCCATTCTCCACATCTTCCTACTATGTGAGCAGCACAACTCCAGAGATCTCCATGCTTGAGGTTATGCAGAAGAAAGATCAGGAATCCCAGTTTCTCCTTTCCAAGAGCATGCTGCCCTCTGATCCTCCGTTAGAAACCAGTGGGCACTCTGTGTCCAGCTGCTTCACCAACCAAGGCTACTTCTTCTTTCATCTTCCCAACTCCTTTGAGATTGAGCCCTGTCAGGTTTACTTCACTTATGAGCCTTTCTCCCAGGAGAATAGTGCCAGCAAGGACAATGAGTCTTATCAAGCTCTGTCTTCCCCTGACCTCTGCATGCTGGCAGAGGATGTGCCTGTGTTGTCCCACAGCTTCCTCCACTGCATCAAGGGACCCCAGGGCTTCCAGAATGGTTCCTATATGGAAGAGACAGAAAATGAAGTCCAGCAGGACACAACTATTTCTGAGACTCTCCCATCAACTGAAAGCACCTCACCAACACCAGCTCTGAAGCAGGATGAAGAAGTTACAGACAAAACAGCTTTACAGCCCTCTGAGACCTTTTGCCAGCTAGATACAGTCTTTCCTGACCCACCAGACCTGCATGACAGCAATACTAGTAAGACAACAGAGGGGAGTGGGAATGCAAATCCTTTGATCAATCCTGGCACTCCAGAGGCATATACTAGCTCTTCTTTTCCTCAGCCTGCATCTCTGGGGCAAGCCCAAACTGAAGATCCCTGCAGAGCAGCCTTCTCCAGCCAAGTCCCAAATACTGGTGGATACCTTTCTTTGAGAGACCTCCAAAGTCAATATGGCTATCACTCTGTCTAAGATCTGCCTGGAGAAACCCACAGGTGGAAAAGGCCTTCCCTGGAGGGAGAACAAGATGGACAACTTGTCTATTTAGAGCATGAACGTGGCCTTTAATGGGGATGGAAGACAGAGTTATTCTAGAATGGTGCAAAACTGGAAACGAGATAGGATGGAAGAGATGTAAATTCATAGACTGATACATGGGTAGCACTTGTCCTCAAGGTAAAATGACAATGAAGTAAAGGATTAGATATGAGAGGACCTTTTGCATGGAAAACTTTGCTAATCTAAAGATAAAACAACATACAGAAAACGATAAAGGAACATTAAAACTGCTCAGTGGCTACATAGCTAATGAAGACATAGAAACTGTATTCTTAGCAATATAGAACAGCAAGGACTCTCTTCCATGATTAAGTCTGTTCCTCTGCTATTACGGGAACCAGTGGCATAGAAATCCCTTCCCACACTGCTCAAGTACTATCCTAAAACAGCAAACATTCTTTTTCCTATCATCTCCCAATGCTGTGCCAGCACTCCCATGCTCTGCATCTTGGTGTGAAAACAGCACTGAGCTTCCAGGCTGAGCTAGCACATATTCCATTTCCCTTAACTCTGTGCTCCAGGGAAGAGAAATGCCTAAGGAGGTGGATGCAAGATTTTGTCAAGGGATAGACAATAAGCACTGTGGCTGAAAACAAATTGGAAAAGTCTCTTCTGACTGATCAAGGGTGTTTCTTTCAGTAGTTTCCCCACTTCAGGTTAGCCCAGCTTTACATTCTTAGCCACTTGGTCCAGCTCTAGCATTAGGTCTCTAATTTCAGCTCAGAGCCAAAAGTATATCAGCTGTCTAAGGAGTGCAGTGTCAAAAGAAATACCCGTTCTTGGGTTAAAAATACTGGGGAAATCCCCTGCTCAACTGATGATGGCAGTAGAAAGAATACACACGATTTCCCATCTTGCTGCAATATTTTTCATGAAATCGAAAGCCTCTCTGCCCTGCCGGCAAAATATTTGACTACGATAAGCTGACTGCAGAATAGTCCATCCCACATCCTGTATTAGTGGAAAACATCACAGAGGTGCTGCCCATTCCTTCCATTGCTCAAGGGAAAACACTGCCTAATTAGCAGCAAAGGCAGGGTGAAGGAGCCCAGAGAAGTAACTCACAAATCAGCTGAGAAGACAACCTCAATCTACTCACAAAAAAAATAGAGACTACTCTGATTTTACTTATTTCTCTACACTAGCTGATGTGCTGTCAGAAATAGCAAAACACCACGGGATGAAGGTGATGAGTCAAAAAAAAGGCACTCTGTTCTGGTTCTATCCATCCTTCCATTCACCATCTTTACTGTCTGTCCCATTTCTTTGCCATATTTCTTGACTTATCAGAAATGGGACAAATAATCTTGCACTAAAGATCTTTAGTCTAAGAGTTTTTAGAGAAAAAAAAAAGCTGAGAGGTATCAAACTTAGTATTTTTGTCATCCTCCTCATTTTTTTTTTAATTCTGAGTTTCACCCAGAAACAATTCTTCCCAACCTCTGTCTATACAAGTGTTATTTCTTTGTCCCAGTACCACACTGTTACATGATCTTGCATTAATGCAGCTAATTGTCTTTACAAATCCCAAATACCCATTAAATCGAAAATTAACCTCAAAAGAAACTCAAAGGAGGTGGGCCTCCCTGCAGCTGAGGTGACTGGGAAAGCTATACCCTTTTCTCATCAGCTCCTGCGTCTGCCTCAACATGTGGACTGCTCTATCATCTCCAGGAAACAGCAGGAAAGTAGACCTCAGTGTTTCCCATGTAAGCAAGGCTTGTCCAGATATTTGCTGTGCCTTAGAAAGCTTCTCAGATATATCTGCAAAAAACACACTGAATCCCCTCCCTAATGGGAAAATTGATGTCTTACATGGGCTGATGATCTTCATTATGCCAGTAGTTCTCCTGTACCTATGTACATCTTCATAAGCTTCTTAATTATCTTTGCTGCTAAGATGAATATAAGAAAAAAATACTTATGTTAATAAAATAAATGTCAGTGGTGCAACAGTATTTTGTTGTTTATTGTCCTGCAGGATATGGAGGGATGGGGGTAACAAATAACAGTCCTTTTCTAGATAGAGACTAGGCACAGCTTTGCTAGGACAAATTGACCTTTAGTCCTCCCTCCCTTTCCCAAGAGAATCAACATCAACACTAAAGAGGGAATTATTCCCATTGAAAGGCAGTCAGGGAGGTATGAGACCAGATGAGTGTTGAGGGCAAGGCAAAGAAAGGGGATGTTTGTAAAAAGAGCATTTGGCCAAAGAGGTCAGCTCTGGTACCCACACAAAGACCTTCATAGCAACTGAAAAATTACTCACTTCAGTAGGATTTGGGTCAGGCCCAACGCTTAGACAGAAACCTACGTTCACACTGCAGTTTCAGGGAAGCTGAACCACTCCACAGGTGATTTGGCACTTATATCACTGCATTCAGGGATGAGGAAGGAGGAAAAACATTAGGTACATGGGCAGCAGGCTTTGGGCTGGAAATAAAAGACATTTCAGAGGGGTGAATCACTCAGACACTTCCATAAGAGCAGGAGCATGTTGGTGAATGTGTCTCAGAAATTTCTTTACCACATTCCCTTCTGCAGGATCCCCAGGAAGCAGAGTTGGAAATCAGCCTGCTGCAAGTACCTGGGAACCATCCAGCTGGTTCAGTATTTTTCACCGTTGTGAAAGTGCTGACAGCTTTTCAAGCTGGAAGCTGTTAGCACTGCATTAGCAGCCACACTGGGTGTGAATGTGTGACACACTGCTGCAGGAAGTGCTCAACATGAGATCTGGTGATAACCGGACCTTTCTTCCAGGAAGAGAGTCATGTGGTCTCATACGTGAGTAACCCACGCTGTGAATACCAGAGGCGGCATTCAGTTATCTGGGGACCTTTCTCTGCTGGGTCCCCAAGGACCATTTGGAAATGTCACATGGGAGGGTGTTCCCCCTCCCAAGCTGATGCAATCACACAATGCTAGTAAAACTGCAGAGACATACTATGATAGTGCCCACCAAAGTCATAACAAAGGTGAACTCCAGCGCTGTGTGGAAGATATTTGGCTAACAGCCATAGACATATGAATCTTTTTCTCTTAAGCCCAGCTACAGAAAAGATAGCTGTCCCATCTCTCATCTCCATCCATCTAAGAGATCTTATTCGTAGGAAGGCAACATCACTCTCAAACCCCTCTCACATCCTCTCCCTTCTTTACTGTGGATATGCGTAAAGTAAGGGGCACTTGCAGTAAAAAATTCCTGTGAAATCAGATTTGATCAAGGTTCCGGATCCTTGTCTGATTTAAAAGACTGTGGTCATAGATGTGGTATGCTTGCTTAGACAGATTAGATTGAGATTCTTTATTTTGCATTCTGCTGAACCACCAGTGAAAGAGGACATAGACAAGTAACAGACGGTTCTCATTTGTCTGGGGGAATTCTAGTGTGAAGTCACTTGTGAGGTTTTTTTTGCTTTGTTTTGTTTTTATGAAATTTAGTCTCTCAAATGTATTGGATAGTTCTGAAAGCAATTCTTTTTGTTGCTGCGTGTCTCAGTTTCCCATATATAGCAAAACAGGTTAGTTGGGATAACCGCACTGGCATGCCCAATCAAACACAGCCTATCATCCAATTTTAATGCTTACCTGCTAGAATCCAACACAAGGTCACTATAGAAATGACTTTTGATCTCTGCACAGTGCCAGACTAAATCCGAATCAGTGACAGAGCCGAAACGCTATCCTTGCTTCGCTGACAAAATGAGCTTGAAAGAACTCTGGCCCAAATGAACTCGGCGCCAGGTCATTCGCATTCGCTAGAGGGACAAACCCTCCCTCCTCCCCAGTACTTATTGACAGAATAACTATTTGCTCTAGGCAGAGAGTGGTTGCTTTCTGTGAAAAGACAGTGGGAATGTGCAGAGCTGTGGGACTGTAAGGAGAAGGTGGTACAGGCAAGGTATGTGAGGGGAACGTGGGACTAGAAAAAATCAAATGTTGTATGAAGGAGTGAGGGGAAGTGAGAGCAAGTTTGGGGAACCCAGAACAAGTCAGGAGACTAGTTGGCAAGGTGCACAAGGATAACAGAGGGAATCTTGAAGGTCAGCACTGAGAGATGCCACACACCTTGTCTTCATCCATTCTACAGCTGCAGTAACTAGACTACAGACATTTTTCCCTCTTCAAGCAATCTACCTGTCAGCTAGAGTTTGTTCCATCCCCATGCTGATGGAATTTGCATGTCCACACCCTGCATTTTGCCTCTCCCTCCAGTGGGACCAAGGAGGGTAACTAAGAAATACAACAGTTGCTGGGCAACTCTCTGTTCCCTGAAGAGGACAATGCAACCTATCTGCACCAGCCTCCTGCCTTCTCTGCACAGCTGGAGATGCTCCTAATCTGAAATTTTATAGGATCCTCTCTGTAAAGCCTACAGATCTATACCCTGCAAGCCAAAGGAGGCTGCACTGGAAGGAAAAAAAAACACAAAACAAAAGAAAAACAGTTGTACAGGGTGTGCTGACCTTTTGTGCAGGATCGAGCAGGACAAAGGTTGCGCTGAAGGGACATGACATCCGATTATTGATCTGAGGAGACCTTGATCTTAGGTAAAAAAGATATCCTCCCTCTTTTTCCCTTGTGTGTGAGCCAACTCATGTAGGGGCGGGGACTGGCCTCACAGGCAGCAGCAGATTTCAGAGGTAGGTCTGCAGCTCTGGGGGAAACCTCTGAGCTTAGAATTAAATCTTCTAACAAAGAGAGGTTCTTCTATTGCTGTTTCCTGCCCTCCAAGCCCCCACCCTTTGGTTTGTGGTTCTTTGCTTCTGTGTTCTGTTTCAGAAGGGATATGATAGTGGAGAAGTAGCCTGGCCTTCTTGGACTGCTCTGTCTGGTCCAGCAGGCAGAGGACCATTGCAGGGGAGCCACAGAAAGTGCATCCATAAGGAGAAAGTGAGGGCAGTCCATGTTAGGCCTGTTTGTACAATGTGTCTCTCTGGAAGTGTACAATAGTGCAAGCAGATGTGCTACTGTTTATCTTGGAGCTAAGCTTCTTTTGTTGTCGTTTCTGGTTTTGCTTGGTGCTTACATTCTGCAAGCATGTTTCTGTGTTGCAAGGCAACCTGGAGGGTTTGAAGCTCGTGCTCAGTAACTGAGGAAAAGCAAGGAGACTGAGAAGCCAGTTGTCCTGTCCTGTGAACAATCTAAGGCACTCGGGCACACCAAAATGGATGTGGGACCCTTTCCTATCCCCACATCTGCAGGAAGCCTCCCTTGTGCATTCCCACCAGCACACTCACGCACCACCTGGCATGCTCACAGGCACACACATGCAACGCACAGGCATTCCCCAAGACCTCTGTGCCCTCCCACACAGATGTGTCCACATCCCTTCCCTCTCCAGTCATGGACACACACAAAGCCACTGGTGGCAACTGAGAAATTCTAAGACAACAGATGATCATAGAGGAAGGGAGAGAGAAAGTAGCTGAGCAGTAACTGAGATGAACACGACTTTTTTAGGAAATGGTGTTTTTTACCTTCAGAGTCTGCAACTGACAATACGGGAACAGGCAGCCTGGAGAAGAAGGGAAAGGGAAGCCAGAAGGTGTCCCATGGCAGAAAGAGAGAGCGGGGTACAGGTTGTTAGAAAGCTTTTTCATTCACTGTCAAATCTAGAGAGTCCATGCCAGAATGGGCTTAACCCTGGGACACATGGTCTGGTGGCAATGGCAGGGTGTGTTTACTTTTGAGGACAGAGAGCAACAGGACAGAGAAGACAGTGCAACTGCAGACTCCCAGGCTGGAGCTGTTGCGTAGAACTTGTATGTCCACTTGAGGTCAAGGATTTTCTTTTGTGTTTATCTCTAGGTCAATAAAATATCACCTTTAAAACCATTTCCAGCCTAAGAGACAACACTCTCATTCATAGAGAAATTCATCATTGCACTCATTTGAATTTGGGGAGTTAATGGAAAACTGGGAGATGTCTTTGGAAGTTGAATTTTTTTCCAGGAGGCATAGACAGACAGGACAGTATGTTAGAAGCCTTTCTCCAATTGGATTATAGTTTTACTCACAGTGGTACTGAGGAAAGTATTTGGTGCTTAGCACAGAGATGTCATAAGGTTACAAGTCTTGGGAGAGGAGTACAAAGGTAGCAGAGCACTTCCAGCAAGGGATGTAATGGCATGCAGAAAACCTAACTTGATCTGGTATGCTGTGTCACTAGGTGCCCCTAATGGAGGCTGAGGAACAGGAGGAAGATGCCAACTCCCTCTCAAAGGATGAATCTGAGACTAACTCACGTGACTGGCTCCGCTACGTGCCCCTCTGCATAGCCTTTTTATTGCTGGCCGGAACTGCCACAGCAACCTGGTATTTTCTAGGTAACTGTTTAATGCATTTTGTCCTTGCACAGGAGGGATGGGATTTAGTAAAGATAATACCAGCACATAGCCAAAAGAGTATTATTGACTCTGAGTGATCATTATAGATACATACACAGGGGTGAACCCTCCTTTTATCAATAAGGTAATCCAGCAGTATCTTCCATTGGCAGACTACAGACCACGGCATCCAGAAACGGCCATCTTGCAGCTTTACTCTGGCAGCCTCCAGGTTCTCAATCGCCAGTACACCCCAGAACTCGGGCGCTCAGAGTCCAGAGCCTTCTGGATAGAGTCAGCTAAGCTTCAAAAGATGGTGAGAGCAATTTCACGAGCAGAGCTGGTCCTGAGGCAGTTCAGTGAGTAGAAGGAGGAAGGGATCAGGTATGCTCATCCAAGTGACAGACTTGGTGAGTCTGCACAGCAAGAGGGCTGAAAAATAGTTGCTATAGGTTCTTTGTTACGGTAACATCATTTGATAGTTATCAGATGACATTTTCGTTACAGCTGAAGGAACTGATTGATGCTACAGAGCTGGGGCGATATTACAACTCGAGTACAGTCTATGCCTTTGGGTGAGTAGCACCCACAGTATTCTTGGTTGTTCACGTGTGAGAACTTCCAGTCACTTGTACTCTTGTTCAGCTGAAATCTATGGCCACTGCTACAAACTGCTGCGGCAGACTGCTGCAGTCCCCATCATGAGCAATAGGCCAGGCTGGGCAACCCAGAACCAGAGTGGGTATGGCATGAGTCCTGTGGATGTTTTGATGTTAACATTCATTCATGAACAAGATGAAAAGCCAAAAAAATAAGTTTTTTTTTTTTTTTTCCCCAGAAGCAATGATTCAAGAGAAATGACTAAGAAAAAAATGAAACAAATGAAGTTGTCATTCTCAGTAGAAACTAAGTACTTGGAAGTTAATTTCTCTAATTCAAGAAAGTCATTTTTTATGGCTGATACTAAGCTCCAGAAGGGAAAGGCAAGAAGGCACTATGGCAAATGTGTTCCAGACAAGAAGCATAGTCTTCTTTGGAATATGGTAACAGTGAAATAGGACAGATATGGGACTTCAGCTTTGTTGGTCATCACACTAGTTGAAGGAAGCGTGAAGAACTTCCGAACTGACCTATTCAATTGGTTCTGATCTTTCCATGGAAAACTATAACCCTTTATTTGTCCTTCAGTTATAGAACATTCCAATTTTGGTTTAACTCCATTTTAAACTGAGGAAAAATTTCCACTTGGAAATTTTCTCTAGCATTTCACTAAAAGAAAAAAAAAAAAAAAAAAAAAAAAAGCTTTGCTACAACATCTCTTCCCCCTCCCCCAGCAAATTTTCCCTGCCAGCTGGTTGAACAGAACTTTCACAGTCTCGGTCTCCTGCATCTTGACCCTGCCCAGCATTAATGGCTTGTGGTAAGGTACTGAGCTGTAAATCATCCACTTGTCACCACTGGGAGGTGAGACAATGAAGTCTTGAGTGCTTAATTTCAACCCTTGACCACAGGTCATTTCTACCTGAAGCATATTCCTCCGACCAATCCTGAATTAATTATCACACAAATTTGAACACCTGTGATAATCACTAAAAACAGGTGGCACAAAATGGCTTTCTCCCCCGAGGGACTGAGCATTAATTAGCACTATGGACACAACAGTTCTTCTGCCCTACTCACAGTGGTTCCTCTGGGTAACGGCTGCTGGCCCAGCTACTGGGAAGTTCACACAGCTATGTCTGCTTTGTGGAGAAACACTGGGAGGTTATCTCTGGGCTTTGTCACTACATTGATTCCTGGGATGTTACATTCGCTTGCGGTGGGGAAAAAAGATAAAGATATATATATATGTATATTTAACATGCTATTTCTCTGTTAGGGAGGGGGCTCTGACCTTCTTCTTCTGGTTTGCTCTCCAAATCCCTGAGAATCAGCAAAAGGAGATGACTGCTGAGAGGGTAAACGCAACTCTTCGACAAGAACTCACCACTAGTTTCAACAGCTCAGGCAGCCTGTCCTACCAGGCAGAGTACAAGGTCAATCCTGACTCCCTGGTTCTGCTGGGTAAGTACCAGATGCTCAGTTGCAGCTCAGTAGTCAGAAACAGGCTGAGGATTATAAAGTGCTGAAGGGAGGTTATGAAAAGAGGCCAGAAGTCTTTTGTGAAGGGCATATTGAGGAGGACAGGGAAGATGTGAGGAATGAGAGAATTGCACATTTCTTCCTCAGTGAGTAGCACTGAGGTTTGACAAACAGCATCCTTGCCTCAAAAAGATTAAAGATTCTTTGAGATACCACTAATCATGACCAGCTAGGTAATGTTTTTCTTTTTTCTCACCCTCTTCATGTTTAGTTTCTGTGTAGTCATTTCTTACCCTGGTCGTGACTTTGATCATATCAGTTCAAAAATAGAAAGCAATTAGATTTCTTGCTTTCCTTTGGGAGATTATTCCAGTCTACTTAAATGTGATAACAATAAAGGCAACATACTTAAGTCACCACTAGTCACCACAAGGATTGTTTATTCCTGCCCAAAGTGAATCGCAGACTGTTTAAAAAGACACCCTTACAGAAGTGTCCTAAAATGAGTGTTAGATCAAGAACTAAGAGTTATATCTATACTTTATGCATCAAAGTTCAGTGGAATTTGGATTTAGTATTTACAAGGACTGCCGCTGTACAGAGCTGCAAATCACACAGGTCTTAAATATATTGCGTTTGTTCTCTACCCTTGGGGTTCTTATTTCCAAGTTTCTTTCCCTAGGAATATTATCTTGCATTTTTCTAAGATGAATCTCATTTTAATATATCCACCTATATTTTATCAAACTTTTTTCTCCACATTTCAATTGTTTTGATCTGGTGATGGGTTTTTCGGTGCCTTCAAAGAAAATTTGTTAAAATGGTTTTCATTCCCTTATCCACATCCTCACATTAAATCTTATTCTGGATCTGCATTAACCTCCCATGAAGCCCTCTCCTCCTGCAGTCACTATTAGTCATTTTCTTCTACTTGTGATTTATTTCCAGCATAACATACCTTATGCTTAGCCAATTTAAATTAACTTTCTTAAGAAAGATGCCGTAAGACAATATAATAAATGTTTCCAAATCATCCCATCTTGCATTTTCCCTTTATTTACTCAGTTCAGAATGTAATCTGGAGGGAAAAAAAAGAAAAAGAAAAAAGTTTATGGTACTACTCTTCTAGCTACTCCCAGTTCTATTTTATTCCCTTTGCATCTGTTTCTTTTTTTTATTAATTTCAGACAGATTTATATGAGCAGACCACAACTCTTTCTGTTTTATAATTAACACCCACTTATAGTTTCTTCAGCTCCTCTGCTTTCCTTAGACCTTTCTGCTTCCCTCTCCAGTCAGAAGTGTAATCTAGGAGTTGTGTCTGAAGCCAAAAGCTCTTATACTGCTGGGCTATGATGACCTGAAGCAAATGACTTAACCCCGGCTTCATTTGCTGTGTAAAATAGGAATGAAAACTTTGCAAAGTTAGCACTTCATTGTCTGACAGACTCATTTGCTGACCCACTTAGCTCTAAATATTAAGTCTCAGTAGCATGCCTGAACACAGTCTGCACACAGACTGATACAGGAACATTTTTGAATCTCTCCAGTGTTTTAGTTTTACTAACAATGGCCACATTTGCGCCAGAAAACTATTTTCCTCTTTCTCCCATTGAAATTCACTTCAGGAATTCAGGACTTCACTCTTCTTTATTGCCAGGACTCAGTTTCATTACTTTCAGATACAAATATTAATACCGTCTCAGCACACCTTGCAGAACAGGAGATTCTTTAAGAGCCTGCATTATGTCTGAAGGCTCACCCTTTCCACAGCATCTGCCTTTATCTTGACAAAACTACTCAGTTCTCCCCACAGAATTGCAAGCTCTGTTTAAAAGCTACGAGCGACCAATTCCATGAACTAGGCAAGGCCCCAACAGCAATTCTCACACTCAGCTGACCTCCTGGTGGCTTCTGTGTTGGCACTTATTCCCATTAGTGCCTCATATCTGTCTGCTTTCAGTTCAGCTGTGAGGATGAAGCAAGACACAACTCTCCTAAAAGGGCTGTCCATCCTGGAGCTCTATTTTGTACAGGTTTGCAGTTCTTGCTGAAGGCTTTCTCTTCATTTCTCTCACTCAAAGATGGGCTTTATGATTTCATTGAATCATAGAATCATTTGGTTGGAAAAGACCTTTAAGATCATCAAATCTAACTGGAAAACCATCACCACCATGCCTGCTAAACCATGTCACTAACTCCCTCATCTACACGTTTCTACCCTGGGCAGTCTGTTCCAATGCTTCACCACTCTTTTCGTGTAGTATTTTTTCCTAATATCTAACCTGAACCTTCCCTGGCACAACATGAGGCCATTTCTTCTTGTCCTATCAGTAGTTATTTTGGAGAAGAGACTGACCCCTGCCTCACTACCACCTCCTTTCAGGTACTTGTTTCATCAGCTCGTCATCATCACAAGAGGCCACCTTCTACTCTATCAACAATTCCCCTCCCCGCTTTCTCCTTCTCTTCTCTTTTCCTTTCTTTTTTTTTTTTTTTTAAGTGAGTGTTATGTGAACCCAAAGAGTAAATGCACATTCTTTATTCTCCACTGCTGGCTCTAATTAGCATTTAGACTACTTATTGGCGTACTCACTTACTGTGCCAAATTTGCAGGCTGGTCCTAAGTTTCGCTGTGCTTCTCTCTATTTCAGAAGTTTCTTCTTACATAGTGTGATGCAAAACCACGGAATGTCATAGGAAAGGACTTGCTTTAGGTTTCAGCCCTTCTCCGTTGACCAAAAAGGATGTGTGCCCTACTTCCAGGAAGAGGCAAGTGAGGTGGGACAGTCACCTCCCAGGGCAGCCAGTGATCTCTCTGGAAAGTGAGGTTGTGCCCCATTGGTGTGGCTTATAGGGAAGGAGTATGGCTACTCCTGGGATGGTGAAGAAGGACCACGGAAGGCACTATGAAATGAGCAAGGAAAAAAAAAAAAAGGAGAAAAGACTGTAGCATGTTGGAAATCATGTACCACATCATCATGTAGGAGAGATGCCAGAAAGATTTCCCAGTGACATAGGATGGAAAAGACATGACTGAAACAGGTCCCTGAAAGCTGAGAAGCTCTTGAAGAGAAGAGTGCTTCATGTAACAGTTGTAAGGCGTTAGTTTATTTAGGAAGGGAGTCATCATCTGCTGTGCTAACATTTAGATGCTGCCACATTTTCTTTTTTTTTCTTTTTTTTTTCTTTTTTTTTTTCTTGTCTTTACCTGTTTTTTTCTTTATGTATTCCCTTTTTAACAGAATCCAGTGTGAAAGACATAATAGTCCTGAAATCCACTCTGGGTAGGCTATCTTTTCCTTTTGTTACTTTGTGGGAGGGAGCTCTACAGGGGCCAAAAGTCCTGGAGTCATAAGCCCTGGGAAGGGGGATGAGAAAAGTAACAAGGAAGCATCAGTTCTGTATACTGGCAAAAGCACCTATGGCCACATCTGAACTACATAAAGCAGCTAGATGCTGGTGTGCTGTGTTCTGACACCTCTGCACTCTGTAGCACCCCAGTGTGAGAGATATCAACTCTGAGGGCCTGTCTAGTCACCTTAGTAAGGTCTTGTGGCTGTTCTTATTAACCTTGTCAAATACAACAATACTAATTCCAGATCCCAGGCAAACCTATTGAGCTATATGGGCTCTGCCCTGGATGCAGTTTAAGTCCTTTAGGAGTTTATGTCTTTTTGACATAGGTGCTTCAGGCAGTTTCAGGCAGTGTTTTGAGTACTATAGCTGGCATCTTCCATTAAATATACTATTGGAAATTCAGAATTTAACCTGACTTTTATGCAACAATTCTGGTCTGGAAACCTGCTGAGACCTGGAAAACAGATAAGGGGAATGTAAAGCAGGGATATATATGAGAGGGTGAGAAAAAAAGAGGCTAGGAAAATAGAGGAAGTGGAAGATAAATGTGTTGTGCTAATATCAAAAGACTGAAGGAATATGAACTTAACCAAAGGAGAGGGAACAGTTCTCACAGAGAAAAACTGAGGCACCGGTATGAGACAACTGGCATCACTAAGAGCAAATGTGAAAGTAAACTGAGCTCACTGGGATGACTCATCTTAACTCTAAAATCAAGTTCACACTGATATCCTAAATGACAATCCCATACCTGAATTTCCCTAACCACCACCATTACACTGTCCTCCTTTCAGTTCACTTCACCCTGAGGTCTAAGTCCTATTTCTTTGTTTCCTTCCTCTTCCCCTTTGGATTCAGGTTGCTATAGATATAGCTATATCCAGGAAGATGACGTCTTAAAGCTGGAGGGCCCTGACTATCTGGCTTCCAGTTGTCTTTGGCATCTCCATGTCCTCAAGGGCTACATGATCAAGCTACGCCTGGAGTGGACACTCCCAGAGTGCAGGGATCGCTTGGCTATGTATGATGCAGCGGGGCCTCTGGAGAAACATCTCATCACCTCGTAGGTAGCTCCTGATCAGAGTGAGCACGGTGGGGAAGCCAGGCACGATGGCATGACACACCACAGCAGGGGAAGGTGTTAAAATGCTTCAGAGGAAATTCTCTTTGATGCACAACCTGCACTGATGAGCTGAATCACTGATGTGGGATATCACAGTCAGTCCTGTTGTTTGACAGATTACAGCAAGACAAGTTGTTTCTCTGCTAGCCCTTGATTTGGTTCAGTTAGTGTCTCACAACAGGCATGTTCACGTGCAATATATCCTTCCCTTGTCTCTCTCTTGTGATTCTCTCTCTTTTTGTTTGCTGCTATCTTTCTTCACTCACTTTACTCCCTTTCTCTCTTTTCTCCATTTTCTCACTCTTTTGCTCTCTCTTTCCCCTCAGAATCTATGGCTGCAGCCGGCAGGAGCCTGTTGTGGAAGTCCTTTCATCAGGCTCTGTGATGTCCATTGTGTGGAAGAAAGCCATGTACAGCTATTATGACCCCTTCATCCTCTCTGCACAGGCTGTGCCCCTCAAAGGTGATGAAATCTAGATGAAAAAGGCAATAGTTAGAGGAAGGAGACAACTTACCTCTTATAATATTACTGCTCCTAGAGATGCTGCATCTCCACTAGGGGCAGAATTCACTCAAGATTGCAATCGTAGAGGTGGTCCATAAAAAAAGGGTTCAGATTTGCTCCTCGGCTTGGATTCGTTAGTGTCAAGCACAAGGCTTTACAGACCAAGCTTTGATGAGCAAAGCATGAGTGATCATAATACCTCAGGAACAACACCAGGTTCTTGAGCATGGACAGACCAACTGTGGCCTGGACAGCACATCTAGCTCCATTAACAGGTAAACGTCAGTTCAGTGGGAGAGTCTAAAGCAGTAAAGTACAGTATTACCATCCTTCTCTGATGAGGAGGAGGAAGCTCAAAGTCTTGCTATGTAGAAGCGGTCCTTTGTAGGGGGATAGTGGAACATCCAATTGACCTCTAATTTAACATCAGGTCGTACAGTTCCCTCCTAAAAGGAGATGAGGACATGGTGTTCCTAGGCTGAGGTTGAGCTAACAGGCAGTAGGTCTTTGAATGTCTGTATTTACAGCCTGCAAAGTGAATATAACCCTACGGGAAGGCCTAAAGCTGCAGGGGAAGATCGGCACGCCACACTACCCAAGTTACTATTCACCCAACACACATTGCACGTGGCACTTTACGGTAAGAACCACTTCTCACAGGAGCATCTATTCCTTCCTGAAACCCATTTGGTCCTCCCCACATAAAGGGGGGCCCAGCATTTAGCCATCGCTTTTGATGAGAAGGTTATGAAATGCCAGCAGGGGGTGACAACCAGCATAGACTTCCCACAGTGAATGTTACTGAAAGGCATTTAATACTGCATGCCAGAGTAGAGATGCAGTAGTTGAGGAAGAATCTGAAATCTCAACTCTATTGGAGTTCTTCAAGATAGAACCCACTTACTAGAAATTACCATGTTTTAAGAACAGCAACAGCTGCCCCAGGCTATGGAATAGTTCTAGTTTGGATATTTGGATAATGCTTCCTTCTTGCCTGTCCTGTGTGAATTGGCAGCTTCCCCTTCGTATATATCCTACCCATTTCTTTTGCCTCTTGGAGGCTGCAGAGTTCACAGGAGCCACCACCCATCTCTTCTGCATGCCCTCTCTTGCAGGTTCCATCTCTTGACTATGGGGTCACTCTGTGGTTTGATGCCTATGCACTCAGCAGACAGAAATATGACCTGCCCTGTACCCAAGGCCAGTGGATAATTCAAAATAGAAGGTGTGTCCTGGAGCTCTTGTTCCTGTCATTTTCCAACCCTAGGAGCTGCGATTAAATCTCTGCAGATCCTTTGCTCTGAAAAAGGAGATCCCACCACCTAGCGAGTGGTGTGCCTCTTGCTTGTCTACTTGTTTTTCAACCTCCCTAGTTCACAGGCTTCCCTGTGAACACATTTCTTAGAGATTTGCCTTGAGTTACCAGCCCACCTTTTCATTCTTGCTGCTTGCATCAGGCTTCCTAGATTTTTCTTATGTGTGTAACCTCAGTGTCCTCCCATATCTCCTGTGTTTGCAAATCTGCCAGTCACCACCTCTGCAATATTAGCTGCATGTACCCTTACATTCACCTTTGTACAGATCTTCCACCAAGCTCCACATTTTCCTGCTTTCACAAGAGCTAATTCCTCCTGTAAAACGTCCTGACTCCAGTGCCTGAACTTTGCTGTGGCTATGTCCATTGCCTACATGCAAAGGAACATCAGCTGCTGCACTCCTATATCCACAAAGTAGGCTCCAAGTTGAATAGATCCATGCAAAAATGCCACCTCATTAACCTTATCTGCACTGCTGCTGTAGCAATAACTGCTTTTTCCCTCATGGGTCTAATCCATAAACTACTGACCACTGATTCCCTATCTTAGGATTTTTGCATTTTCTCTCCTTGCACTTCTCTTAAACTGTTACACTACAATTTCTAGATCATGACTTAAAGGAGATAACTGTAAGAACTGAATTGATTTGTGCGGCCTGAACTCAGTGCTTGCCCAGAAAGGGGGAAAATGTTAAAAGATAAAGGGTCACTCTGACTCACATATGACCTGAAAGTAGAGTTGGGGAATGGTACATACAGGCTGTTTTTTTCTAGTTCTTCAGGTCTGAATATGGTGACTGATTTTGTCCTACTATCCCCTGTTATTCTAGTTATTTCATTTTTTTCCCTTCTCCCTGCAAGAAATTCTATCACAGCATTCGCGTGTCGTAGATTTTTTTTTCATTCCTGGTTCTGTCTCTGGAGCTTCCTGACAGTGCTTAGTCAGTCATTTTAGGTCTGCCCCTAGCTTAATTCACCAGAATTACTCTCTTCTCAGACTGGATTTGCTCAGTCACTAAGATACAGCCTGGCAAAACAAGACCAATATCAGGTCTCCCATGTGCTGACAGGGTTTGAAAGGTCACAGACTTTTCCCATTTCTCCCTCATAATTTCATGCTGTACTGAAGATGTTTTGCTTTGCCTGCTTGCCCCTGGCCTGTGTGGCCCCCTCCCCACAAGTCAGTCACGGCCCCCTTAGCTCCAGAGGACCATTTGGCTCCCCTTTTCAGCTGTTTTTCTTCCTTGCTGCCTGGGTCATCATGACTGTGTTTGCTTGTCAGGTTGTGTGGCCTGCGGACCCTGCAAGCCTATGCGGAGCGGATTCCTGTCACGTCCTCTGCTCACATCACCATCACCTTCACCTCTCAGATCTCCTTAACGGGCCCTGGGGTACAGGCTGCCTATAGCCTGTACAACCAATCAGACCGTAAGTTCAAACTGCCGTTCAGCCCTTCAGTGTGGTGGGGAGGATCCAGACAGTTACCAACAACCACTTGAACTCTTGGCTTTTGTTAGAAGAAACACAAGACACGTCCTGTGAGTCCTAGATACTGACTGCCCTTCATGCACATGTTCACAAGCACAGTGAAACACACGCCACTTATGTCTCATCTCCCACAAAAAGGGAATTCATATATGAAACTGCTTCTGCACACGTGTCCCTGCCTCGTGTTCTCAAGAGCATACAGGCTCCAAGGCCAAAATCAAAGAACTACTTATAGGCTCACATCTGCATCTATGTTAATGGCCTTGGGAACTCAGTGAGACATCTCTGACTTCAGATGGCCTTTGTTTCAGTTATAAAAGCTCTTAGAGCTATTTCCTGCTCACCTTGGAAATTGTGCCAGTGAGAGACAAAGACACACGGAAATATGTATGTACACACGCAAAGGCATACCCACAGTCTTTCTTTCCAAGGTTTCTCAGTCTTTCTCTTAAGAGGTAATGCACATCAGTCACTGTATACATGCACCTAGTGACACGTCTGACAAACCCTTCAAGACCTTTACTGGGTTTCAGTAGCAGCTCCAAAAGAATCTGTCCCAGTTTTGTCACTGCACTCAGGGCTAAAGCAGGGGCATATCATGCTAGGTTGATGTCTCTCTTGGATCTTGCCCATTGACATTCTGGGAAACAGGGAAACTGCCCTTGCCGTGCTGTACAGCCAGCTTCTTTTTGAGCTTGTGCAGAGTGGAGGATGTGGCAGAATTTGGGGAGTTTGGTGAGTGTCGTGCGCATGCTGCTATGGCATACATGTGGTTAGGAAGGTGTGCAGCTTCATGCTCCACTTTCAAGTCACAGTGCTTTGCTACAAGGAGGTTTCCAGTCATGGGGACTAAATCATTCGTTTGTGGTTTTACAGCCTGTCCTGAGGAGTTCCTGTGTTCTGTGAACGGCTTGTGTGTCCCAGCCTGTGACGGAATCAAAGATTGCCCCAATGGGCTGGATGAGAGAAACTGTGGTGAGTAGTTCCCCCACTCTGCCAGATCATGGTCACAGCAGGACACAATGCTCCTTGAAGGTTCAGGTAGCCTGAGCACAGCCTGAACTACCCCTGGGGGCTGGAACCCCTGCACTCATAATGGCCTCATCCCACTGCCAGGCAGCTTCAGCCTGCCCCTGCCAGAAGAGCTAGTTTCTCCCGAAAACAGATTATTCTGCTGGAGAAACCCCTGACTCCCCATGAAGCCTTGCCCAAGTTGTATCCTCCATGTTCTGCTTTTCTTTTGTAGGCCTCACACTGAGGTTCAGCCCTGGCCTACAGCCCCCCCTGGTGTCATAGTCCCCGATTTTCCCATCTTGCTTATCAACACCCAAATCCATCTGCTCATCCCTTTTAAGTCAGTGCTTTAACTAAGAGATGTTTTGCAGAATGACAGAACCGCAGATCTACTGAAGTTGGAAAGCACCTCTGAGGTGTTGTCTCATCCATGCCCCTACTCAAAGCATGGTCGTGCAGAGCAGGATGCTCAGGGACAAGGCCATTTGTGCTTTGAATATCTCTAATAATGGAGATTCCACAACCTCTCTGGGAAACCTGTTTGAATGTTTAACAATGCTCATCATGAAAAAAAAATCATACATTTAAACTGAATTTCCTATATTTCAGCTTTTGTGCCCATTGCTTCTCATTCTGTCATTTGATACAGCTGAGAACAGTTTGGCTCTGGTCCTTAAGTCCCTCCCATCAGTCTTTTATACATATTGATAAGATCCGCTTTATCATATCATGGCTTGCTTCCATTCTTACATTCTTTCCACTGTTTCTTACCTGCTTATTCATTTCATGTCTATATAGCACAGTCCCTGAATTCATAATCAGTGTTCACATTGTCTTGTACCTTTGTGTGTTTTTACATTAATCCTCACACTAATTATTGAAAAAAAGATCATTGTAGTAAGATGAGGCCAGGGACGTATTGGCCAATTATTTGGTGTTGCATATATATACCCACAAACACAAAGCAAAAAGAAAGTTCCTGCCACAAAAAAGTTACAATATCAAACATCAAATTCTATAACTGATAGACACCATATGTTCCCCTCCTTCTTTAGCAAGTACTAAAACTTCAAGGTAAGCCAAGCAGGTCCAGTGATGGTAATCAGGGTGAGCCAAAAGTCCAGAGACTGCAAGGCAAGTTCATAGTGGTGGGGCAGATCGAAGGTCAACAAAGAAGTGAAGTCAGCAAAGCAAGTCAGGATCAGGGAGATACAATGCAGAGCATAGGCATGCCCACAGTATGCCTCAGGTAAGGACCAATAGCAAGGATCTGAAATTAAATGTAGCTCCTGAGTAAAAGCAACCAGGCTTCTCCTCACTGCTTTTATCATGGCACTCTTTCGAGATGACACACCTGCACCTTATCAAAGCTGGCCTTTATGAAGTGGACTAAGAGTCTGCAGAGCCTGTTGGTGCACTTAGGGCTCTGACATCACTTACCTGACACTGAAAGCAGTTAAACTTCTTCACCTAATGCAGCTACATGATTTTTAATACCCAAACTAGAATCTATATACTTGATACTGGAGTCCCCATTCCTCCTAGTGCTACTTTGTAGGTCTCCCATGAGCAACGGTCTTGTGTGTTGTAAACATGTCCTTCAAATCAGCCATATAAATTCCACATGCTGTGGCCAGAGTTTACAGAGTGGCTTCCTTAGCCATTGTCGTGTGTTTTGTAAACATCACTGTTTAACCAGGAAAGTACTCACAGGAAAGTAATGTAGATTTGATAGATCTGAGCATAGCCTACATAAAGCCAGGTGATAGAAACAGCACTGTAAACTAAGTGAGCCTGAGGGAAGCAAAAAAAAAAAAAGGAATTAGCCATGTGCGCAGTACGGACTTGAGATGAGCAATATTACCTTGCAGCTCTTTCTGACTGAGGGCCTGCATGCTGACAATTTCCACAAACCAGAAAACTCACAGTAGCCTATTAAGCTGACAGAATGAATCCTAAGATTAAAATATAGGCTGAAGGTTAAAAGGTTATTTCTTGAAAGAGGTAAGCTTTGGTGTAGATAGACATCACAAAGAAATGCCTAGGCTGGGAATCTAGACCTACTGTTTTACTACATTTACTCTTTGCATCTCATGTCAGGAATGAATTGGCAAAGAAAGGGGTTTAGAAGATCTTTTCCAGAACTAGCCAAATGTTACATAGCACCCAGTTAAAGGAAAGGAGATACAGCTTTGCCTTGTATGTCTGTCTCTGAGGTGTTTCTGTCCATGCAGTGTGCTCTGCAAAGTTCCAGTGCCAGGAGGACAGCACTTGCATTGAGTTCAGCAAGGTCTGCAATCATCAACTGGACTGTGTCAATGGGAGTGATGAAGAGCAGTGCAATGAAGGTAGGGAAAGGACAGTGCTGTGCTAATGAATACCTTCTTCTGATGTTGACAAGGCTCACAATCTGCTCACAATGTTCATTCTGAACCTATTTGTAGCTGACTAACCTTCCTCAGGAAATTCTCTGTAATGGTTTTTGGCATTCCAGCAAGCTCTATGTGGGCTTTTTTTATATCACTCAAAGGTTTTCGGATGCATCCATAACCTTCCACTCTCCTTCCATTTTGGCTCCCCTTCACTTTTGCAGGAGTTCCCTGCGGGCCTTTTACCTATCGCTGCGATGATGGAACATGTGTGAAGAAACCCAACCCTCTATGTGATACCATTGTGGACTGCAAAGACCTGTCTGATGAGAAGCACTGTGGTGAGGAAATAATTGCACATCAGCTAAGCAGGTTCAGGACGCCACATAGATGCAAGCCACTCTGTCTTCCTCCTGCCACCTCAGCACAAGCAACCTACCTTCCTTGTTGCAGCCTCTTCCCCAGCCCCGTGATGCCAGTATCTATTGCCCCATTCTACCATGGTGACAGCAGCAGCAAAAAGCCAGTAATCTGTGCTGAGCTGTGAGGATGAATTGCCTTCTTTTTGTTCAGCTGCTTCCCATTTCCTTCAGGCAGAGGCATCAGGCCAAATAGAAGGGTTTCACATGCCAGGTCCTGTGCACAGGCTACTTGTTGGACCACTGTGCTGACTTATGTTGAACAATGCCATTCTACAAGGCCTCAGCCAGGGAACTCACTCATGACTGGATGGTCATGAACGGGCAGGAGAAAGCTTGTTTTCATTGCCCTGCTTGGTATTTCTGGAGTCTCAGTAGGCAATGAAAGGGAATATTTGTGAGGTTTTCCCTGACAAGACAGTATTGGTATGCACAAGGTACTTCCATAAAGACATCTGCAAACTAAAATTGCTACTGGCACTGGAATGCAGGAGAAGGCTGTGCTGGCATCAGCTGGGGTAATCACTTGGAGAGATTGTGTACTAGAACTTTCCTAGACAGCATGTAAAGCAAATGCTGGCTGGGTGAGATAAGAGCTCAAGGGTGTGGAGCTCCCCAGTCAGTTAGGTAGCAAAGGAATAGCAGGCACAATATGCCATGTTCTCTTAAAAACCTGCTGTGTCTCCTTCTCCTCAGACTGTGGGCTGCAAGCTCCTCTCAACAGGATCGTGGGTGGTGCTGATTCTGTGGAAGGAGAATGGCCGTGGCAAGCCAGCCTGCAAGTTCGGGGACGCCACATTTGTGGGGGAACACTCATTGCTGACCGCTGGGTAGTCTCAGCTGCACACTGCTTCCAGGAAGAAAGGTAAATAGAGAACAGAGAGTGCTGGGAAGGAGAAGAATTTGCATTATTTTTAATGTCATATGTGACAGGAGCCTCATTGTGCTTGTGAGAATGTCATAGAGAAGCTATATCTCTCATCTGGTACCCATAACATGCTTACCTGTGGCTTTAAGCTGGAGAAATGGATTTGGCCTATGAAGACCAAGGGGGTATGAATACATGCATTAGCATGTGGGACTGCCAGTAGGGAAAAGGGAAGTGCTGGGATTCACAGAGCAGCTCTGGGAAAGCAACAGTAGTGCAAAATATTTCACAGCTCCACCCTTGCTTTGGCTCTGGCTCATCCTGTTGCAACCGCTGAAACACCTGTATGTACCAGGATGAGGTTTAGGTAACATTATGTGCTGAGGATGCTGTTCAGATCCCACAATGCCCACCCTGCCCCTTCAGGAAGAAACTCTGACTCCTAGTTTCTTCCATCCAGAGCATATCCTTGGTTCCATCACACATACTACAAAAGCATCAGTTAAACACAAATCAGGGGCTTCAGCCCATTCTTTCAAACCAGGAAGAAAGGAGGAGGAGGGCCCAGCACCATGCCATCAACCAGGTTGACTGGGAGAATGACTGTGCTCCCTCTGGTCCAGCTTCCATCTCCTCCAGACTCCCTTTTTTTCTCTGCAAGTGATCTAGTATGGATCCCCTACACCCTTTTGCTATTCCCCTTCCCCGCTGCTATTGATGAACTTCCCCTTCTGACGCTGTATGAACACGGGGAGGGGGAGCTACCAATAGGCCTCTGTAGAAGTGGAGCTAGTTCACAGCTCCACTTCCCACCTCACTCTGCCTCTGCTATGTTCCTACTCTGATGCTACTATCCTGGCCTTCCCTGCCCTTCAAGACAGACCAGCAGTACTGGAATAGACCTTCTAAGTGGTCTGTGGGGGCTGAATTTGGTCATCTGGCTGTGACTTCGAGAGTTTTGATGCAAGTGGATGAAACTAGCATAGCCCTGCTAGATATTGCATGTGTGTATGTATGTGTTTTGTGGGTGTGTCAGGAGCAGAATTTAGGTGGGTTGAGAGATAAGAAGTAGGGGGAAGAAAGAAGCAGAACAGCACCAGCCTTGGAAGGACCAAGCAAAAAGAAGGCAGTGACAGGCTAGAGGTAAATCCTGAAGGAGAGTTTGGAAATAGAAGGAAATAGAACAAGAGATAGAGAAAATGAGCCAGAAAGAGTTTTTTTGCAGTTGTTTTGTTTTTTTGTTGTTTGTTTGTTTTCACTTAGAGAATGCAGTGTAGGAGAAAGCACAGTATATGTAAAACAGAAGTTGGATCAGACTGAGTCTAGTCCAACCAGACCAGTTCTCTGCTGCTTCATCCTGCTCTGATCCAGGGCGAGTTCCTCTCTGCTACTGCCATAAACAGAATCTCCCTCTCCTGACACCGAAGTGTTGTTTTTAGAGCTGTCTTCTTGTTGGACTGTCCCTAGCTTTAGGCCCTGGATCTGTAAGAGGCTGCCTGGCCTTTCAGTGTCCTCATCTCAGAGGCACTTTTCCTGCTTGCTTCTCAGACGTTTCTCAGATCTTGTTTCTCTTCCCCATGTTCCCATCCATGTCCTTGTACTTTTGCTTACCCTGCTCGGTCCTTGCTCTCTGCCCTGTCATAGTCATTCCTCACTTGTTTGTCTAACCTAGATATACATGTCATCTTGCTAAAGAAAATAACCAGATGTGTATGTGTGAGCGTCTGCCAAAAGTCAGGCTCACTGGACAGGCATGTCAAGGCATCGAAGAGATGTTTCAACATGTTTCTTAAAATCAATAGCCAGATAAAGAAGCGTTTGTTTCGAGGGAATAGATCATCCATAGCAGATATCAGACGCATATTAGATATCTTCAAAGGAGCATGACAGAAGCCACCAGGCTCTGCCATCATGATTTGCTCGAGTGATATGTTGTTTTCTCTGCTGCCTCTGACAGACTGGCTTCCCCCTCCGTCTGGACCGTTTATTTGGGCAAGTATTTGCAAAATGCCACCAGTCACACAGAAGTGTCCTTCAAGGTGGACCACCTATTCCTCCACCCTTATTATGAGGAGGACAGCCATGATTACGATGTGGCCCTGCTCCAGCTGGACCATCCTGTGATCAGCTCGCCCTTCATCCAGCCCATCTGCTTGCCTGCCCCCTCCCATCTCTTTGAGCCTGGCCTTCATTGCTGGATCACTGGCTGGGGAGCCATCAAGGAGGGCGGTAGGTGGAGGGTCTGTGCTTGGGATCTCCTGGAACAGGGTCAAGGTGGAAATATAGGTTCAAATGTGGGGTAGGCAGAAAAGGTTTCTATTCACCACAGAAATATCATACCTCCTTTGCCATCTTTGATGTCTGTTCACAGGTTGACCTAGTCTACCTGTTCAGAGACTAGAGATATCATTCAGAGGCATGAAAGTCTGGGAAGCTATATAAGAACAGCATGTGTTCCCTCACCCAAAGAGTCCAACAGCCCTGCAGGACTTGTGGGGCTGTTCAGCCATGACTGCTTCATGGAAGAGTCCTAGCCCCAAGGCCTAGTCCCATGCCTACACAGACATGCGGGCTCCCACTTTTCCCCAAACAAGCTGTGCCCACATTATACCTCTCAAAGAATAAGGACTGTAAGGGCATGCAGGTTAAGCACTCTGCCAAAAGGCAGGGACTGATGCCAGGGGAATGCAGAATGGATAGGGATGGTCTGGGGGATTATGGGAAGTGTCGGGAAGCTCCATCACTCACCTGTGATGCTCTTGGTGTTCTACCCTCCCCTCCTCCCACAGGCCACATCAGCAACCTGTTGCAGAAGGTTGATGTGCAGCTCATCCAGCAGGACATCTGCAGTGAGGCCTATCACTACATGATTTCTCCCAGGATGCTCTGTGCTGGGTACCACAAGGGCAAGAAAGATGCCTGCCAGGTGACAGAGGAGTGGTGGGATCAATGTCATCTAGCAATAGCGGGGTGTGTCCCCAATCTCCACAGTGAGAGTGAGAAGACATTTGCGTCTCTGGACACAAGCCCAGACTATCATCTGCCCCATGCAACTATGGCAGCTATTACTAGAGTGCCTGACTCACCCAGGCTGCAAATGCACTTAGGCTTCTTTTCTCATTTGGGCTCATTCTCATCTCATCTTCCCTCTCTCCACCCTGCCCCCCCCAATAATCTGCCTGTCTACACCAGTCCTTTCTCCCCTCATCTTCATCAGTAACTATCAAACACAAGAATCCATGTGTTCTCTCATTACTGTTAACCCCAAGTAACTCCGCTGACTCCCATCCCTTCAGGCATCCAGTTTAATTCCATCACCTTCCTTACTC
Organism: Crypturellus undulatus; assembly: GCA_013389825.1. Classification (NCBI taxonomy): domain Eukaryota; kingdom Metazoa; phylum Chordata; class Aves; order Tinamiformes; family Tinamidae; genus Crypturellus; species Crypturellus undulatus. The sequence continues at coordinate 324,974 of VWPW01029520.1, forward strand.
TCCAAATATTTGGACAGCCTGGAAATGTGTCACATGGGGCAGAAGTAAACAATAGAGCTGATAAATTCCTGGGATCTGGCTAAAGGAGAGGAATTTACATGGTCAAGAAATGCACTAATATAATGGGTTAGGTTTTTTTCTGTAGAAGACTTTGCCACATATCTAAGGTACCCAGAGATGTTGAAGATGTTCCAGTCATGAGAAAAGGGGGTGCAGAAAATTAAGTATTGTGTTTCAAAGCCAGTGTAAATATCCAGCAGGAGAAGTTGGCGGATCACCATAATCCTATTTTTATTTCCCTTTCTCTAGGGTGATTCTGGCGGTCCACTAGCCTGCAAGGAGCCCAGTGGCAAGTGGTTTCTGGCTGGTTTGGTGAGCTGGGGAATGGGATGCGCACGTCCAAATTACTATGGAGTATACACCAGAATCACCCAAGTGCTGGGCTGGATGAACCAAACCATGAGCTGAGAAACAAACCATGAGCTGAGAAAAGTCCATCTCTGCCTTCTCCCACCAGACCTATGCTCCTGTGGTGCTTGTTTCTGACCTTGCTCACTTCTCTCACAGAGAGAGAGATTTTGTGTGGGATGTTGTCAGACCTGAGATGCTCTTCTGCGTACTGTAGAAAACCTGCAGAGGAGATGGTGGAAAGAAGCAGGCAGACCCTCTTCTCCCTCAGTGTTTACCCAGGGAACATTGTAAGGTGTTTTTAGGCCAGACGTTCAGAACAATTGGAGGGAGGGGAGAATAGCAAGGGTCTTAAGCTGACAGTTTCTGAGTGGAGGAATAAGGGAGATGAACTTCATGAACCATGTGATTTCTACCACAATCTTATGCTGAAATATTTTCTGAAAGATGTGACTGATGTAGATGGAGATTTGAGTAACCGTGAAATCAATCTGCCTCCTTCTTCCTTCTTGCTGTTCATCCTTCTTCCTCCAACCCCTCCCATCACTCCTCCTCTTCCATCTCCCTAATTACTTTTTTTCTTAGCTGGCGCGTGCTGTTCAACTCAGTCAGACAATTTTTTCACATCTCACTGACTCTTAGGCACGAGGCCAGCATCATATCCCCAATGCGTTCCTGTTTCCCTGCTGAAATAACATCCAGGCTCCACTGCTGCTGCTGAACTCCTTCAGGCAAAGTTCAGTAAAAAAAAAAAAAAAAAATTTGAGAAGCGTTCTATCTACTTCCCTGTGCCCTGCTAAATACCTTTAACATGAAGTAATCTCATCTGCTTGGTCAGCCAGTTTAAGAGGTGACAGAGAAGGCCAAGGGTACGGTGCTTTGGACAGTGACTGCTATCGGCTTTTTTTTTTTTAACTAAAGATACACAAGCATACATATATACACAAATACTTATATATATATATATGTATATATATAATGAGCCACTCTCTGGAATTAGAAATAAAATTAATCTTTTTTTTTCTGGTTCAGCTTTGCTTTTCTCTATTACAAGTTCTCTTGGTGTTTGGATCTTTATTTTTGACCAAACTCCAATTCTGGCTCAGCACTGAAAACTGGCAAAGGAGGCACCACAGCCACCACAGCTATGTCCCAGCTCAATGGAAAGTCCTTGCTCATTGTTCTTAGGGGGGAAACACCAATAGCCAAACATGTGTTGTACTCCAGCTGCATGGAATGGGGACATAGCACAGATCCACTGGGAGATGCCAACAGCCTCCAGAACATACAGGCCCAGCATAAACAGCCTGTGCTGGTTCCAGGTGATGATCTCAGCTCCTGTCTTCCAGTCCCCACCCTCCTCCACCAGTACTAGATTTCTGCCACTTGAAAGGAAAGGCACAGCATGGAGGAATATACGGTGAAATTTATTCAGGAGTTAAACCTGGTGTCCTTGGACATAGTGGTGAAGCAAACTCCCCACTCCCAGAGGCAGGGATCTGCTCGTGCTAACAGACACTAGTCAGACACCAGCACATTCCCCAGAGGTATCCAGGCAGCATGCCTGTCCCGTCCTTGTGTGCCAACACAGGGCTCCTCTGGGGGACAGGGAGGGAAGGAGGCACCAGCAAGCATGTTACCAAGCATAGGGACATCCCACAAGCAGTGCAGGTCCAGAAAAATGCAGTGGCCCCACGTTTGCCTTTCTGGACACAAGGCCAGAGTATCTGCCCCGCGCAACTATGGCCGCAACTATTACAACAGGTACGACACATCAGAGCTCCAGTCCTGTGGCTAGGAACTGAATGATGTAGAGGCCGAGCACTGATGTCCTCAGCAAGAGCCACTGTGAGATTAGGGAAAGCCAGTCTGGTAGGCATGGGAGATGGCTGTGGACTCCAGATCCTAGCAGGTCAGGCACTCCTTGGAGCATGCCTTCCTCCTTCCTCTTTCCTCCATGTACTGGAGGCCTGAGTCATGGAGGTCACTTTCTAAGAACCAAAGGCTGCATGCGAAGAGTGAAGGAGGAGGAGGGGGGTGTCACTGTAGCACAAGGGGCTGACATACACTACACTACAAAAATAAATATATAAACCACAATTTAAAAGGCTAGATTAGGATCATATTCAAGCCTCTGGCTTGTAACAGCTAGAGAATGAAAGAGAGAGAAACAAAATCAAAAAGTATTTGAGCATGGAGGGGAGAGCAAGAAACAGGGAGAGGGAAAGAGCACATGAGAGAGAAAATAGAAATAGAAATTGAAAAAGAAGTGAAGGTGATGGAAAAACAGAAAAAGGAGAGGAAGACTGTGTGAGTAACATACACTGGTTTTTAAGATAATAATACTTAGGTCCCACAGCCACAGACAAAAAGGTTCTTGAACAGAGGGTGAGAGAAACACCTAACAAGTGCTCTCCAACAGGACGGGACGAGTGGTACTCAGCAACTCCAGGTTAATAAAAGTCCCATAGTTTACCAGTAAGAAAGAGGCATCCCCCTTTTAAAGCTTTCCGTGTGCCCCCATACAGCCCAGGTCAGGCAGCCTCCCCAAGAACATGACGGCAGAGGCACATTTGCACGCAGCTGGGGGAACATCTGGAGTGGGGAACAGCAGTTTCTGCTTTGCCTTCGCCACCTGCTCCCTCTGCATTTTCATCCTGGCAGAGGCAGTGAGGGAAATGCCCAGGGAAGTGGGAGTGGGGAGAGAAAAATCACAAGCTGCTTCTGCAGACAGCTTTCTGGCTGCCAAAGGAGCTATGGACAGCAGCCTGGAGAAGGGATCTGTCATGCGAGTCAGGCAGTCACGTGGCAGACTTCCTGCAGTGCCACCACAGCTTTGCATTTATTTCCACCCCTTTTCATTCCTCTAGCTGTGTTTGGCCTTGTGCTGCCAGAACCTCTAGTCCAATACTGTATGGCCTGCTTGGTGAATAAGGCCCATATGTGAGGAAAAAAATCAGAAAAGCTATCTTTAAAATGACTCAGCATCACCTCCCTTTCCACCCCCTCTCCCCCAGCTCTACAAACCAGGCCCATATCCACAAGAAGGCAGTGAGTCACTCATGCAGAGCTCAGACTGGCAGAATCTGACAGTGCAGACAAGTAACGTACCTGCAGAGGAGGCAAAGTGAGAGGCAGAGGAAGGGCCCTGAGCAGGGAGCACACAGGGCCCTGAGCTTGGGAGGGGCAGAAGGTACCTAGGCTGCTGAGGAGAGGTTGTGAGGGGCAAAGAGAGCAGAGAGATAATCGCTGGAGGCAGGGAGGTGGGGTAAGGTGGGAGGGAAGTAACCACAAGGAGACAAACATCCCAATGACAAATGGAGAGCAGAGGGTAGGGGAGCAGGAAGGAGGGTCCAGAGGAAGAAAGAGTTTAGAAGAATCCCGAGTAGATGGACAGTCTGCAAACAAAAATAAAACAATAAATAAACCAAATTGTTAAAAATGCAAAGCAGCAGCCAAGGTAACAGCTCTCCCCTGTGATCTTCATCCCCAGAGCAACTCCTGCTCCCTGGAATGATTTCCCCCCAACCCTAGAGCTTCCCTGCCACTAGCTGTGAACTCTCACCAGACGGGTGGACGGGTCTATGCTTATTTTTATCATTTTCCTCATGGATTTGCTGCACCTTTCTCCTCTGCTTCTGCTTCTGCCTCTGCCTCCTTCTCCACCTCCTCCTCCAACTCCTGCTCTTCCTCCTCCGGGTCCTCCTCTGTGCTCTGCGGCCCAGCATGCAGGACAAAGGGAAGAAAGAGTGGAGACACTTGCAAGATGAACCATGGTGGTTCTTGCTCACACACAAGGACATTAAGCTGAGTTCATGGTACTGTCATAGAAAGGATTTTCTCCTTATAGCCAAGAGAGCTCTGGGTCAGGAAGCAGAGATTTGTCTTCCTCTGTATCATCAGGTTAGAGGTATCTAATGTACTTACAAATGTTGTCATCCCATTGTCTGTCATCAGTTGCTAGCACTCCTTCCCATATCCAAGCTGCCCTCAGGATGTCATGCACATGTTTCTATCCATCCCTTGGGAGGGAACCAGGTGTTCTCCTGCCCCCTTAGCCTGAGACTCAGCAAGAAAAGGGAATGCTATAAAGCCTTTGTGGCAATTACACCCTAATGGCAGAGTGACATACACAGCATGGTCCTGAGGCAGGATGAGAAGGATGTTAGAATAGCATGGGAAGTACTGAGGCCACTTATTAAAGCCATTTGTCATAAATGGCTGGACTCTACCACATCCAACACATGTGCTCCTCCTTTTTGGCAAGACATGTAATGTCATGGTGCTGAACACCAGGGCAAGCTCCATATTTCACCACAGAGATGCCTCACAGTCACACTTAAGGGTGGAAAGAAAGAGGTAGCCAACAGTGTGAAAGGTCTCATAGGCTACAAGAGCGGGGCTTTAACAAACTTGGTCTCACCTTGGCTTTGTGGCTGGGCTCCGAGCTCATGCCATTGGGAGAGTTGTACAGCTCTTTGGAGACTACACACAGGAACTCTGTCTGATCCTCATTTCCATAGTTATAAGATGAGCCAATGTTCACAAGCTAGAGAGGACAAAAGTGGAAGGATCATACTCATGTTACCACTGACATCCATTTCACTTAGACAGCAGGAGAGAAAACTCTTCAAGCAGCACGTGTACTAGAAACACATAAGTGGCACAGAATATTAGCAGAAGCTAATATTCGGGACAGAATTCAAACACCTTCAGCGTCTAGTCCAGGATTGAAACACCTTAATCTCATTCACACCCCACAAAGACACACCACAACTTCCAAGATCGGAGGGAAGGAGCTAGGCAGTGGCCAACACAACAGCTGCATCAGTGACTGAACCAGTATTTCCAGAGTGGGAAGATGTGCTGCCATGTGTGGAGCCTGCCCATTATCCCAGTATTCCTGTGAGAATGATCTTTATCCCAAAAGACAACTCCTGCCCACCCCACTCTGCCCTCTCCAAACCTGCTCAAACCGCCATCCATCTGACATAGTGGAAACCATCTGAGTGAGCTCCTCTTCCTGGCACTGCAGCACACGGTAGACATGCTTGGGAGGCACCTATAAGCAAAATTGTAGGGAGCATGTTGCCCAGGTCTCGGCATAAGGTTGTTGCCCTCCTGCAGACAAGCATGCAGTAGTACCCTTCCTTGAGGATAAAGGACAGGAGAAATTACAATCCAGCTTTCTACTGTGCTGTCCAGGCAGGCAAGTACAACTGTATCTATTCTGGAGGGAAGGGACCGAGCTGAGAGTTTCCTCATATTGTTCATAGAGGATACTGGGCTCTTTCCCATGGAGAACTTGCATTTGTCATTACAAAGTCCTTTACACAAATGACACAAAGGCAGATGATAGAATTCTGGAAGCACAAAGTGACTGTTTGTTACTGGAAGCTTAGAACTGGAGGCAGACATGAAAAGGCAGATGAAAAGTGAGACATCAGTCACACATTCCCAGAAGACAAGTTTGAAAAGGTTGCTGGCCAGGAGAAGGTGCAGCTCTGCCACTGGATCAATTCCTTGTGCCTCATTTTCTGCATTTAACTCTTTCACAGACATCCCTTCACCTTTTTCCCCTAAGTATCTCTACAGGTATCCCTCTGTTCTTTGTTGTGATTATTCTCCTAGGGTTTCCCACACAAGAGCCCTCCTCCCCACAACTTCTCTACTCTCCTTGTAAACCTCCTTCCATAAGCACAGTGATCAGCTGGCTTGTTTGAAAAGTTATAGGGACCCATTTTGTTTCAACAGCTTCATCCAGGGGCTGCAAAACAAGGCAGTTTTATTGTAACTAAAATGGTGGTAGTCGGCCTCTGGCACCGTTATGCAGAGATTAGCATATAAGCTCTAATTAGTTTCATCTTTCCTGGCTGCTTCTTCCAAGTCTGCCCTCTCTGTAGACTCACTTCTCCTTTATAGCATTTTCTCCTTCTCCCACTGTGTTTTTACTTGCCATTTCCATCTGTACCTGAGTTACTGTGTAATCCTTCTCCTCCAGTCTATCCTTGATTATTCGGATTAAAGGACCGATGTTATAGAACTCAGCTTCTTCTAGGACCCCTGACAAAGAAGGAAAGAAAGAGACAACAAAGACACAAAGTTAACAGACATTTCTTGTTTTCAATTTGCAAAAGATCAACTCAGAGCTTCCCAAGGTCTCCTCCCTTATATTGAGAGAAATGACACTGTGGCCTCACTCTCATTTCTGTTGCTCAAACCTCTTACTACAGGAAATTGACTCTGTCTTTCTGCACTGTGGTCCTGATTGCTCACTCCAAGTCCATTATGCTATCTACTACTTCAGAAACAGGCACTGACAGTGAAGATTTGAGCCAATTACCTGCTATTACCTTTACAGGTAGGGAAAGGTTTTTCCTGGGAGCATGACAACCACTACCAGATTACTGGCCAAGATGAATAAATGTAAGCTCCAGCCTCTCTCTAAGGCCCATAAGTTACCACTTTGCCTTAGCACTCTTTGGAAGGCAGGAAAACACGACTTGTTCTAACCTCATCAATGAGAGACCCTAGAAAATCCCCTGGGGCAGTCAGGGTTGTACCCATCCAGCAACTGCATACATTTCAGACAATCTGCTACTCTCTCACCTGTGCTTCACCTTAAAGCAGGTAAAGAGATGTGCTGTTTTTTTTTTTTTTTTTTTTAATCTATGTTGTATGCATCTACCACCTCTCCTGAGTCTCCTGAGACTCTCCTGTTCATTAAAGGCCATCGGGGAAAGCAAGCTGCATCAATGACGGTAAGGAGGCCAGCAACCAACATTCACATGTACCCAGGGGTGTACACAGATTCAGCTGGTAGGATGGATTGATCCAGCTCTGTACAGCCCACTCAGAGCCCTTCATTTCATCCTGAATCATCTGATGAGTTTTATTTCATGTCAGTCTCCGTGTCTGTGGCATGGACAAAAGGCGGTATCAAGCTGTGAACCAGACTCCCATTATGCTTCAGATTTTTATATTAAAGCCTGTGGCTGAACTCTGTCTGATGTGAGGATTACAAAAAATAGCAAGGAGAAAACATCTCATAATCATATTTATTATTGTTCTGTATCACTGCACAGATGTATTTTTTGTACTCGTAGCCCATAAGACAATTCTGGAAAAAAAATCATTTTGTTAGGCAAAAATACTTGAGAGATGAGAAGACTGATGAACCTGCATAAATTGTCTTTAGGATTGTCTACTTCTTTAATGTCAAAAAATCCCCCAAAACAAAACAGAAGCTGCAACAACAACAAAAGAAAATGAGGCATAAGAAATTATTAATTGATAACTCTGAGATCATTTTAGAGAGTTATCCGGTAGGATTTTGTCAACCTCAAATGAGGGTTTGGTTTGTCTGTCCTGTTCCACTGAAATTACTGCAAGCTTCAACCCATAAGGCTCTACTGACATATCAACATGTATAACCAAATAACGATGGTCTTTATTACAATCAGTAGAAAAGATGGGCTTGATCAAATTGATCTCTTGGATCATTACTAGTAGAAACATTTAATTATTAACAGATACTTCAGTCACAAAGCCCAAATAAGAGGATCAGGAACAGATGATAAAACAATTTACTGAGGCTAAGAGACCTTGCCTACTTCTGCTCAGTGCCGTCTCTGCTGAACTAGCAGTTGAGAAGCCACAACAATCATAGGATCACTTTCCCATCACCTTCAAAGCCCCTAAGTAAAGGAAGCATTTGTATAATTTCCAAGAGCAGCAGAGCCAGCCCTCTCAAATGTCCCCACACCAATTCAGGAGGACAGTAGGAAACTACAAGGTGAAGAGTAAGTTGTCCTCTGTTCTGGTTCCAGGAGGAATCTTAAGTGGGAAGTTTCTGAGCAACAAAACTCACCCTCTTCAGCCATATCTTTATCCAGAACCAGCTTCCCATGACGGAGGAAATTCAGGATGGGTCCAAAGTAAGTGGGGTCCCGGTCTATTAGATATGCACCATTCTCATCCTAGCAAGAGATGGACCATAAGGAGAAAAATTATATGGGAAAAGTTTCAACAACTCTCAAATGCTTCAGATCAGAAAATACTGGAAATGAGGAAAATACTAATCCTACATATCCTAATATAAGCAGAAATGTCCACTGTTTCTAGGGTTCCTTGGAAATCATGGGCAAAGCCAATGGTTTCGGCTCCTCCATTGTACACCACTGCACAAGGCACATAGCAACTGTCGAAAGAAAAAGAAGATGCTACTACTCCTTATCCTAATGAGACGATCTGAAGAATGATGATGAAATGCACACTCACACAAGTAACAGCCAACCAGTGCGCCAGGCCAAAGGCTGGGTGATTAAGCCCCTGGCCTGTACCCACAGAGGGGAGAGCAAACCTATTTGCAAGGCTCAACATAGCAAATCAAAGCTCTGGAGGGGAAAAAAAAAAAGCGTTTTTTTTTTTTCCTATGTTTTTGTAGAACTTTGACTCTCTAAGAGATTTAATTCCCACAGCAAGTGGCAGCAGCTTCTGCAATTTACTTTCCTGAGGTAGACTATGGAGAGCCTCAGTCCATGTCAGCCTTGCTTGGATTTTAACTCCTGTCTCATTATCCTTTGGATGCCCATTTCAGCACGGACAAACCTAGCTAAGAAAACCAAAATAAAATGAAAACAAACCACCACCACCAACAACAAAAAACAAACAAACGAACAAACAAAAAGCCTCTAAAAAGCCTCTTGCTCCTTCTGTGACCCTGTGTACAAGGTGTACAGGGTGTACAGGGCTGGTGTGAGAGAGCAGACATACACCCCTTGCAGGAACAAGGCTGAGTAAGGGAGACAGAGCTGGGATGTAGACCCAGGACATCTTGGGGGACAGTGAGATAGTGTGGGACAGGAGAGACAGAAAAGAGGGCACATGGACTCTCTTTTTCCCCAGCCTGGGGAGAAATGTGCTACGCTACAACACAGAAAACAAGCATCTGGCAAGGAGAGCAAGAGGAAGTTCTTCCCAGAAAAGGGGCCTTGCTCAGTTCCTCTTGCATCTGTTGGGGTCTGGCTCCACCCCAGCATCTTTCCAGCCCCCCTGCTCTCAGTGGGGCATGGTGCAGGAGGCAAGCCGGCTGCCTTACCCGGTCTGACTGCAGCTCCTCGCCCTGGCACAAGCGACACAGGAAAGATTTCTGCTCCCGACACAGGGTCTGCCTGGTGGTGAGGAAGATGGTGCCCCCCACATTGAGCTTCACCCACTTGGCCTGGGTGCCGGCGGGCGGCAGGATGTCCCAGGTGCAGCGCAGCCCCGCAGCGCCCTGCATCTCCTCCCCGCCCTCCATCCTCATCCTCATCCCCTCAGTGTGCAGGGACTGCTGCAGGTGCTGCCCACCAGGGGATGTTGGGATCTGTAGTTCGTCTGCCTCTCTCTGATGCAGCCTTATTTCTCAGGGCTGCTATGGTCCCTGTGACCATCAGCGGGGCTAGATGGAGAGCAGGGGTGCTCTGTGCTGTAGGATATCACTGCTGCTGTCAGGAATGGGCAAAACTGAAGCTCTGCAGTGCAGATGATACTCTCTGGCTTCTCCACGTTTCCAATTTTGACTAACCAGGTTAAGGCTGGCTGGCACTTCCGAGGTGCAGGGTGTTATGCAAAAATCTTCAGCGTTTATTTCCATGAACATCATCTCTGGCTCATTAAAAGATTCTGGGAACTGTAGTTTGCACAGGCATGCACAAAAGGGTACTGGGAATTGTAGTTTTCCCCAGACCACTGTTCCTGGAAAAGGGGATACTGTAAGCAAGATGACCTCAGTGAAGTACATGACTGCAGCTCTGCAGCTGGAAGTTGGCCTGTCTCCAGCCCTGGGACTTGCATTTGAGCTTGTCTGGAGTCAGAAGGAACAACCTGCTCCCTGGCACTCGGCAGGTTAAATGCATTAGTGCTGTACAGCACCACTTTCCCTTCAGATCTGCTTTCCTAGGCTCGCAGCTCCTGTACCAATTGCCCTGCTGTTCTTGCTGCAAAATATATGGACAATTGCCTTCTTGCAAACATATGTAGAGGCAGTTCTAAGAAATGTACCCTGGATTTGTGAAGTGCTGGCAGAGGGCAAGATTCATTCTTCTTTGTGCTTGAAACAGTCACCGACTCGGCAAACTTTCCTCAGTCGCTGTCCTACCAGCACAAACCATGCCAGAGACACCCCTCTCTCCTTTTCCCAGCCTCCTGTCATCTCTGACTTCACCTTGCCAATAGCAAGCAGGGATTTTAAATCATCTCTGAGTGGAATTTTACCTTTGCCCCAGGCACATATCCCCCACTAACTGGTCTGGAAAAACAGCAACCCATGCCCTTTGGGACACTGGGTTTAAGCACAAGCATGACTGCCAGCAGTTCAAATATATTGGGAAATGAAAGGATGATGTTTTGCCTACTTCCACCTGAATGTGGCCCAAGGTTTCCCCTTCACTTAAGCAACCTTCCGCTTCTTCTTTGCCATGACAAAGGCACTATAGTTCCTTGCTGACACTATCATTCTTGCATCTAGACCTTCGTGTCTTCTGGGCAGAGGTTTTACTAGGCTAATGGAGTGGGAAAAAAAAAGAGAAAGGTTGTTTTCCTCATATTTTCCTTTTATTTCTTCCTTCTTACTCTCTCTCTCTGTATTTATTTATTTATTATTTCCTTATGAATCACTACCTTTTACCCTGAAGGAGTGTAAGGACAACATCACCCTTTCCCCAGATCACCCAGGATAAAGGAGTTCTTTGGCAAACATGGAGAATATAACCATGTACTTTGCTCCTGCTGCGGAGCAGTGCAAAAGGGAGAGGGGAAAGAAAGACTAACATGGAAAAGATGCTTTAGTTTGCTGACTTCCAGCTACTTTCAGCTAATTTCAGCACATGAACAGTTCAGCTCTGTAGGGTGCAAAATCAAACAGCTTTGGATCTCTTTTAATTTGTATCAGGAGCTGGCCAGGCACTAGGATAACGAATAATAGGGAGAGGATGAAAAGCAGGCTGTGGACCAGCTTAGTCCCTTAGGTCAGTCTCTCTGCACAGCAGTGGATGGCATCAAAGATGCTCAGGTTAATACTGACAAAACCTGAAGCATCATGGAGTGCAACACAGCTCTGGACTGTGGGACTCTCCTCCTACTTCTGGCTCCAAGACAAACTTTGACAAGTCCAAGAGCTCTGCTCTATGCTCTGGGGTGCAAGGGAGGCAGGACCTTGTCTGTGCTGCAAAGCTCCAGCAAAGGCTGAAACTGTGTTTCACTGATATGAATGCAGTGGGTGGAGGTGGCAGCTTGGGTCCCTTATCTCTCTGCCCAAGAAATCTGCCCTGCATTTGTCTTCTTTCTTATCAAGGATTCACCCCATCTCCCTCTCTTCCTGACCTGTCTCAGCCCCTCAGCCTCTTGCTCATTTCTAGGTGTTTGTTTTCCCTGCCCTCTTGCTGCTCATGGTTGCGGATGGTCTGCATTCAGGGCATATCTTCTTCCATCAACACTACTATCCATGGCCAGCATGTCAGATCTTGCTTTTCTTGAGCTGTGGGGTGAAGTATACTACAAGTAAGGAGAAAAGTAGAGGTAACTTCTCCCACCCCCATAACCTCTCTGCAATATACAGCAGAACACTGAAAGTCAAGGAGTTCCCCTAGTAGGTGAAAATCCTCTTTGGGAGGAAATCAGCCCATAGTGAGTTACTGACTGAAATGCTGTGATGAGTCAGTGTTGCAGGCTAAGTATGGAGCCTGATTTGAACGCTGTCACCAGACATATTTCTGAAAAGCAATTAGCATGTCCTTGTTAAGGTCCATTGAAAATCAAGAAAAAATAGAAGAGAGAGAGGAGACATAAATATAGATAACCAAATGTTTGATTCTCCTGCTTTGATGATAAATATATATATAAAACACATGCACAGAAAGAGACAGCAGCAAGGAAGAGCTTCCATAGGACAGTGTGGTTATGTAAAACCATACGGCACTACTGATCATTCAGTTAATCACAGGGACTGAGGCAATTGTGCAGACAGGCACTGGGTTGACAGGAGAGGGGGCTGGCTAGGGACAGAGCAAAATCAGGAAGGTTACTGTAAAGTGAAAGAACTTTGTTCAGCAGCCATCAGGCTTATCATGTAAGCCAGCGAAGTGCCATGCACAATGCCACACTCGGTACATATATCACAATCTGGAGAATCCAGCTGGGCACACTGTTTATGATACATCACTGATGTTACAGAGTTGTTCTTAGGTCGTTGTTGCATTGTAGAGTGTCAGTGGGAGCAAGAATCACAATGTATTGGCACAGACTGTGTCACTACTCAGGTAGGCTGGGAACACACATTTGCCACTAAATCTGCAGTAAATCGGCCAAAGAAAACTCCTTGTACTGTACATAGAGGTGGAATGAAAACAATTTACTTGTAGCCAGCACAGCACAGCTTGACTGCCACCAAAGCAAGGCAATCAGGGCAGGAAGAGAAAGGTCCTTGGGCATGCTGGGGACCTACACTCCCTCTAGCTGCTTGTGCTTCATGTGGTCTATGAGCAGAATACCTGCATTCAGAACAGTGTATAAAGCCAGTGTGTATATACACATCACTTACCACCTCTGTTGGAAGAGTACTGGGAGGAGCGAAAACCTTCACATGATACTTGTAAGCTGGACCCAAGAAAGATGTGCGAAACAAGAAAGGTCACCTGCAGGTCCTGGCAGGTGCAAGTTCATGCAGCAGTCATTACCAGAAAGGGTCAGTAGTACTGTAGTACAGAGAAGGCCTGCTTTGGGCTGTGGGGGAAGCATGGCGCACAGCGGGAACAAATGATTTACTGGGTTGCTGGGCATGAAATAGTGCAATTCAGCTGTTGGGCAGCAGTAGGGAAGCAAGAGGACAGCAGGCAATGAAGGCAATGAAGGCAGGTGAGAAAGAAGGGACTCTGGGATTGCACTTCGAGGCCTTTCTGTGCTTACACCCCATAAAAGCTGAGCTATATTGCAAACACACAGTGAAAAGGATGAGGAATATATGCAAAACACCGTCACTTCCCTGCAAGGTGAACAGAGCCTCTAGGAAAGGGACTGAGTTGGGACTGCAGCAGATATGACCCAGGGCCCTAGATCTCCTCATCCCTCTACGCCACACACTCTGCAACAGCAGACCTGAAAAGCAGCACTCAGCGACAGTGGCAGCTAGAACAGGCCCCAGCTATCTGGTCTGGATCATCACATATATATGAAGTTAAAATGTGACCGTAGTTCCCTCCCCACAACATCTTTCTTCTCTCTCATTACATTCCAGGCTCAGAGTCTCCTGTGACCAGGTCTGTGGTCAAACAGGAACTGCCAACTGATACGGAGATGTGAGGGAGAAGGGTGATATGCTGCCTGATCTTTGGCTCATTTGGGGTTCTTGTTCTTAGCACCATAAGCAGATCCAAACAAAACATCATCACAACCCCAAGCCAAAAAATGCACAAAAATGCTCCATGGTGCTCTTGGGGCTGCTCACTCTGGTCCATCGGTGTGAGAGCAGCAACCTGACTCATTTCCCTATCCCCTTCTGCTCAGCACATAGAGTGAACTTCCCATTCCTCCCAATTACTGCTGCTTCACATAGTATACGCACTCTTTTGTCACCAGGCACAGAGCAGATTCTCCAGCCTCATTAATGTAACTTCCTCCCTACAGCTCAGAATTGGCTCAGACCCTCAAAGCTGTGCTGTGCTATGAGACAGCCATGGAGTTATCTATTAACCAGACTGTTCTCACAAAGCCCAACACTGGTTTAAGACAAAAGCATTATGGATAGTAAAACATACCTATAAGCCAATAAAGAATTTACATGCTGACCTGTGTTTCTGGCATTTATAGAGATCTGTAACAGCTCCATCCCAAATTAGCCATACGTCAGTGCAACCCTCTTCCCACATTAAAGCTGTTTTTGAAGCATCCTTCTCAGCTGCCACGAGCCCTGTTCCACCCAAGATACTTTATCTGCCTTTCCCAGTGGCATTTTTTTTCCATGGACCTGTCAGGAACTTTAGCAAATTGCATTTATATCTACTTCTCCCCTTCCATGTTTCCAGTTCTTACAGGAAACCCACCCACTGAGTCAGGGACAAAGATCTGTAGAGCATTTATAGTCCTGCTGCAAGGTTCCTCAGCTGTACCATATGTCCAGTAGCATCTGTTACAGCTCAAAATAGGCTTTGCAGTCGCCAGGCTTTGAAAACATTGTCTCAGGCCCCACAACATTCCCAGTGCTTTGCCTGTCGCATGATAATGGATCTCATCAGAAGGGAAAGATAATATCAGAAGACACTGTCTTGGGACAGATTTTTGATGCACAGTGTAATTGGGCACATCCCCCATAGACAAAATAATTTGGGGTGAGGAAGAAGCTCTCTATTTCCCCAGAGATGGTAAATGAAAACTAAGTGTCTGGTAAAGGATTTGATGAAACCTTGGGAAATGAGAAAATGAATCAACTTTTTTGGAAGATTTTGTGATTCAAAACCAGCAGGGAGAAGGGCAACTGACTGCTGCAAACAGTGGCACACGTGCCAGAGAAGGGCAAAGGTCCTGCTGGATGACATGAAGCCACTCAATCAAAATGCAGAACAGGAAATAGAGGAAAAAAAAGAACAACAACAACAACAAAAAAGAACAAAACAAACAAACAGAAACCCCTTTCACTCAGTTTGCAAATTCCATGTAGCTCATTGGGCTGCACCAGACAGCTCTCCCCAGCATAGGTGAAAGAGGAAAACTGCCCAGGCTCAAGAGGTAGTAGAGAGATTTCTGTTGACATCAAGTACTGCAGTGTCCCAAAAGGAAACAGTGCTTAAAGCTGCACTGCAATGGGCCAGAAGAAGCCATCCCCATATATCCACTGAAAATCATGAATGAACTCTGTAAGAGGGCCTATTTTTTTCTCTGGTAAGTACATTCCTGGAGAAGCAGAGGAGTGGCAGCATTCTTGAATTATTGTCTGTGTGTGTACAGTCGCCTGACCACATATTGACATAAGCTACTTCATCTGCAGCCACACCTGGAGTGGTAAACCTTAATGACCTGTCAGTGAAAGCCTCTTACTTTGGCTGATGGTGGGAGACGCTAGAAATCCTGAATCAAAAAGATGTCACGAGCCAACCCCTATTGCAGGATCTTTTACTAGAAAATGCTACCCATGCACTGCCTTAAAAGCAGTGTCCCCACTGCTGAGATTGGGAAGCCCCTTCACAGAGAGTTTAAAGACTGCAATCAGGTGACTTATGTGACATGTTGGCTAGTTCCTCTCTTTTCTCCCCAGGAAAGAGTTGCTGGAAAATTACCCACCATGGAATAAAGCAAAGCGTTGCTACTAGCCTTTATAAACACCATTACATGTCAGGGCAATTCCAAACAAGGAAATAGAAAACTTTTCTTTATGAGGAAGAAAACTAAACCATCTACTGGATCATAAACTTATCCAGAACTGAAGTTTTCACAATTTGCAGAGCATTCTGTGACCTGCAGAATAAGTGCTTTTGGCCAAGCCTAAGTGCAAAGAAACAAAATCAAAACCAATAAAAATAATGATTATATTTGGCCAGATCTGTGTTTCTTTCACTGCCTGCCTATAGGGTCACTCATTTCAGATCTTTCAAACCTTGTACTCAGTGCTTGCTGTTAACACCAGATGCAAGGCCCTGAAGAGCAAGGTTATCAGACTGAACCTGTGTAGGAGAATTGAATGCTTTGAGTTACTGGAAATGTGGGGAGGGAGATCAGGAAATATCTGGGGCTGCAAAGGACAGAGGAATAAATCATCTGAACAATCAAACATCATAAACTTGCAGAAATAGAGCTCATGTCCATGCAAGCCAGGTCCAATAAGAAGCCAGGCCTCCAGACAACACTGGCATAAAGAAACAAAGAGAACAAACCTCTCCAGTTGGCAAGGATCCAGCCTTTGTAGTCACTAGCGAGGAGACCTGCAAAGCTGCAGCAGGAAGCATCTATTGCATCCTCAGAAAGGATGACATCACCAGCTCTGGATTTCCATAGGCATATGTTGTTGCATGCCCAACAGCAGAACTTGGCTCATTAACTTTTGAGGTACCAGTGGGCTGGAGCAGTTGCTGTCTGCCCTTTGTTTTTGGAAGAGAAAATGCCACAGACAAGAAACTCTGGAACAAGCTTGGAGGCATACTTGGGGAGATTTCATTTCTCAAATATATGACAGTGGTCCCAGGGAAAAATTCCTGACATTTTGGATTATTCTTCTATAGGTTCCAGTTCCTCCAAGTTCCTCAAAATCATATGATATATCTCATGGAAGGGACAACAACACTTATGTAACCCAATTCACAGCATGTAAGCTGGCATCCAGTCTTTGAAGAATAGAGCTGTGACTGTTTCAGGCCAAAAAGCAAATGGGCAAAAAGACTGGAAAGAAGAAACTAGTAGTGTATCAAGGGAGAACTACCTGTAACCTTTCTTGGACCCTAAAGCTTCCCAAGGAAAACAAAAAGTCAAGAAAGAAAACCTGAATCACCAGAAAAGGCAATCCCATAAACACCAGTTTTGTAGGAAAGACTCACACCCACATAAGCTCCATTCAGTAGAAAGGCCTTGAAACACATTTATTTAATATTTTAATCCTAGATTTTTTATTATCATTATTTATATAGATATAAAAAGGATGTGAGGTATACAGGATACAAAACCAGTTAAGCACACATTGCAGTTAAGATTCCAAGCACTAGAAGAAATCCAGACCAATCTCTAACTCCTCAAGCACCAACTAGAAGCCAAAGTTGCTTCTACAATGGCTATGCCTTCTCCCTAGCCGTTGTGCTCAAAATGAGCATTATCTACACGGGTGGATTCCAGGACACAGACATCCAGATGCTCACAGTCAGGCAAAGAGCACGGTCATAAGGCCAGTTATACAAGAACGATCATCCTGTGAGTAAACATGGTGAAATGTCCCAAGTCATGAGGCTGGCTTGATTCAATTGTTTCCCCACACTGCTACCAGCACTCTCTCTCATCTGATACTTTAAGAGAGATCATCTTTATGCATCAACACACTTGTGATAAGGGAAGAAAGTGCCTAAACACCATGTACCCATGTTTATTACTTAATACCTTCATGTTATGACTCTTATCGCATCAAGGAACGATCCATCCATTTATTCCAAATCCTGTTTCAAGGCAAATTATCGGCAAGCCTGGGAGAGAAAGCAACTTATTACATTGTCTTCCCCTTCCCCTCAGAGATAACATTTTCAGGTTGTGCTCGCATGTACCATTCCACCCAGGCGCCATCATACACAGCAACATCGGGTTTGCCACAGAGGTATGCCCCCAGGGCAATATGGCAGGCAGTCACCCCAGAGCCACACGTTGCTACCAATGGCTTGGAGAGGTCCACCTTCTTCTCCTGGAACAGGCTGCGGATCTGCTCAGGGGTCTTCTCTAAGCCAGATTCTGTGAGGAAATCAGTGAAGGGTATGCTCAGGGATCCAGGGATATGACCAGGCTCAATTCCTGGAGGAAAACCAATACAGACAGAAATTAACCTCTACTATGTGGGAGGAGTCCATTGCAAAACCTGTTCTCTGCTTCACAGGACAAACCTTTTTTTTTTTTTGCATATTTTGTTAAAAGTTTGTTTTATAAGACAACCATTCTGATGTTCTGCCCTCAGAAATGAGGGCTTTGACCTTTAGTCAAAGTTCTCTTCCTCTCCTGCATCAGAGCAGTCTGCTCTGCAGAATCACCAACCGAAGCACCTTCCCAGCCTCTGAGGGGAAAGTAGTACCAGAACATGAAAAAAATAATAAATATTTCTGAGGTGTATGGATGCTACTTTTCCCAGCCCAGCCCTTCATGAGAAAGAACACATGGCTTTCCTCACTCTTAAGTGATTTTTAAGCTAGAAGCATCAGTAGATAGTCAAAGGGCTTGGAAGACAGGTAGACACATACAGAACAGCTGTATTTCCCTTCGCTGTCTCTACAGGAGTCAAGCCTGTGGGTACCCTAAGTGAAGCCCCTGCTTATGCTGTCAGTGTCTCAGCAGGCATATTACCATCTCGGGGCTCCGGTTCTATTCCTCGGAACCGTCCTGCAGAGCGTGCGTCCACTAGCTGGAAGCGGTGGGAATCCAAATTATCTATTATGTCCTCATAGCTTTTCACCATGGATTTGTCCAGCGAGGCATGGAACTCACAGGGAGCTACCTGGCTCCTTCCAGAGCTCAGCGAATTTCCCTCTCGCTGCCAGTTCTTCAGGCCACCATCTAGAAGGGAAACTGCTTCATGTCCAAAGACCCGAAACATCCACCACACCCGGGGTGCAGAGAAGAGTCCTTGGTCACTGCCATCATACACTACAACATGGGAATCATTCCCCACACCCAGCTTCCCCACGTACTCAGCAAAGTCACTGGCCTTGGGCAACATATGATCATAGGGTGAAGTACGGTCACTGCACTGGTCGATGTCGAAGAAAACTGCACCAGGTATATGGCGTTCCTCGAATTCCCGCTTGGGGTCACGCTTCATCTTTGGCAAATACCAGGATGCATCCACGATTCTCAAAGCCAGTCCAGACTGCTGGGACTTGATAGCTTCCGAGAGCCATTTTGCAGACACCAGTGCACGGTAGAAGAGTTGTTGTGACATTGCTCCTTAGTTCTGGCCAAGGTTATGTACGGCTTGCCTGAACACACCTGATTGCAAAAGTGAGAAAGCTGCAAATTAGACACCACTTTTATGTAAAATAAGTAGAAGAAGATGTCTTTTGAGGGCAAAGACTTTCTGGCCTGTGTTCACAGTTAGTACACTGAAGTGAAATAAGTCTACAGTGAGGGGTCAGAAGTGCTTCTGTCCTCAGAATAAGTTTTGCAAAGCCCAAACCCTGCATTGACCAGAGCTGCCACGGCCGAGTCCTGCCCCAATCCGGGCACCCCCGGCCATGCTAACGACAGCAAGGGGGGCGCCCCGAGCCCCTGGGAAAGAGCGTCCAAGCGGGAGGCAGGGACGGGGCCACCCCGCAGCCCTCCCCACTCCTTCCCTCGCCCCCCGACACCATCTCAGGCCGAGACCGCCGCTGGGCGCAGCCTCCCGGGATGAGCCCTCCTCCTGCCACCCGAGCACCCCCCCCTCGCCGCGGGGAACAGGGGGAAGGAGCGGGGCCAGCCGAGGCCCGAGCCGCGCTGCCCCATACCTCGGCTCTGGGGCCCAGCCGAGCCTCGTCCGCTCCTAGTTGCCACCCGCCCGGGCCTGCACGGGCGGGGGCGGGGCCGAGCCCTGCGCTCTCCGCCCGCCCCCTCGGGCCGAGCCCGGGCCGCACCTCCCCGCAGCGCGGAGGAGCCAGGCGGCGCCGCCGCCATTTT